>CM037015.1:6658234-7161401 GCA_020875875.1 Dioscorea alata
ACTGGAATATTTAAGCGGCAACATAATAGTTTAAACGGAAACTTGATAAATTCAAGCGGAAAATTGGATGGGACAAGGATAGTATGGCAAAACATATGTTCTTCCTTTGTTTTAAGCGGAAACTTATGTTTTTAGCGGAAACTATAATAATTAAGAGAAAACATATGCATTTAAGCCGAAAATGGCATGATTTGTTTAAGGAAAAACAAAAAGAATGCAAAACGAATGCAAAAAGGTATGGAAAAAGGTTTGACGAGGAAGGAAGGCATACCACAACATCTGGGTAGCCCTTAAGTCGAACGGATACGCCCGGAGAATCCGAATACTTGCTAGAATATCATAACTTTACAAACAGAAGAAAAATTTAAGCGGAAACATAACATTTTAAACGGAAAATGGAAAAGTTAAATGGAAATTGGAATATTTAAGCGGCAACATAATAGTTTAAACGGAAACTTGATAAATTCAAGCGAAAAATTGGATGTGACAAGGATAGTAAGGCAAAACATATGTTCTTCCTTTGTTTTAAGCGGAAACTTATGTTTTTAGCGGAAACTATAATAATTAAGAGAAAACATATGCTTTTAAACCGAAAATGGCATGATTTGTTTATGGAAAAGCAAAAAAATGTGCAAAACGAATGTTAAAAGGTATGGAACAAGGTTTGACGAGAAAGGAAGGCATGCCACAACGTCTGGGTAGCCCTTAAGTCGAACGGATACGCTCGGAGAATCCGAATACTTGCTAGAATATCATAACTTTACAAAGAGAAAAAAAAATTTAAGCGGAAACATAACGTTTTAAACGAAAAATGGAAAAATTAAACGGAAATTGGAATATTTAAGCGGCAACATAATAGTTTAAATGGAAACTTGATAAATTCAAGTGGAAAATTGGATGAGACAAGGATAGTAAGGCAAAACATATGTTCTTCCTTTGTTTTAAGCGGAAACTTATGTTTTGAGCGGAAACCATAATAATTAAGAGAAAACATATGCTTTTAAGCCGAAAATGGCATGATTTGTTTAAGGAAAAACAAAAAAGAATGCAAAACGAATGCTAAAAGGTATGGAAAAAGGTTAGACGAGAAAGGAAGGCATGCCACAACGTCTGGATAGCCCTTAAGTCGAACGGATACGCTCGGAGAATCTGAATACTTGCTAGAATATCATAACTTTATAAACAGAAGAAAAATTTAAGCGGAAACATAACGTTTTAAACGAAAAATGGAAAAGTTAAACGGAAACTGGAATATTTAAGCGGCAACATAATAGTTTAAACGGAAACTTAATAAATTCAAGCAGAAAATTGGATGGGACAAGGATAGTAAGGCAAAACATATGTTCTTCCTTTGTTTTAAGCGGAAACTTATGTTTTTAGCAGAAACTATAATAATTAAGAGAAAACATATGCTTTTAAGCCGAAAATGACATGATTTGTTTAAGGAAAAGCAAAAAAGAATGCAAAACTAATGCTAAAAGGTATGAAAAAAGGTTTGACGAGAAAAGAAGGCATGCCACAACGTCTGAGTAGCCCTTAAGTCGAACGGATACGCTCGGAGAATCCGAATACTTACTAGAATATCATAACTTTACAAAGATAAGAAAAATTTAAGCGGAAACATAACGTTTTAAACGAAAAATAGAAAAGTTAAACGGAAACTTGATAAATTCAAGCGGAAAATTGGATGGGACAAGGATAGTAAGGCAAAACATTTGTTCTTCCTTTGTTTTAAGCTGAAACTTATGTTTTTAGCGGAAACTATAATAATTAAGAGAAAACATATACTTTTAAGCCGAAAATGGCATGATTTGTTTAAGGAAAAACAAAAAAGAATGCAAAACGAATGCTAAAAGGTATAAAAAAAGGTTTGACGAGAAAGGAAGGCATGCCACAATGTCTGTGTAGCCCTAAGGTCGGACGGATACGATCGGAGAATCCGAATACTTGCTAAAATATCATAACTTTACAAAGAGAAGAAAAATTTAAGCGGAAACATAACATTTTAAACGGAAAATGGAAAAGTTAAATGGAAACTGGAATATTTAAGCGGGAACATAATAGTTTAAACGGAAACTTAATAAATTCAAGCGGAAAATTGGATGGGACAAGGATAGAAGAGAGGAGAGAGTAGAGATGTCGCCATCGGTGGTGGAAAGCGAGAGGAGAAAAGAGGGGGTGAAGAGGAGTAGGAGGGGGAGTGGAGGAGGAGGGAGTGGAGCATGCCGTTGGCGTCGAGGAAGATATTGATGGTTTGGGCCGTTGCGGATGTAGGCACCACCGGCGAGACAAGGTGGTATACGACCGTGAATGATAGGGCATGGGGTCGGGGGAAGCTCGGAGACGGGGGCGAAGTTGTCGGAAAGGACGCTGCGGGGGTCGACGGAGGGCCGGAGGAGATGTGGGTCTGAGTTTGAGGTTGATTTTGGTTTTCTCTACGTTCTTGACAGCAGAGATGATGAGACGAAGCAATGGTGGTGGAAGGCCGGAGAAGAAAGCGGAAAGGGGGCTGATGAAAGTAGAGGAAAGAGAATCCATGGTGGATTTTTTCCCACCATGTTCAAGGGCAAAGAAGAAATTTCACAACATAAACCCAGTCTAATTGATCTATAAGGGGGCAAAAAAGTAAAACAATAAAGGAAAGGCTGTCTGGGGTATTCGAAACTTGCAGGGGATGATTGGGAAGTTTTGAATTTTCCGAGGGGTAAAAAATAATTTTCCCTATAAAAAAATCATATTTAAAAAATATTCATATAAAAATGAAAATATTATATATGAATCCCCTTATAAATTACATATGCATGTCTGCGCTATAAATATTTTTATTTTTGCACATGTACAACAACAAAAAGATTTGTATTGACACTCGTACTCTTATAAAAGTGTCGACTGTTTTTAGACATAGACCCCTATAAGATATGTATTCAGTGGCGGAACTAGAACTTACCAATAGGGGGGCTAAAGTCAAAATGTAAGAAAATTATTAAATAAAAAAATTATCTACAGTAAAATAGGTCAATAATATAACTACAATTTAAATATACATATAGTAAAAAAAGAACATTAAGGCCCTGTTTGGATGCATAGTAATTTTTCATGCAGGAATTTTCTTCCATAGAATTCAGAAATGATTCCTATGGAATTTACTACAGGAAAATTTCCTACGGATTCAGTGTTTGGATGTGCATAAGAATTTTTCCATAGGAATTTTGAATTTTGAAAATGAAACTAGCCGTTAGAGTTTTTTAAAAAAATCTAGCCGTTGGAGTTTTTGAAAAAATAGCCGTTGGAGTTTTTTAAAAACTAGTCGTTACCAATTTCTCTCTATTTAAAGCCAACACCCTTATGCAATTTGTAAACTTGCCTCTCTTATCAGCTCACATTTTTACGTCTCAAAGTCGTTTGTTTCAATATGGATTTGGATCAATGTTGAAAGACTAATGAAGATAATGACGAATTTATGCTCACCATTTTACTAAGTTTATTTCCTGCAAGTTCAGAAACTAGGCCTCGTCATACATCAATATTAACTGGTGCTGCATATATACAAGAAATTCTTGAAGGTCATGAGGCACGTTGTAAGAGCGAATTTCGTATGGAGCCTCGTATATTTCAAGCACTTGCTAATTGTTTAAGGGAAAGATCTCTTCTTCGCAATTCGAAAAGAGTTACAATCGAGGAACAACTAGCAATGTTTGTATACATTCTTGCACACAACGCTAGTAATCGTGACGTGTAAGAATGCTTTCAACATTCGGCCGAAACGGTTAGCTGTTATTTTGGTAAAGTGCTTAAAGCCATTACTACTCTTGCTAATACATATATAGAATTGCCACCAACAACAACATCACCCGTTATCCAAAACAGTAGAGTTTTTTTCCCATATTTCAAGGTTAGAAATCTTTATACTGTCTTTTTATTTATTATTTATGTTTTTTTAATTTTTATTCTTACCCAATGTTATGGTTTTATTGTTTTAGGATTGTATTGGTGCTATTGATGGAACACATATTCCAATAACTATTTCTCTGGCCTTGCAAGATCCTTATAGAAATAGAAAACAAACATTGTCCAAGAACGTTATGATTGCTTGCGATTTTAACCTACGTTTTGTATATGTTCGAGCTGGTTGGGAAGGTTCCGTTTCTAATGCCAGAGTACTTCAGCATTCACTCGACCAAGGCTTCCATGTGCCGCCCAATAAATTTTACCTAGTGGATGCAGGATATGCAAATACACCAAATTTTATTGCTCCATACCGGGGTGTGCGTTATCACTTACAAGAGCAAGGACGGGCAGGATGTAGGCCAAACAATTACAAAGAACTATTTAATTTGAGACATGCTTCATTGAGGAATCATATTGAACACATTATTGGTGTCTTGAAAATGAGATTTCCTATACTTAAAGTTGCAACCTTTCATCAAATAGATTCTCAAGCTGATATAGTAGTTGCCATATGTGTCTTGCATAATTTCATACGGATACACAATGACACGGATGAAATTGAGGAAATCAGTCATGGAGGTGACGAAGTTAACGTCCCAAATGGAGATGACACATATGAGAATGATGTCAATACAATGAACTCTGAACGTATTGCAGGTGCTCGCAAAAGAGATGAAATAGCAATGCAAATGTGGGATGATTACTGCAACTATCGTAGAAATGTAATATAAATGATGTGTAAGATTATCAATGTTGCTTTGCTTTCTTGTAATGTAATAGAATGTTGGCCTGTCTTAAGATTATCAATGTTGCTTTGCTTTCTTGTCATGTAATAGACTATCCACAAATAATTCAAAAACCATTCCCGCAAATAAACAAGTCTATCTAAAATAGATAAGTGGATCTCGTAAACATAATGTCTTATACAAAAGAGTCTAGTAATTGTGACAATAATAAACATCCACAAACATAAGTTGTATGTAAGGAAACACAAAAAACATATAATATAACATTGTTTTTAATTAATCATTTGTCGAAGCCACAACACTTTCCGATCTTCGTTGAGATTCAAGAAGATTTCACGATTATCCTTGTCTTTAAATAATGTTGTCGCTTTAACAAACTCATCATCT
Organism: Dioscorea alata; assembly: GCA_020875875.1. Classification (NCBI taxonomy): domain Eukaryota; kingdom Viridiplantae; phylum Streptophyta; class Magnoliopsida; order Dioscoreales; family Dioscoreaceae; genus Dioscorea; species Dioscorea alata. The sequence continues at coordinate 6,663,316 of CM037015.1, forward strand.
GAAAGTTGATCACACACCATATTAAATGCCGCCATGCATTCTCCTATGGTGTACTTCTCATCTACCTTATTCATTTTCATAGCATCAATATATCTATCATTCTCAGCTCGACGCATATCCATATATTTTTCTAAAAATGCCTCTTGAATATTTTTCCGCTTTCGGTCCTTTATCCTTCTTTGCATATCATCACCTATGCTTTGTCGTCTTGCAGTACATGAACTTTGTGGTTGTGAAATATGTGGTTGACTGCATGGAGGTTCCGTTTGTGCAAAATCATGATGCTCTGTCTCTAGTTCGTGTGTAGACAATGATTCGATGGGATCATGCGGAGCCGGAATGCTTGGAGATGGAGTGTCCATTGGCACGTTTGAATAATAATCTACATCACGAGAGCATCTTCCTTCTGCATATCTCCCTGTGTAATAAATACACAAATGATTACCAAATTATTAGAAATCTTTAAATGAAACATTTGTAAACAACACTTTTCTACCCTCATAAATCTCCTGCAATGCTGTGAAATACGGAAAGGGTTTTTGATGCCATCTTCTTGCTTCTTTATTTCTCTGCATAATTTCATGGAAATAATTAAAATAAACTATTGCATAAAGTTTGTAAATTATGTAAGAAAAATGTATACCTCAAGTAGTGGTGCCCAAACTATTTCAGTGGCTTCTACCATATTTTTTTCATTATCCCATCCAAAGCCACTCAATTCGGTAAACCCCTTCAGAAGCTTGTAAATTTTTTTTAACTCTTGCTCTAATGCTTTAACTTGTACAACAGTGCATTTTAAATTCTGGAATCTCGTTAACATGTCACGCAATATTCTATTCCATGCCTCTTTAGTCCATCCATTTTGTGAGCAGTACGCGGGAACGTTATAATCACCTAATAATTTCACTAGATGAGCCCTATGATTTTCATTCCATTTGGCCCTTGTGTCGGTCTTCTCTTGAGTTGCCATCTATACAATTCAAACAAAAGAATGCCATTTAAATAACAAGTTAATAATTGTCAATGGCTGGCAACCCTAAATGCTGTGTGAGAACATGCTATCAAAAGAAATAATTAATTAATAAATAAACGTAGAATTTAAATAAATAAATTGAAAATTGGTTACTAATTGAGAATTGGTTACTAATTTTGAATGTCATGCCAATTTGTGTTCCTGGAAATTTAGATAATGTTTACTTCACCTCTCACATTCTTAAAACTGTTGTAAAGTTAATACCTTTCAAACTGTGAATTCAAACATATGTCAGCCCCTGCTTAGGAATGTAAATAAGTTGTTATCTCTGTGTTTAAATGTGTGGTTCTTCATTGAACCGGATAGCAGTTTTACTTTAATAGCAACACTTTCTGAGATCATGTAGTTTGAGCTTACATGCAAGAAAATATTAATGTGTACTATTTAGTGGTCACATTTATAGGCTATAAAACTTACTTAAATAAATACATTTAATAGCTAATTAATTTTTTTAAACATTTTTTCATTAGATATTTACTTTGAATTGTTTTAATTATATCAAAGTTTGCAGTTGGTCCCCCTCCCTCAATTTCAAATTCACAAAATAGTCTATTCTAGTGTAATTCTAAGAATTATTCCACACAGATTCTTTCTCAACCAGACACATTTTATTATTATTTAAAAAAAAAGAGAGAATTTTATGCTTTGGAATTGATGTAGAGTATGCTCACTATCTCCTAGCAATTTTAAAGATGGGCCACCATATCATTAATTATAAGGGGCAGATTAGAACCAATAATTGAGCTTGATTATGCAAGACATGCATTTATACCAGGATTGTCAATCATACTTAAAGTATATCACAAGACAGCCAGAGATAAAAGAATCCATCATAAAAATACTCCAAGATCTTTCAAATTACACCATAGTTTAAAGTCCATCATGAAACCAAGATATAATCACAAGAACTACCATAAGGCAAGCACCCAAATCATGTAATATCCTATCTTCATCTTCATTCCATTAAGCAAACTATGAGATGATCATAAATCCATAATCATAATGAACAAAAAAATGTAACATACGGCTGAAAAATAATTTCTTACCAATAACATATGCAGTATAACTCATTTTAAAGGTTCAAAGCATACAAACATCATGCTTGAAGAAGTTACTATTCAATGAAACTTGCACAAGGTAGCAAATCACAAATGGGGGACAAAAAAAAAATACCACACCTTTCCAAGCACAGAAGAATCAAGACAAAAAGGATGGGAGCAGCAAGAGCAATTCACAGATGAAACCAGTGTAAACACAAGCCTCATGTAAACCACCTCAAAGCTCTAAAAAAAAGTAATAACAACAATAAAACCATAATCATATTACAACAAAACTGACTTCTCACTCAATAAATAAAAAAAAAATACGGGAACACTTCCAATGGTGCCAAAACCAAGATCTAAAAGCAAATAACAAGTAAACAGTGCAAGAGTCCACTAAAAACCTAAAATTTCAAAACCAAAACCACAATGCAGCAACCACAGTCAAGAAAACCGAAAGCCCAAGCCTCCATTGAACCAAAGATCAAGAAAGCAGATCGATTCTCACTAACCTGGAACCCCTCAGCAGCTCATAAGCCTCCCATCAATAAACAACCTCATTATCTCCAACAAAAACAACAAACAGAGGTTCTAAACCCCATCAAAGGAACAAAAAAGCGGGAAGTCCAAACCTTAACCAACAAACCCTAGCCACAAAGCTCTCCATTTATGGAGATTGACAACTCCTTCTCTGCCTCTAAGGCGCTAATTATAGGCAACAACCAAGCACCAGAGATCCAAATCCACAAACAAAAAACAAATAAAACAAAAGATTATGCTGATCTAACCCACAGAGACTCAGGTCCTGTGATGCTCGGCAGGGCAGAGAGCGGGGCGGACTAGGGTTTCGCGCTGAGGTGTTGGAGTCATCGGAGTCGTCGAAGTCGTCGGAGAAGGAGGAGAGGAGGGGCTCGTTTTGAGAGAAAGAAGAGAAGATGGGAGTGTGAGTGGAAAGGAAGACAACCCCGAAAAACAAAGGGAAAGAAAAAATTTGGGTCCCCCTCTTTTACAAATTCCGATGGAATTGATGAGATTCCATGGTATTTTATTATTATAAAAAGGTGTCCAAACAGCAAAAAATAGAAATTCCATAGGAACATTAAATTCCATAGGAATCACCACTATTCCTATGGAATTTAGGGGTACCCAAACAGACCCTAATTATAATTTAAACTATTGTCGTTGTCATGATGTGTCTGACTAAAAAAAAAACAACTATGTTCAACTAGACAACTAAACAATTATTCATTCACTCTAACATGTACATTATTATATTATAACAACTAATTTTTATTTGCCATACCACATTATCAACTTATTTTTTTAATTATTAATTTTTTTTATAAATTTTATTAATATTATTCATAAACTTTTATTGAAAATTTAAATGCCACATTATCAACTTAAATTTTTTCCTTAAATTTTGATAAACTTTAAAATTTCAACAACTTTTTTTAAAATAAGAAAACTTGTTAATTAGTACAAATATCAAAACTTAATACTACAACCCATTATCAACTTAATTTTTTAAAATTATTAAATTATTTTTTCCTTAATTTTTTAAAATTATTAAATTAGTAAAAGTATCAAAACTTGTTTTTATAAATTTTATTAATATTATTCATAAATTTTTATTGAAAATTTCAAATTTCAATGCCTCATTATCAATTTAATTTTTTCTTAAATTTTTTTAAAATTTAAAATTTCAGCAACTTTTTGAAAATAAGAAAGCTTGTTTTTAATTAATAAAAGTATCAAAAACTTAACATTATAACCCATTATCAACTTAATTTTTTTAAATTATTAAATTATTTTTATAAATTTTATTAATATTATTCATAAATTTTTTTTGAAAATTTGAAATTTCAATTCCTCATTATCAAGTTAATTATTTCCTTAAATTTTTTTAAAATTTAAAATTTCATCAACTTTTTAAAAATAAAAAAAAACTTATTTTTAATTAGTAAAAGTATAAAAAAAACTTAACATTGCAACCTATGGGATTTGAACCAGTGTAGGCTCTAACCACCTAATTCCCACCAACTACTCAAGCACATTAACATTACACAATGACTAAGCACAAATAAAATATTATCTAACATTAATATATATATATATATATATATATATATATATATATATATATATATATATATATATATATATATAACCTAACTTCATCAGTGCCATAAAGCAACCTCACTGGAGCCGAGGGGGGACTGAAGCCCCTGCTAGCCCCCCTGGGTCCGCCCCTGAATGTATTTGTATATTCACCCCTTTAAAAAAATCATATATTTGCCTACTTTGTGGAATTTATACTTGTGTATATAACTCCAAAATCATATTTTCATTACCCCTATATAATGTATATTTGTTTTTATAATCATAATTATTGATTTAAATAAATATGAATTATATGGAGCTATAAGGGCAAATATACACTTTTATGTGTTTACATACAATAAGATTTATGAACAACCCGATCCTTGAAGATTTTTTTTGTTTTTTATTTTCTATTTTTATTTTTTTTATGAGCACTATATAGAGTGTGCACATATATCGAAAATGGATCATCGTGTGCGTATAAGTCGGAAATTGATTATCCAATCAGTTCACCCTCACTTAAGGACATGGTGTTTGGGCAACAAACCCACATCTAAAATCAGGGACCCGTTACTACTACTACTACGTCCAGTGAGACTCAAGTTCAGAATCTCTTAAATGTCTCACTCATTTTTTTACAATCGGGTAGATTGCGTTAGGTCAGATCCTTAGGGTTTTTTATATTGTATTATTATTATTATTATTATTATTATTATTATTATTATTATTATTGGCATTTTGACAACCACTAAAATGTAAAAGCCATGAAATTGGTTAACTGGGTGTTATGATATTACATTAAGCTGAACACATACGTGCTCTTCAAATTAACTATGCTCATCATATGACCATGCATGTCATCATTGACTCATATAAAAAGAAAAAAATATTTCTCATTAAACAATTGTTGGTATATCAAAGAAGATCCCTAAATTCTTGACTAGAGATGGCAACGGGTAAGATATGAGTAGGGTATATTAAAACTCTTATCCGTACCCTCCAAAGGAAAAAAAATTATACCATTACTCTTACCTGCAGGGTATGGGTATATCCGCAGGGTAACCGTTTATCCGTTGTTTAAATTACCGAATTAAATTTTAATAATAATAATAATATTAATAAAATTCATGAATGAAAATTCCATGAGATAATCATTTGTAAGAAAAGAATGCCTATTTGACTTGAGATAATGTTTAATTTTTTAAGACCGGTTATAAATATACCGTGTAGGGTAAAGATTGCTATATTTATTTTTGACTCGAAATGTTGTGTAATTAGGTATTTTTGCCGCATCATGGGTTAAACTATTGTAATAGTTGCAATTCATCATTTTCAATTGAGGATTTATAGGAATCAAGAGTAACAGACGGCTTCTTTGTTCAAGAAATACATTTATGAGACTTGCAAGAATAGCCAACTAAAAAGAAGATTCTATTTATCATGGTGAAAACAAAGATATATATCATGATTACATTTCTCACATTAAATTTCTCCTCTGTAATCTCTGAAAGAATAAAAAATTTGCTTTCATATCATGCTCTTTGTTGACTATTTTAATATAAAATTAATAAAATATTAAAATAACAAAAAAAATTCTTAATATATTTTAAAAATCAAATAAATATTGCTTTTAAGTTGTCAAAATATTTTGGGGATAGAAAATTTTCTTTTATTTTTTAAATAAACCAAGATATTTAAAGAATATTTTAGAAGATATGTTAAAGTTTTGTCTCAATTGAACAAAGATACAAGCAACTTAAATATGTGAATCAAGGGCCCCTCACAAGTTGTCATCCTCCTTTAACATTATTATAAATGATTCATACTATAATAATAATAATAATAATAATAATAATAATAATAATAATTAGACAATTTTAAAACAATATTGAATATATTAAGTAATTATAAGAACTTCTTCAAGATTTTGCAAGTAGCTTCAAGATTGTTTTAAATGTGAACATTATTATTTTTTCATAAAAATAATAAAATAAAAATAGTAGCATCTTATACTATTAATTAATAGAGAAAACCAAAATTTAAGTCAAATTTTGTAAAAATATAAATTAACAAAAATATTTTAAAAGGGTAACACTACGCCTATCATTTCACACGTCCGTGTTAATCAATTTGATTATGGCAAAAAATAAAATAATATGTTATTTTTTATAAACATTAATAAAAAATAGATATTCAACCATAATTAACCGGCCGTGGGTAGATCACGCAAGAAATAATAATAATAATAATTCCATCCACCTGCAATTCAGAATTCCTCCATCCTAACATTAAAATTGATTGATTGGGCTACCAAAAATTTTATATTAAACCTTATAACTATTCTTTTCACAATCTATCCAGTAAGTTTAATAGAATAAATCTCACAACTCACCAAGTGTACTTTAAGATCCGCACAAGAAACATTATAACACCATCTTTTGTGCACAACTTTTTTCTCTCTACAACAAACAAGAAGTCATCAAAGAAGGAAAGAATGAGATTTGTTATGCCATTTAGTAAACTTTTTCTTTTCTGGTTCAAAAAGAAGGCAAGTTCAGTTATACAAAAAAGAGATCCATTCGAATGAAGATCACCATCATTTTGGATTTCTCTTCAAAACGGTTTGGCGTGCAGATACAAACTAAAATACTTGCAGAATTCCTGCTTAAAAGCAACACCTTTCCTTTTTCTCGCTTTCTATTACTCCCTTAATTTCTTGCTTTCAAACACTCATGTTATTATCAATATATATATATAGGCATGCACATCATTTCCAACATCTGAACATCAATAATAGTAACAGTTTACTAACAGGTAAGATACCATTTCTATGCTTTGCTTAGTTTGGTTCCATGTTTGTGTCCCACAAGAAACACTAACTCTACCTTTGCTTCACACTCTTGGGCTCTATTCTATAAAGTTCAAGCTCATTTGCATTTACTAATAGCATTGAGTTTATTGGAAGACTGAAATGGAGAGAGCTCTTCTGGTTGGGTTGGTTTTTGTACTTTTGTTTGGAGTTGGAATGAGCATTCCATTCGATGAGAAGGATCTCGAGTCGGAGGAGAGTCTGTGGGATTTATATGAGAGGTGGAGAAGCCATCACACGGTGACAAGAGACATCGCCGAGAAGCATAGGAAGTTCAACGTGTTCAAAGCAAATGTTCGGTACATTCATGAATTCAATAAGAACGATGCGCCTTACAAGTTAAGGCTCAACAAGTTCGGAGACTTGACTAAAGAAGAATTTCGGAAGACATACGCTGGCTCTAGAATACATCATCATATGATGTTTCGAGGAGAACGGCGTGGCACTAGTAACTTCACCCACGCTAAGACTAATGATCTCCCTGTCTCCATCGATTGGAGGCAGAAGGGGGCCGTTACTGGTGTCAAAGATCAAGGACATTGTGGTAATCTCTTACTCAAAAGTACTTAAAAAAACACAAGTACTTTGTGAATATGATCATTATTGATTAAAGTGATGATTATACATGTAGGGAGTTGTTGGCATTCTCAACCGTGGTTGCTGTTGAAGGAATAAACCAAATCAAGACAAACAAGTTATTATCTTTGTCCGAACAAGAGCTAATTGACTGTGACAAAGGTGAAAATCAAGGTTGTAATGGAGGACTCATGGACCTAGCATTTGACTTCATCAAGAAAATTGGTGGGCTAACATCTGAGGTCAACTATCCTTATGAAGCAGAAGAAGGAACTTGTGATACATTAAAGGTAATCAATTAAAGTTTAATCTAATACTATTCATTTATGAATGTCGGCACAGATGATATTTTTTTTGACAATCAAAATGTAGGAAAACTCACCTCTTGTGGTAATTGATGGGCATGTCAATGTCCCTGAAAATGATGAAGATGCTCTACTGAAAGCAGTAGCCAATCAACCTGTTTCAGTTGCTATTGAAGCAAGTGGCACTGATTTTCAATTCTACTCTGAGGTACATCATCTTTGTACTTTATTTTCAATAAGAAAAACTCTAAAATTTCAGTGCTAAATATGTTTGAAACTTCAAATGCAGGGAGTGTTCACTGGAGATTGTGGCACAGACCTAGATCATGGGGTTGCCATTGTTGGATATGGAATCACTCAAGATGGGACTAAATACTGGACCGTAAAGAACTCATGGGGGCCGGAATGGGGTGAGAAAGGTTACATTAGGATGCAACGAGGCATATCAAGAAAAGGGGGACTATGTGGTATTGCAATGGAAGCATCATATCCTATCAAAACATCATCTAATCCCACTGAAAAGAAGACGAAAACTCACAAAGATGAACTCTAAAAGTTTTTTAAACTTCTAGGAGCATCTCCTATGATTGAAAGTCCACAAACTTATCTTATTTCTAGTCGTTCATGTCATCTAAGCATCAATGTTATTAGTAATAAATCAAACAAGCTTTGTTTGAAAATTTGTGTAAGAATTTGTTTTCATGATCATCTTTTATTGAGGTCATTTTTCTAGTAACATATACGCAACCAAAAAAAAAGAGAGAGAACTCACAACACTAAAACACTACCAGCAACTATATTTGGATATGACAAAATTAAAATTTACTTAATTATACAAAATACATGTTATCTTCACCTTTCTCTTTAATCTTATTTTCAGATATAAATAAATAAATAATGGGCAAATGTTTATTTTGATCCTTGAACTGCACAATCAACTGAAAGTTTGGGCGGTATTGTTTCTCTTACATTTTCTCTAATCCCATCATTAATTAGATATAAAATAGCAAACACATAATATATATACATATATGCAAACTTTATATAATGATGTGGATCTCATGACCAGATGTCTGAGTTCAATAACCCAGAGTCTATCTTGAACAACAGTGTAGATCTACGAAATTGAAGGGGACAAGGTGGATTCCATTGCTCAAATTGGTCATCTACCACTATAATTAATGTCTAAAACAAGGTTGGTCAAGGTCTAATCCAAATTTAATAGATATCTTGACCCTAAGTAGATTAAATCCATTTAAATTAAAGTCCAATAACACAAACTCAACTTAAAGTTAAACTTGCTTGAACTCAACTCATGAAAACCAACTAAATGATACTAAAACGATTGAAGGGTTGGGAGGCTATGTGTGTTTGTTCTCCACAGTACTAGAATAATATATTATGCATGAATAAGACTACTTATTCTCAAAAGTTTCCCATATAATAGTTATATTCTATTCGCCTTTATTCCACAATCATTTGGTATGCATGATTTAGACTTAATAAAACCTTTCACAAATTCTTTTAATACAAAATAATAATTTTTGATGATTTAATATTTTGCCACTACGGCAATAGCAAATTAAACAAAACATCAATCGAAATTAAATTAAATTAACTAAAATAAACTAAAGTAATAACAATTCATTACTAATATTTAATTAAAATTAAAATTAACATTAAAAGATAAAGTAAATATTAATTAAATATCAAAATTTAACATTAAAATTTTGAAGTTAGTTTTAATATACAACTCTCAAACTAATGAAAATCATAAACTAATAATTTAAAAAAAAAATCAAGTAAATCAAAAGTTAACTAAACTGAATCAAATCCAGACAGAGATATACAAAGTAATAAAACAAGCATAGGACAAGGCTCTAAGAGGTGGAACAATTAGTATTGTACAAAAAATAGTTCACTTAGGTTTATGACACTGCAAGGACAATCAAGGTTTACACTCAGAACAAAAGAAGAAAGGAATCAAGTTGGCTTCCATAAAATGGCTGGCATCATTCAGGTAAATTTCAAATGTGTCAGAAATAAATACGAAAGGCCGGGAGAAGTTTGCTAGTGCTGTTAAAACCACATGTGAGGCTATTTATGAAAGAACCTAATATTAAAGTATGACAGATAATCTACAATGTGGAAAGCATCAATATATAATCAGAAAAAAAGGGGGAAAAAAAGAAACAGAGTATATGATTCAACGTAATTCTAAAACCATTGTAGGCATAGATAGTTGCATCTGGATAGGCTATGGCCTATGGTATTTGCAACATACACCAAATTGGCCTTGAGTTTACCGTATATAATCATCCTGTTCCATTTGCAAAAATGAAACCAAAATACGAACTATAGAAACTACAATAGCATCTCATGTTTGTGCCAGTTTTCTACCTGCACTCACTAAAAGCCAAGAAAAATGTTTTCATGTTGAAACTTGAAACAACTATTTCTCAATCTAATTGATCACCATTCTCAATTCTATTAATGCCACACACGTTTAATTTTCAAAAGGAAAGTCAAAAAATTTTAACCATGACAATCATGGGGAATATCTAAAATTTTTACCATCATTATTAGCTTCAGAAACTAACTAAAGGGATATGAATACAGATATTAATACTGTGTTAAAGGAAGAGAAGTGGACATAAGGATTTCAAACAGGGCAGGCACCGCAGAGGCCTATATAAGCCTAAGCAGAGCACAGATATAGTTTTATTACTTATTCCTACAAACATGAACTAGCCTCAAATCACTGAGCACCGAGAAATGAATATGAAATGTTTGTTATCATTTAAAATATAAGTCTAACAAATAATATATACTTAAGCCATGCAATGTGCAGCCATATAGCCAGATATTTAACAAATAGCAGTTAAGTATTTTTCAATGAAAACTCTTATGCTTGTATATGTCTAGATAAATGTTTCAAAAAGTAAAAGGAAAAAATAAAAATAAAAAATAAATGAAGAGAACCATATGATAGATCTCCCAAATAACTTATCTAACCAAATGGAGCAAGTTATAGTAATATATCAAGTAGGCACAGGTTTTATGAACCCTATATTCTTGAAAACATATAATCAGCAAATAGAATATAAGAATTTTAGCAAACAAACTGAATGAAAGCAAGATTCTTATTTTCATTTTTAAGGTTTTAACCTTAAACAGTAACTAAAAGACCAGAATTCTCAAAGCAAGATTACAAGAAGAAAGCATGCATGATTTTCAAGTCTAATGTCCCTTTATTGCCTTCACATCAAATATCCTTTGCTTCATTATAAAGGTCTAATCCCATAAGATAAAAATGAAACCAACGTTACCAACCCAGAGGTTAACCATAGCATCGTATCGGATCGTTACATCCCTTAGCAGCAGACTGCTTTAGTCCTCTTCCTCCCCCTTTCTCCAAGTACTGTTGGTGGTACTCCTCTGCCCTATAAAATTTCTTTGCTGGAAGGATCTCTGTAACAATCTTCTCGTTGCCAAATTCCACTTGCTTTGCTTCCAGTGACTTTCTTGCCAGTTTAGCCTGATCCTGATTGTAGTAGTAAATCCCTGACCGGTACTGAGTGCCAACATCATTACCCTATGAAAACATCTCAGAAATTAATCAATTTTAGCTACATTTTAACTGGTAAGTGCATAAGCAATAACAATCGATGATGATCATAACTGCAAAGAACATCAAAGCCTAAAAAAAATGTTCAGACATGGCAAAATCATGGAACTCTCAGGAGTTACCAAACGAGAAACTTCAAATTGACAATAAATCATACAAAAAGAACATGCTAAACAGTTCTTTCAATATAGATCAGTCTCAATTCTTACAAGATTGTCACTTTACCTCCAATCCACCAACACCAATTTGAACACAAAACCAAGAAGGCAAAAAAGAAAAACACAAAAAATGATACTGGATAGCGTGGAAAGATGAATGAACCTGGCGATTGAGAGTGGTGGGATCATGGCGAGACCAAAAGAGGGAAAGAAGAGTTGTGTAAGGGCAAAGAGAAGGATCGAAGTGGATGCGGACGACCTCAGCGTGGGCGGTGTCACCTCTGCAGACGTCCTTGTAGGTTGGCATGTCAAGGGTGCCCTGGGAGTAGCCGACCTCCGTCTTGACAACGCCCTCGACGCGCTGGAAAGCCAGCTCCACGCCCCAGAAGCACCCGGCGGCAAACTGCGCCAGCTCTAGCGCCGGATTCTCCGGCCCGTCGACGTCCGGGCCCTGGGCGGGGTTAGTGGTGCTTGTTGACATTCTCTTGGGCAATCGGATGATGACGAAGATGGGATTGAATGGAGGGTTGGGTTTGAGTTTTTATTGAGGGGAGGTGTCATAAGCACACTGCCGGTGAGAATTAGCCAAGTTTGACCTTGATTTGGTATTGAAAAGGTTCAAGGAAAAGTTGGATGATAGAGCCTCCTGCCTAGCCTCCTATTTTTAATCAGGTCCTTACATGTTTGGTAATCCAAACTCTAGCTTTCTCTGATTTTTATTTTGACTTGTAGTTCGCTATAGGTTTATCCCGCGTAGGTCCTGGCATCTGACTGACTTTTTTTTTTTTTTTTCCTTTCTTTTGAGTTTTGTTAAGTACCCGGTTTGCCCCTGAAATTTTTGTTTTTCTAGAAAATACTGCGGCCATGAAATATCCCAAATATCATGAGCATTTATTTTCCCCCCTCATTATGGGTTTTTCATATATTTTTTTAATAAATACGTCAAGTATCAAATAAAAAAACATATAGATACAAAAATGCACAAGTTACAATGACAAGTTTCATAAGGGGATCTAATGCAATGGGAGTTGAGAGACTCAACTCAATCACACTATATAGTAGTTACCGCCAAGCTAGTTTATGGTTTTTTATATATATATATTTCTTCTTTTGTTTATGTTATTTGCTTGAAAAGTTCTTTTTAATTCTTTTTTAATTTGATATTTTTTTTTAATTTTATTTTTTTATTTATTCCTCTGCTAATATGGACTTTTATGTCGTGGGTTATTAGAAAGAATGATAGAGAGCATATTATAAATTCCATTATCCATAGTTCATGACCATCAATATTGGAAAGTATATGCAATTTGCTGTAATTTCAAAGAATATAATAGTTGTTTTTTTAGAAAAAGAACTGCAACCAACAGCTTTTTATTAGAAAATTGAAAATTCAAACAAGGCAAGTATTACACCAGCACAAAAACAACCACCAACAAAGACAACAACTAAACACAACTAGAAATTAAATCTAGCTTCATCTACACCCTTCATGAGCCATCTTGGTTTTTCTAAGCCTTTGTGAAACAAAGATAAGGGCACCGAAATAATTCCATGAAAGGCAATAGCACCATCAAGACGATTCCAAGTCAGAGAAATTTGCGTAATAGTGTAGTTCCTTAAAGATAGAAGCAATTGCCGAAGATCCATGATAGCACCATGCGCCAACCAATCAATCATACAAGAATGCCCATCCATAACCTTAGTAATTTCTGTAGAGCTGGTGAAGATCCTAGTAATATTCAGATTTTCTATGCATGCACAATGTAAGGCAATGCTCAAAGCTTTAACCTCAACATCCAAGTTGGAGCAATGCAGCACTTGACAACAACCTGCCAGCACAATGTTAAAATTAGCATACACAAATACAAAACCAGCCCCACCAATACCTATAGTATTTGAATCTTCAGTTCCAATTGATGCAACATAAACACATTGTGTTTCAACCATTGGTTTGTTCATGATGTAAAACATTTTAGCTATCTACATCATAGGTAGAGATCTATACTCCTTAACATGCTTCAACACTTCATAGGCAATCCAAGTGAAGTTGGGGCATTGATTCCTAAAGATTTGATTGCACCGAGCCTTCCAAATAAGCCAAATAACAGAATCAATAATGGAGGCCTTATGAATAGAAGAATTCTGTAACTGAAGCCAATTTCCAGATAAAATGTGATCTGTGAACATCAACGAATAACCAGAAAGACTAGCAATTCTACTCCAAAGAAGCTGAGTTATAGGACATTGATTAAATAAGTGCTTAGTTGATTCATTTTTCAGCCCACAAAAAAACACAAGGAGCAACCGGACCCAGATTAATAGCATTGAGATAATCATAAGTTTTGACTCTACCATGCAGTAGGAGCCAAACAAAGAATTTAGCTCTAGGAGATACATGAATCTTCCAAAGGTTCCTCCAACTAATCCAATGATCTGTCTAAGAATGTTTACTACTGAGAATAGACCGTAGCAGTAATATGGTTTTTATTAGTCCGAGGAAACCAGACCCATAAGTTAGGAGCCTAAGGATCAATGTTTCCATGAATGATGATAGGAAAGTCAAAATTATGCCCAAAAATATTAGATAAAACATCAAAGTTCCAGTTGTTATTATGAATGCAGAGATTGAGAGAAAGGTTTCCAACATCAAGATCCATATTAAAAAAGGTTGGCTTATATGCAATCGGAATTTCAGAAAACCAGGGATCATAAAGAAAGGAAACAATAGCTGGATTCACAGATTGCATCCATAGACAAGGTCTAATTACCATTGCAGGCTTGCATAGGCCCCTGTAAAACCATGAAATATTGGCAGGAATATTGCAATGCCACAAGTTCAACATACCATATTTGAGGATTAAAATATCCATCCAGAAAATTTGTTTAGAATTTAGATAGTTTAAAAGATTTTTAATCATCAAGTAAGTTTTGGCTAACTGAAGATTCCTAATACCGACTCCCTCATCAGCTTTATCAAGCATAGTATATTGCCAATTAACTAGAGGGACGCCACTACTATTGCCATAGTTAGCCCATAGAAGTTTCCTGGCACATCTAGATATCTTATCAAGGATACAATCAGGAATAGGATAAACAGAAAGATAATAGACTAGAAGAGCCATAAGAATGCTATTAATTAAAATAACTTTCCCATGTTTAGATAGCTTAGATCTCTGCCAACCATGCTAGCCAGCCTATTCACTTTATCCACCATGGATTGAAAACAAGCCATAGCCAGCCTTTTGTAGGAAATGAGAATACCCAGATAAACAAAAGGCAAGGAGCCAATGGAAATATTCAACATGGCCCGAATACTATTGGTAACCCTTTTATTAAACCAGTGCGGCACATATAGGTTGGACTTTAGAAGATTAGGAGTCTAGCCAGTTATAGTAGTATAAATATCCAAACACATCTTGACATTTTTGGCAGTTCTCCTAGTGGCATGGGTAACAATGATAAGATCATTAGCATACATAAGATGGTTAAAATCATTCCTCAAAGAAGGACACCAACCAGGAATTAAGTTAAGAGCACGAGCATAGTTGAGCATATAAGACAAATTTTGAGACACAAGAATGAAAAGGTAGGGGGAAAAAGGATCCCCTTGTCTAACACCTCTAGAGGGTTTAATCCAACAGGAAGGCTGGCCATTGATCAAGAAAAAAATGAAACAAAATCGAGACAACCTTTAATCCAAGCAATCCAAATGTTAGGAAACCCCATACGAGCTAACGTGGCAAGAATAACATCCCACCTCAAGGTATCATAAGCCTTCTCAATGTCCACCTTGAGTAACATCCTAGGGGGAGTAAAGCGATCATGGTTCATAGAGTGAACAATCTCTTGGAGAGAAATAATATTGTATAAGTAAGTTCGACCAGCTATAAAGCCACATTGCTCCATACTAATCAAGGAATCCAAAACAGTTTTTAAACGATTAGCCAAAACTTTGGAAACAATCTTATAGCAAACATTACAAAGCAAAAATTGGGCAAAAGTCTGAAATAGACCTTGGATGCTCTTTCTTCGGAATAAAGGTCACAAATGTTTTACCCCAAGCTCGAGGCATAGAAGCAGTGAGCCTGAAATGCTTGATAGCATCAACTAAATAATCACCTAAGTCATCCCTGAAAAACTTATAAAGTTTTGCATTAAAACCATCCATGGCAGGGCTTTTACCATCAACCAGAGAGTTGAGGGCATTAAAAATTTCATCTTTCGAAATATCCCTAGTAAGAGAATCACAATCATCTGAACTAATGGTATTAAGATCATGAGGTAAAGCTTGAAGAACACTAGCAAAGGAATTAGGAATAGGTTCATGCCAAAGGTTGAAGTATAAATTGATGAAGGCATCCTCAATATGATTATGATCTACCAATAGCAAGCCCTCATCATTCATTAAACATGAAATTTAATTAGATTGACCACAGACTCTAGCAGTATTATGAAAAAAAACTAGTGTTTCTATCCCCATCTTGAATCCAGCTCAATTTAGCCCTTTGGGCCCATCTTATAGAATTTTGTCTAAGATAGGCATTGTATTTGTTTTGAAGATTCCTAATATCAACATAATTATTATCAAACAAGGGGAGATTCATGTCATCAAATTCAAGAGCTAGGAGTTGAAGTTTAGCATCCTTAATAGCCGAGTCAAGAGCACCTGAGCCTGAATTTTTAACACGCAAAATAGAGCTTTTAATGCGAGCCAATATATGAGCACAATTATGCATAGGTGAAGAATGGGCCCTAAAGATGAGAGCATTAAGGACAGCAGAAAGACAATCCACATGTTCAAACCAATAATTTTCAAATTGAAAAATCTTACAAAAGACACTAGTACTGTTAGAAAAATTTAAAAGCAAAGGAGAGTGATCAGAAGAGATTTTGGGTAGATGAGTAAGTTTATCAGTATTAAAGAGAGAAGTCCAATGTAAGTTGATCAAGCAACGGTTAAGACGCATCGACCACCGAGCTTGTCCAATTTGACCATTGCACCAAGAAAATATATTACCAATACAATCAACATCAAGTAAAGCATTATCAGTAATTAAATCTTCAAAAAACCGAGCTTTGCAGCATAATAACGAAAAGGCCCACACTTATGCTCAGTTGGGGAAATGATCGAGTTAAAATCACTAACAATTAACCAGGGAATATTAATGCCAGACATACCTGATAATTCTTTCTAAATGAGTTTTTGAATCACCAAACGATGACCATTGTAGATAACTGAAATAATCTAGTGCTTATGCAAAGCCGAAGTAACCACTAGGTGTAAGGCTAATTTGGATTTGACAACTGGGGACTAGGCGCATGGTAACTCACACACCGTCCTCAACCACCACCATGACCCCCATGATCTCCCCCATGTGTCAAGTGAGAGCCAACTCGACTCTCCACATGGCAAGCATGCACAACACCAGCCTCCATCTGGCCATTAGATTCCTTCGAGGCCACAAGCGCACCACATGATAGGCCACCATGCGAGCTACCACGGCCACGGCCGCGACCCCTCCGGCGAGCCACCACCTTCTAGGAACCAAACTCCAGATCTTCCACAATTTCTTCCCTCACATGTTGTTCAACAGGTTGATGTTCATCTTCCATGGCCATCACTTGTTCGCGTTCCCCCGGCGGCACCACAACCTCCGATACCTACATGGTCCGATAATTGGACCGGGCACCAGAAAGGGCATCACCCCGAGGAGCGACACCACGATGACCATAAGAAGCATCACCATGCCCCACTAAACCACATCTATAGCAAAACATTGGTAATTTCTCATATAAGACAATAACAAACACCCTATTGCCATCATTTTCAAGCCAGAAACCCCTTTTCATGGGTGTAGACAAATCAATCTCAAGACAGATTCTTGCAAATCGAGTTCTGAACAAAGTTTATGTACGATCATCAACCTTGAGGAGCCTTCCCATACTTTCGGTGATGGTCTCAAGTGAGTCTCCATCTCAGTAACCTACTAGTAAATTGTGAAGCTGGACCTAAACTGTTGCACAGGAGAGCTTAGAATGGGTAGGTTCAAAGCACGAGTGCCACGAAAATAGTTGAAGAGTGAGACCCCCACCGTCCATGGACCACCAAAGAGCACCTTTTGCATGACCTCATGAAACTTGCATTTTATGAGGAAATAACCATTAGACATGTCGGAAATCAGAATCCGTCCAAGAGCTTGCCATAGCCCCAATAGGGTAGTTTTCACATATTCGAAGGCTAGGGTTTTACCAAACAGTTTTCCATATAAAACAAACTGGAAGCGACGCTTGGCACGGAGCTTGCATTCCTCATCAACATGTAGAACTTTATTAATGGAATTTTTCAGCCTTTCGAAAATTTGTGGATCAATGTAAGGGGTAGCAGAAGTTTTGCAAGAAGAAGCTCCAGCAATTTCTGCCTATGAAGGGGCTCGAGGTGGTTGCCCATTCTCCATTCTTCAAGGAGCAAGCTCCCCAAAGAATAATGGAAGTTGGTCGTGGATGCCAAGAAGGAGAGAAGCTCAGAAGAGAAGCTCAATAAGAATATAATAGTTGTGAAGCTCATTATTCTTAAGAACAACAAATTATATGTTGTCGGAACAATAACAGAGGTGAACAACGATAGAGGCTTTTTTTTTATGTTCAAACTCTATTAATTGTTCAGAAAGTCAATAGTGTACATAAAGGTAAATGAGACAAATCAAAAAGAGAAAAATATCTTTGCCTTTCTCCCGAAACTGTTAAAGTGCATGGTGTTTTGTTTTCTAATAAAATTCTTAATGCCTTCCCATAATTTTTTTTTAAAAAGCCTTCCCATAATCTTTCCTAGTTATTTATGAGAGTGTTTTTGTTATTCAATAATAACTTTTTTCTTTTCTTTTCGCTTTAATACTCTATTTCTATGCATATACTTGGGCTATATGTTATGCTATACTTGGGCCCATGCTTAGATGTTGCACATACTTGGGCTATATGTTATGCTATGTAAGGAATTAGGATTAAGTGTAGATTTTTTTTTTTACAAAAAAAATGTATAAGGGTTTAGGTATTTTCGTAGTAGTTGTTTTATGTCATGTTTAGATGTTTATGTGTTTAGAAGTGTTTTTATATTTTTAAACTATTTAGATAACAAAGTATTTTGAGAGAAACATAATAAAGTAAATTAAGTTTTGCACCTAGTTATTTAGATGTTTTAATTGTTTCTTTAACTTTTGATACATACTTATTTAGATACCCACCCAACTATTGACCATGTTATCCTAGTTATTTAGACTATTAATGCATGTTGGATCCAATCTTTCTTACTTGATATATCATTACATACTATCGTTTTGATTATTGCTTCTCATGTCTAGATTTTAGGATGATATGTATCCAATTGTTTATATTGTCTAGATTTTTTAGTTAAGGGCGTGTTTGGTTCGGAAGTGAGGTACCGAAGTGATGGAAGTATGAAAACATCACTTCGGTAGAAGTATGGAGTTCAGTTGGAGGTGTCTACTTCCATGCTTTTGGTTAAGAGGGAAATAAATTGTCACATCAGTGGCCACTTCAAGTGTTTGGATGGTAGAAGTGAAAATCTTGAAAAGGTGACTTCAACAGTTTTTTGTGTTTGTAACACCGAAGTGGGGTTATGATCACCACTTCGGTGGCGGGGTGAGGTTACCCCATATTTGTTAGAGAGGTTATAAATTCTTTTAAAAATAATGGTACTTCTTAACATATATCAATGTTAATTAAATATTTACTTAAGTTGTAAATGGCTTATGAATATAAACAAACATTTTATAGATTAGGTTAATTTTAACTTTGTAATATTTAAGTTAATTTTGTTTTCTTTACCTTGAACCCAAAATTTAAGTTATTTAAGTTATTTAACTTTTCTTTTACTTAATCACAAAATTTGGTTGTTGTTGTATATTGATAAATCTTATTAAGTGATTCTGTGTTTTTGGTTTTGTTGACCTATTTTTTTCAAGTTTTTCCTATTTCTAGCAACAGGCCATTATGAGAACAAGATTATCTGAAAATGATTGTGTATTATGAATGCATACAAGCAAACATCCACAAAACTTTTATCATTATAAACATTGTCAACAATAAATATGGCTTAACACCGTTTAAGAGATATAGTGATATGCAAATTAAAAGTACCATAACACAATTATTATGCCCAAGCTGAACTAGAAAACTGCTTGAAGTCTTTAAATTGGACAACTCCATCAATATCACTACAATGGTGGCAGAAGGTCCATCAATCCTTGCCCATTCATGTTTGTCAGCATATTTCAGATCCTTGACGACTTGAACATTGAAACATATCAATAAAATTTTGTTTGTTTGTCGTAAACATGCAAAACAAAAAAATAGTATGAGAAATAGTGCAGTAGTAATCACAAATGTAAGAGTGAATACCATGCTTATCTACAATGACTTTCATACTATTGAGAATACAAAAATACTTTCACAATTTGTTTGTTTGTTAGCATATTTCAGCAGATCAATACTACAATGAATTCATCATTCTCCTTCTCAACACTAGCCAACTCCCTGCAAAGGATTTCACTAAACTATAAGAGAAATTATGAAAGCTTTAATTTGATGAATTCACAGAAAATACAATGCCTTCGAATGCAGATTAGTACTACAATGAAGGCCCAAAAATAATATAGACACATACCAGCAGGTAATTATAACAATTGAAGACATGAAAAAAAAAGAAAATGGGAATATACTAGCAAATCAGTACTACAATGAAGGCCCAAAAACAATATAGATACATACCAGTAGGTAATTATAACAATTGAAGCCATGAAAAAAAAAAGAATATGGGAATATACCAGGAGATTAGTACTACAATGAAGGCCCAAAAACAATATAGACACATACCAACAGGTCATTATAACAATTGAAGCCATGAAAAAAAAAAGAATATGGGAATATACTAGCATATCAGTACTACAATGAAGGCCTAAAAAAAAAAAATATGTAAACATACCAGCAGGTCTTCACTGACCTCTTTGTGTATACTCCAAAAAACATGTTTCTCCATCAACACTTTCTATATTATCTCCCTGTAGAGCAAGAAACATTATAATAGTGCAAAGGAAGAGTATGACATAAATGATTTTGCAAAGTAAGATTACATACCTTTGATGTATTCTTTTCACTTCTTCTGAGTTGTGGTGAACCAAAATAGTTCCTGCTTGCTTGGCGTGGCTCAGGTACTAGCAAGAGCAACAATTAAGCACTTTCATTCGCACAAGTTCTTTTATTAAAACCAACCGAAGGGATCAAATACAAGGCGGCTGCAATGGTGGCACACTGTGCCTCCTGATTTCCTCACCACACTTGTATAATGTCATGTAAAACAATTTTGAGGTTGAAAATAAAATAATACAGAAAAACATGCGAATACAAAAGACATTCAAACAATTATAAAAATGCATAAGAACACCAATTTAATGCTACCTTCACATTGAACCAAATCAGATGCTCAATGGCTACAAAAGATTGGCATCGAAATGGCCTTCATTTTGCCCCAACATCGATCCAATTTGGAGTTTTGTGTCATATTATAGAATTGTGCCTCAGTGCAATATCATTGTTTGCCTTTCATCATTGCCATCCTATCATAACGTGGAATCCAAACAAAATAGAAAAAAATAAACAAAGCTATATTATAGATGTCAACCTAATGAAGATGCCTAACAACAAAATACCACAAATTTCAATGCATCATGCGAAGGAACAACAGAAGGCTACAACTAACCATCTATGTATTCAACCAAATAAAAAATAAGTAAATAAATATGGAAACACATTTAAGCAACACTTCCCATGCTAACATTAGCACACGAAATAAAAAACAAAACACAGTAATTAAAGAACATGATCTAAAGATGTGTATAAAGAACAGGGAAGTCCACCTCAATCGAAAATAGAACTCAACAATGGAAGAACAAGCTATGAAGATGTTTATAAACAACAGAACAATAACATGATATTATAAGGAATAAGAACTTGCATATTATGCGCAGGAATAAACCATAAACAAACGGAACATATATAAACAAATTCTCAAAAATAGAACAAAATCTTTTCTGAATAACGCAAAGGTAAAGTAGCAGAATATGTTCAAATTCAAAAGTTTTCACTGAATAAAATGAACATATCTAATGAACAACATATAAACAATCTAGATGATGGTAGCATTACATAAGGATATCAGTAAAAAAAAAACAACAATTGAAGACCAAGCTATGAAGATGTTCATAAACAATAGAATAATAACATGCTATGATAAGGAATACGAAATTGCATATTAAATCCACAATTGCATATTATTGGACGTACACATCATAAGAATTAAATGAACAGAAAACATAACTAATGGCAAAGCAAATTGAAATTAAACAACACCCAAACACAATTAAAAAAAATTCCCAATGTCATATTGTTCGACAAGAACAGAAAATTTATTTTATAAAAGAAAAATCACAAACACTGCAAACATAAAAGTAAAAGGGTTTTGACATATGAACTTAGGTTCGTGTTCTCCAAGTTAAAGTGCAATGTTCTCTGTACCAAAGGTATGAAGTTACTGGACCAGGACAGGCCTCAAAACAAGTGGCAAGTCGAACCAGTGACTTTATATGAACTATAAACCCTCGTTCAAATTATCAATATGGGTAAGTATATACTCCAAAAGTTTTTCAAGAACAAGGTACCTGAAAACCACGAAGAAATTGATAATATTAATTCCACAATTGCATATTATTGGACATACACATCATAAGAATTAAATGAACAGAAAAACATAACTAATGCCAGAGCAATTTGAAATTAAACAACACAAAAACACAACAAAATGAAGAACAAGATAAGAAGATGTTCATAAGGATATAATAACCAATAGAACTACAATATAATAATAAAACAATTTATGGAACAAGACAACACAATAATAATAGCCAAGCGTATATAAACAAATTGAAGAACACAACAGAATCATAAAGCACAATAATTTATGGAACATACTATGAATAACATAACAAAATATTAAAACATGGGAAATAAATGATGCTACGTACTGAAACAAATTACCATACTGACTTGAATTGGATAATAACAAATATACCTAAGAAATAAACTAGTATGAACAAGAAATAAAAACAAAGCTATTCTTGCATATTTCGAAGGAAATACAAAATCTTGAGAGGAAAACCACTGAAATAATCACTATCGTATCATCCCAGAAGCTTAACGAAAAACAAAATGAAAAAATGGGAAAAAACAGACAAGCTACAAGAAGGAAAAAAGGGAAAAAGAAAAAAAATCCAAAATAGCATCGCTTAGACCTATCGGAGGAGAGAAACCATAGACGAGGATGCAAGAAGCACCGAAAAACCCTAGAACGAGAAGCCCAAAGTGGCCTGGTAAATGGGGGAAAACATAAATGGCTTGAAGAACTGCAACAAAGGGTAACAACAAAATATATGGAAAATATTTAAGGCATTATACGATGATTACAAACATCATACTGAAAAAAGAACGAAGATAACAAACCTGGTATATAAACAAAAACCATGAGAAACCCAGATCTGCAAGAACTAAATCAAAATCAACAACAACTAAAAAAATATAAAGGTTTTCTTGCAGATCTACAAGAAACACCAGATCAGGAAAGGAAACCCCCTAAAAAACATAATATGATCATAATATCATCTGAAAAACTTGAGGAAAAAACACAAAAAAAAAAAAAATGAAAAACAAAGAACAACATATTACTCTGAGAATGAAAGGGAAAAAAGAAAACAAAAACAAAATAACGTCGTTCTCAACCATTTCTCAAAGGAAAGATGTCTACCGAGTAGATCTGAATGGTTAGCGAACAAGAAAAACATAGTCACACCCGAGAGAGGAAGGGATGTTGGTGACAGAGAGATGATGATGCTCGGGCGAAGACAAGAGGAAGGTGGACAACCCTAAAAGAGAATGAAGATGAGAGGGAGAGATGGGAGTGGAGGAGACGAGAGGGAGACGAAGAACCCTAGAAGAGAGCGAAGACGAGAGCGAGAGATGGGAGCGGAGGAGACGAGATGGCGGAGAACCCTAGAAGAACAATCTGGAAGTGGCTTTGAAAGTGGGAAATGCACGTGACCCCATGTGCAGGTAACTCAGCAGCTTCAAAACCCACTTCAGGGTTTTTTAACCCGAAGTGAAAGGGGTGAACTGGAGCGATTCCGAAGTTGTCAAATCACCACTTCGGAGTCCACTTCGGCAAACCAAACACGCCCTAAGTGTTTAAAGAAAGGTAGAATCAAGTGCTTTAAGTTATACCCAATTGTTTAGATGTTTTGCAAAATTATCAAAATATTTGCGTCCATTAGTGCAGATAACCATCTAATTGTTTATTGTATTACACAAGATGCATAGATTATTAATATGTGGTAAATAATATTATCATGAACTATTTAGATCATTTTCATATTATTATTCACATTATTTTCCTTCACTATTTAGAATTTACTAAAAGATGCAATTGCATTGCATTTTAAGTTAGTTATTCGTTATGCGCCAATTATGCAAATGTTTAATTCTTTTGATCAAGTATTCAGAGAGAAAGAAAAACAATTAAGTAATTCCAAGTTTATAGCAAGTTTAAATGTTCTACTTATTACTGCAACCTTTTGCACCCATTTGTTTAGATAATTACTCAATTGGTTAGTGTGTATCTAGATGTTTTGATTATTAATCCCTCTTAGAATTATGCTTATTTGTTTAGTGCCTTACACACTATTTTGATTATTATAAATTAGTATTTAGGATTTAGTATATTGTGAAATTGTGGTCCATCTTAAACTAGTTGCTCTTTATGTCTAAGATCCTTGAAATTTAGAGATGAGAAACCTCTTATGTGTAAACTCCTTTCAATTTCTTAGCCATGATTGCTTTGGTAGTTGGCTTAAAATTTGGGGATTTTAATCAATTCTAGGAGAAAATTCTTAACTACACTAGGCGTAAAAATTTTGATTTTAGAATTGTCATGAATGATAAAAGAGAGAGCTATACGTGTTGTTCTAGATGGGTGTGAACAGTATACACTACAATTTACAATCTTTTCCGTTCTAATTCATTACTGATTCTTTAAAATAGAAATTTCAAGTTGCAATGGAAAGTTTAGAACATATATTATTTTTTAAAATATATTTTAATATCTATAAAAATAAATAATTATGTTTCCAACACATTTTTTAAATATTACAAATTTTTAAAAATAAAATTTATTTTAAAACGGATGAATTTGTTTTAATTCATTTCTGAATCTCAGGGAAAAATAAAATAATAATTATTTTATTTTATTAATTTATAATATATAATGAGGAAAATTTCACTAGACTACCATGTGGTTTACCTCTTTATCAATTTGGGATTTGTGATTTGAGTTTTGACATTTTAGTACCTTATAACTTAAACCATTTAAAACAAAAAAGGCCAAAACCTTTAACCTTGTTAACGCTTATTGATGTAGTATAAAATTAGACCTGAATTTACATTTTTCCCTGTTATTTTTATTACTAAAACATATACTATTTAAAACCATTCAAGACTGATGGGAGGTAGATTTGAATGGTTTTTACATAATATATGTTTTAGTAATGTAATAAGGGCAAAATGATAAATTTAGGTCTATTTTTATTCCACATCCACAAATATTAACGGGGTTAAGTGTTTTGGTCTTTTTTTTTTTTTTGCAAACATTTTATACTATAGGGTAATAGAGTGCCAAAACTCAAACTGCAACCTTGAATTAATAAAGAGGCAAACTATATGGTAGTTTAGTGAAATTATTCCTATATAATAACAATTGTTCCAACAAATAAAATAGCTATTTTAATTGATGAGTTAATTTATGTACAAAGTCTATTTTAACAAAAAAAAAAAATACTCACAAATAATAAACAATACAATAAGTTATTCAAACTATCAACACCATGAACATTATAAAGTACGGATGCAAGAGGGGCATGGCAGAGCAGGAAATGGGATTTTGTCCCAGCCTCCCTTCCCATAGGGCAGGGATTCCCAGCCCCAAAATACCCCGTGAGGGAGAAATTCTCCCCGCTCACTCCCCCGCGAGGGTCGGGGAAGTCCTGCTCCGCCTGACACAAATGCTAACCCAAACATCTGGGTTAGGCATCAAGGTTACGAGAGTGCTAACCCTGATTTCGGGGTTACATATATATATATAATTTTTAAATTTTTTTATTAAGATTGTATTTTAACTCAATTGTTTTAAAATAAATTTCTATTAAACTTGGAAGTTATATTTACTAAAACATTATTAATACATAAAAAAAACATTTTCTCAAAAAACCAAATATTTGGTCAATATAATATTATATTCATGTTGAATTTTTTTAAAATAAATAAAAATAAAAATATATAATTTATTTTTGTTATTAGGTAATCCCACGGGGAGTGGTATTTCCCGTGGGGATTCCATGGGGAATCTCATGCCCCACGGGGATTCCCCACCCGGAGCATGGAGGGGAGAGTATTCCCCGCCGCCTCCCTGCCCCACTAGGTGGGGAAGGGTTTTCCTCAGGAGGGAGTGAAGATTTTCCGCCCCACTTGCATCCCTATTATAAAATACACATAAAGAAATATTTCATTTTCTTACTGGTAACAAAGTTGTTGACATATACCGGCAGCACCATAGCCACCACCTCTCACGTTAATGCCCAAAATCTCCACCATCCTTGTTTGGCATAGCATTCTTGATTTTAACCATCACAAGTTTCCAAAATATTTTTGAAACTTGATTAGAATTTACCACAATATTTCAAAGAACATAGAATTACTAACATGTATAATAAATAACACGCACACTCTAATTTTGTTTATGAACTTGCGATGTAATGCAAACATGTACACTAACATTTATTAAATATTAAGTATTTTAGACAAATTTATAAACGTACCATGCAATATAAACTCATACCTATGTATGACCTAAATCCAACAATCAATTGACACCATACAATTAAACAACCGAATTGTAAAAATATTGCACAGTAACCATTTTTCCAAGACATTGAAGGAGACGAACTGATTGAGTGGATATATTGGATCACATTTATAGAAACTTATAAGACTAGAATAAATCCTTACACTACTTTGAAAAATACTCTAACTTGCAAACATAAATCCAAACAAGGGTGATTCATATAAAAATACTTTTGCATAAACAATTAGAACAATCGTTTATCCATCTACTTTACATATAAGGATAGAAAATTAGTAAGACAATAATTCTTATGGCTGAATAAATGATAAGTATTTAGAAACCTAACAAATGCATCTAGTTTACATAAAACATACACAAGTGAAGATGATCAATGCACTTCACAATATATCTAAAAATTAAGAAGAGAATAATTGTCAAGGATGATTAAAGAGATGTTTAAGTCAAAGAAAAAATAATAGTAATAATAATATATAAACATGAGAAACAGGATGCACGAGATAAATTTGATGAGTCCAATGTAGTGTTGTCAATAAGCATGCCAAGGAGCTAAAGCAAAACATTATTCATGATAGGTGCCTTAAACATATTGAGGTGAGGTGCCTTCAAAGAGGCACACGCTTTTTTGTGCTAAAAAAGCGAGCCTTATTGAAATTGACTATTGGTTGTCCCTTTTTTTTAGATTAGTTTTTAGGGTAAAAATAAAAAAAAGGCATATATTTAATGTTGTTATAGTAAATAGTGAACATTTAGAAAAAAAAAAAAAGTGGCAACAAACCACCAATATTTAATTAGGCTTTTAAGATTTTGATAAAAAAAATTTAATCATTAGAATTTGTTGTCATTTAAAAATTAACTATGTCCAAGAATTTTAAACCTAGAAAACAGAAAGAAAGGATTTAAAATATAGAGGTGCAATCCACTTCAATTTTGGAGTCTTCAAGTGAAGAAATCAGGCCAAATTGTCTCTACCAGTCCACCAGCAACTAAAGATACTATTGTTTTTTTTTTTTTTTTTTTTTTCTATCATTATAGTGCATTAATTTCTTATATTCTTCCCAAATTTTCTCTCTTTTCTAGTAACTTTTTTTTTTATTTTTATTTTTTGAATTTAGACTTCTTACCACCTTTTTCAATAATAAAAGATGAAACAAACACTAAACTAAAGTGCTTTGCCATGAAAATAGAACATGAGACAATTTACTGTTGATAAATAAATGTTTTTGATATCAAGATTCAAGCTAACAATAATTTTACTCCATTTAAATGGTGTAAGAACAAGGAAGTTGAATTTGAATGAGTGAGGTGGCTGCTTCAAGTTGAACTGGACACAATGAAAAAATTGAGGATAGAAATACAATATTTTAAATAATCCTAAAGACCCAATAGTGTCACATGCATGCTTTGAGGGAAGACAAGAAAATGTGGTATTTATCAAGCTATGTGACATCAAATTGGTAATCATAGAAATGCCAAATTGTACTTGAAGTGTCCAACACATGTTAAAAAAGAGTTGTTGTCTAACATGAATGAGAAAAAAAATCAGAAAGAATTATGATAGATTAACAGATTTTGATGACTTTCAATACAAGAAAACAAGCGCATCACTGACGGAATTTTCCGTCACTAAAAACTACAATTCCGTCACTGATAATCTTTAGTGACGGAAATGTTCGTTGGAAACGTTTGTTGGAAAATTTGGTGTTGCTGATGATATTCCGTTGGAAATTTTTTTTTCATCGGTGATGCTAAAGCATCACCGACGAAATATTCTGTCAGTGAAGCCAAAATAAATAATAAGAAAATACATATCACCGACGGAATTCTGTCACAGATTTTCTCACTTCACCGATGGAATTCAGTCGGTAAAGATCTTTAACACCAACGAAATTCCGTCACTGATGAGGTGTATTACCGACGGAATTCCGTCACTAAAAAATTATCACCCACGGAATTCGGTATTTGAGTCTCTTTACCACCAAACGAATTCTGTCACTGATAGTGTATATCACCGACGGAATTCCGTCACTAATATACTCACATCACCCACGGAAGTCCGTCAGTAAAGATCTTTAACACCAACGGAATTCCGTCACTGATGTGGTCTATTACCCACGAAATTCCATCAGAAACTAATTATCATCCACGGAATTATGTATTTGAGACTCTTTACAACCAAACAAAATCCGTCACAGATGCTCGGTTTACCCACGGGTGTCCGTCAGTAAAGATCTTTAACACCAAGGGAATTCCGTCACTGATGTGGTATATTACCCATGAAATTCCATCACAAACTAATTATCACCCACGGAATTATGTATTTGAGACTCTTTACCACCAAACAAATTCCATCACAGATGCTCGCTTTACCCACGGAATTTGGTCAGGAAAGTCCTTTTAACACCAATGGAATTTTGTCACTGATGCGGTTTTTTACCCACGGAATTTCGTCACTAAAACAATATCACCCACGGATCAGTCCCTTTACATTCAAATGAATTCCGTCATTGAAGGTCTTGTATTATATTATTAATTATAATTATCCTGCTTTATTTCCCTGTAGCAATACATATAAGAAATTTCATATGCGAAACACACAATATTAAATTCCATCAAGTACATGTAATTAATTTCATGTACCATACTTAGTGTACATACATCACTGATAATTAACAAGTATTAACAAGTACTAAACATATATAAAGAAACAGTACCATATATATAGCATATATCAATTTGTTTAATATTCAAAATGGTGGTCCAACAGTGTCTTTAGCCTAAGAGGTAGGCTGAGAAGATCCCATTGATGCATTTGTAAACATACGTGCAGGATTAAACATCTCCATCATTTGTTCAAGATACTTCTTGATATCCGCCGTATCGCTCGCCTGCTTCTCTACTTTATCCTCTAAGTTGATTATTCTGTCTTTCACAAGTGTCACTTCTTCTCGTAAATTGTCAACTTCAACTGGAGTTTGTTCATGTTCATGATTCGGATGACTACAAGCCGAGTATGATGCATCTCCAACATTGATGGAAGTATATACGGAATTCTTGCCACATGGTGTGATTCCAAACCCATAGAAATGGGTGCGTGTAGTACCTGTCCCTCCAATTGCATCACACCAAAGTTCTGGGTCAAACTCGAGATGATTGGCTTCATCAGAACCATACTTTTGACTCATTGAAGAAGTATAAGTTTTCTATAAGAAATATCAAACGAATTAGTTCAACATATACATCACAAGAGATATATAAACTAGGTAGTTGCAATTTCATCAAAATTAAGATCAATGATCCTACATTATAACATGGCAATAAAAAGTTGACAACATGAGTTATACTTTTGTCTCATTTGCAGTTTTTATACTTTTATTCCTTCTCAATTTTTTCTTCTATTTTCTTTATGGCGGAATTAAATTATGGACAGATTTACTTTATTAATTTATTTTTGATTATTTTTTTAAAATAAACAACATGAGTTATATTAGAAAAGATGTTTGATCAATGTATCTAAATAATTTTTCTATGAAAATATTGTTTCATATAATTTTTAAACACCAGTTCTTATGAAGGATTACATAATTGATGTTTTTTTTAATATTTTCTGAAATTTAATTTTTCTTTTTATTTTTATTTTTTTATAAAAAATGACTCGACTAGTCAAACCTTGCTTATTTGATCTCTAGGGTATTTAACTATAAATCTTACAAAATGTAATAAAAGGAAAAATGCCTCTTTTTTTTTTTTTTGTGATTTAGCAAGGGAATAGCTTGGGATAGTTTTGCCGTTACTAATTCCCTAACAAATTTATCCAATTTATTTTTTAATAACTAAATTAATTTATTTTTTAATAAATTAGAAAAAATACATAACATATTGTAAAAATATAATAAATAAAATTGAGTCTAATTTTAGTTGGATTGAGTTTAATAACTAAATTAATTAATTATAGCGATAATTCAAAAATCTGTCGGTAATAAATTTTGATTTCGTCCATAATACACAACAACTTATTTTAAATCATAGCAATAAAATTAATTCTTTTCACCAACGGATTTTCCAACGGAAACTATCACCAACAGAATTTTCCGTTGGTGATAAAATTATATTCCGTCACTAATATGTTATGAGGTGTTAAAAGTTGTTTGTTGGAATTCCGTCACAAATTCCGTCAGTGATATTGATATTACCAACGGAAAAAATTCTGTTGGAAAAATTCCGTCAGTGATGCTTATGTTTTCTTGTAGTGAATTTGACAATGTGATGAAAAATGAAGATCAAGGGGATGAAGAAAAAGATAAGAGAAAAACGGCATAAAAAAGTTTTTATAAGTTGGACATCTATAAAAAACCATGGCAAAAAGATCAAATGGATTCCTTTACCTATAATAAGTGAGAAAAAGTATTCCAATTGAGAAAGCAAGGAAAATTGGAGCAAGAAAAATGATGCATATGACAATAAGAAAAGAGAAGATGCATGTTAGTACTGTTGAAGACTAGGTTGCCGGCGAGCTTACAGCGTCCTCACCTGTGACAGAGAAAGGCTTGAAGAACAGAGAAGAAGAGGTCAGCCTGTTAGTGGAAAAAAACAAGTAGAAATAGAGAATAGACTTTTCTCTGATGCTCAAAAGCCAATGAGCTTACAATCTACGCATATATTATATAGTCATAGCTAAACCAAAAAGTAACAACACTTCTTAGCTCCCCATTGGCCCATCCATAACCTTAAACAACTTCTAATTAGGCCATAACCTTAACAAGATACTATTTAATATTGCATATCCAATCAGATCATATCAAAACACTTCATCCAAAAACTCTCTTCTCTTGAGCAATAGTACACATGCCATTACTCATCTCCATGCTGTGAGTCCCACGCCCGTCACGTCCCTACTTTCATGCTCGAGCCTGGAGAGCCATCATGCCTCCCTCGAAGAGCTGACGGTTGCGGCTCACCAAGCTGCAATCACTGCACTTGGTCAGTACCAACATCCTCCCTTGATTGAAGCATCTTCACTCCCAGTCGTTCTCTTATCTTCTTGTGCTTCTTCGCGGGCAATGGCTTGGTAAACACATCAGCTAACTGATCTCCAATGTTGCAGTGCTATAATACAATTGTCCCTTCAGATACAAGGCTTTGAATGAAGTGAAAACGGACGTCAATATGTTTGGTTCTCCCTTGGTAAGCTGGATTCTTGGCTATGGCAATTGCTGACTGGTTATCGCACCAGAGAACAGATGGTCCCAAGCATCTCCTTCCATAATTGTTGAGTATTCTTCTCAGCCATATGAACTGGCAGGAAGCTGAGGTGGCAGAGATGTACTCGGCTTCGGTTGTTGAGAGGGCCAGCACCTCCTGCTTCTTTGACGCCCAAATGACTGAGCTTGTGCCAATCCTGCATACCATCCCTGACGTGCTCTTTCTGTCACTTAGAGACCCACCCCAATCACTGTTCGCAAATCCCTCCAAATGCTCATCACTTCCACTGGAGTAGAACATTCCAAACACATGTGTCCCTGCTAGATATTTAACAACTCGTTTGGCTGCATTGAGGTGTTCTATACCAGGCTTGCTCATGAATCTTGATAAAAAAGTAACAGCATAACACACATCAGGTTTTGTATGCACAATGTATAATAATTTTCCAATAAGACTTCTGTAAATGGTTGCATCTGCTAGCTCCTCATAGTTCTCAATTGGCAATTTTTCATTGACCCCCATTGGAGTTTCAGCATACTTGCAATATTTCATATTCATCTGTGTTAACAGATCCTCAATGTATTTCTTCTGTGAGATAAGCACTCCTTCATTCAGTTGGTATATTTCTAATCCAAGAAAGAACTTAATCTCTCCCAGGTCTGACATCTCAAATGTTTCCATCATCTCCTTTCTGAATTGGATGATCAAAGCCTGTGATCCACTTGTATACACCATGTCATCGACATACAGACTTATCAGTATGTAGTTCCCTTCTCCATCTTCCTTCCTATATAGAGTATGTTCAACCTCATTCCTCACATAACCGTATTGTTTGAAATGAGCTTCTTTCCTCCCGTACCAGGCTCTCGGCGCCTACTTGGGCCCGTAGAGGGCCTTCTTCAACCTATACACCATATGCTCCTTGCCACTTATCTTGTAGCCTTCAGGTTGAGCTACATACACCTCCTCAGTGATCTCCCCATTGAGAAATGCAGAACATACATCAAAATGATATACTTAATGTCAAGCCTGTGCTGCAATTGCGAGGATAATTCTCACTGTCTCAAGTCGAGCTACTAGTTAGAATACCTCTTCATAGTCCAACCCAAACTGTTGAGCATATCCCTTTGCTACTATCCTTGCTTTGTGTTTTTGGATCTTCCCATCTATTCCAAATTTAGTCTTTTACACCCACTTGAGCCCCACAACCTTCTTACTAGGTGGTAGCTCAGTCAATTCCCAGGTGTTATTGCTTCGAACTGCCTCCATCTCGGCATCCATGGCCTCTTGCCATTCTCTATGTACCACAACATCTTGATACACTTGAGGATCACCAGCATAGAGAGCAAAGGTACAAGAATTATATATCTCAGTTAATGATCTCATCTTCCTTGGCGGTGAAACATCGCTGACCACATCTGATGAACTTGAGTCACGACCGTCACTTGTGCCTAATAGCTCTTCACTTCTATTTATCTCCTCATCACTTGTATTATCTTTGTCTTCATTTGTTTCTAGGACTTCTACTGTGACTGATGATCCATTCCCATTTGTCTCCCAATTCAATCTGGAATTCTTGTGAAAGATCACATCTCTATTATCAATCACTTTGGATGTCACCGGATCATATAGTCTATAGGCCTTGGAACCTTCACAGTATCCCACCAAAATGCATTTCAATGACTTCTCATCCAACTTCCTGAGCTTCTATGATGGTAACAATGTGAATACAATACTACCAAACACTCTCAAGTGGCTCACATTCGGCTTCACTCCATGCCACAATTCGTATGGTGTCTTTCCCTCTAATGCCTGAGTGGGAGACCTGTTAATTAGATATAATGAAGTAGATGTTGCCTCTGCCCAGAATTCTATTGGTAATCCACCATCTTTGAGAAGACACCGAGCCATCTCAACTATAGTTCTGTTCTTGCGCTCCACTACCCTGTTTTACTGCGGTGTGTAAGGGGCCGAGAACTCTCTTCTAATCCCTAGCTCTTCACAATATTCATTAAAAGAATAAGAGGTGAATTCCCCTCTATGATCACTTCTTATCCTTTTTAGCTTCCTCCCTGTCTCCTTTTCCACCATTGTGTGAAACCTTTTGAAGCACCCGAAAGCCTCTCCCTTATTCTTCAGGAAATAGACCCAACACTTCCTGCTAAAGTCATCCACAAGAAGGAAAAAATTATTGTTACCTCCTAGAGATGGTGTGCTCATCGGTCCACAGATATTCATGTGTATCAATTGCAAGCAGCCTGAGCTTCTCTTGAACTTTGTTACTGGAAATGGTCCCCTGGAGTGTTTACAGAGGGCACACTCTTCACACTGAGACACAACGTGCACCTTTGGCAGTCCATGCACCACTTTTTCTCGTGCAAGCTTCTCCAGGTTTTTATAGTTCATATGATCGAACCTCCTATCCCACAATTCAGACACAATGCCTTTGTTCACAGCCAAATTCAGCCGTTCTGCATTTGAGAGGTCCACTGGGAACATATTATTACTCATTTGTGGAACCTCAATTACCAATTCTCCGGTGTAGTCATTTGAAATAACACACTTGTTCTTGTGAAAGGTAACTGAATACCCTTTGGAAAGAAGCTGTCCAACGCTGAGTAGGTTGTAAGCCAATTCGGACACCAACTAGACCCCATGAAGCTCCTTGAGTTCTCCATTCTTCATGCTGATGGTGACTGTGCCTACTCTGAGTACCTCCATCTCCTTGTCATCACCCAGACAGACTGTGACTCTCCGAGACTCGTCCAAGCTAGCAAACATGCTTTTCTCCCCCGTCATGTGATTCGAGCACCCCGAATCCACTAACCACATAGAGTTGGATGCTTTAGAGACTGTATTCACGTCAATACACGCCATGAAGACATTCTTTACATCTCGTTCCTCCGCAACTAGCAACACACCCTTCTCTACAGACTTGCTCCTCGCGCGGCACTCGGCCTTCACGTGCCCGTATTTCTTATAGTGAAAACACTGTATGTGAGCCTTTGAGTCACTCCCTTGGCCCTTAGATCATCTTCCTCTTCCACTTCCTCTCAAGAAACCTCTCGCACGACCCCTGGTCAGACTTCACCCTATAGAGGGAGTGGGATTAGCCTTTTCTTTGGCCTGTGATCCTGAGCTTTTAGCCTTCACGTACAGTGCCTTCTCGCTCACTTTCCCTGAAGAGCGATTCACCCTAATCTCGTGTGCCTGCAGAGATTCTGTGAGTTCATCGAGGGTGAGCTTTGAGACAAGGGTCTACGAGCATGCTAGAAGACAAAATATGCACAGCGGATAACAAACAAAACTAGCATGGACCCTAGCATGCAATGGAAACGAATAAAGATATAAAAATCTAAAATAAATAAATAAATACAATTCCAGGGGTGTAGTCGAAAAAAGGGACTGCATATACGCGACTCCCCTCTACTCTCACACACACACAAGCCGGAAACAATCCGGTATGGATTGCTAGTATCCAACGATAACTCTTATCAAGAAATACGAATAGCAATTAAAATTAGGTCTCAAAACCCTAATCGTAAATATGTGTAAGGAATTGTAAATCCAAAAACCGACACTCGGCGAATGTTTCACATGTGAGAATCTTTTGAGAAAAATTCCACAACCATTATGAAATAATCTCAAAAGACTCTCAACCCGGTGATCTCCATTGATAAAGAAATATCAATGAAAAAGCCGGCCTGTGAACTAACATACATGAATAAACAAGAAAGATCAAAGGGGTGTCGACCTATACCTTCGCCGGAGCCGAGTAGCGGCAATCCGGATGGAGAAACCTTTCTCCAAAAAGGGGGAAAAGGCGGACAACACCTTTGACCGGCGACGGCGGCGTCCTCTTGGCTAGGGCGGACCGGCGGCCTCCTTGAGGGAGAGAGGGAGAGGAAAGATTAGGGTTAGGGTTTTCTCTAATACACATGTATTTATAAAACCCTAAAACCAATCCCAATGCAATATCAACCATTGATTCCTCTTATTGGATATTAATCATATTAGATCCAATAAGCTAACACTTAATTTCTAATTAAGTCCCTCAATTTTTAAGTTATCTCATAACTCAATCTTTACACATTCTTGGTTAGACCAAATCAACTCTTGATTTATCTAAACTCCATTTAGCTATTTGACTCATTAGATTGAGTCCGGATTTCACGGCTTTTACGTGTGCGATCCTGTAGGCCCGTTTTAAAATCGGCAATGGGATTTTAACCTCGTTAAGGCCCATAAGTCACAAATGCCGTATAGCATGGCAATGTGACTACCCGAATTAAAACGGAGGCCGACTGGGTAATCAACTAACCTCGTAACCTTATCCGATTCCTTTGCCAATTGAATATCTCGATCAACATAAGGCATGGAGCTTAGTCACCCTTATTTATTTGTCGATCGATTTCTTGATCCTCGGTGAACTGACTAGGTCAAATAAATGATAACCCTTACCATTTCACTTGGGCGTGGCCACACACTACTCAGTTTCACCGATCAAGTGGCCGGTGATATTCTCTCTCCTCAGAGAGTGGCAATCCCCTCGCATCGCAAATGTTACTCGCTATGACTCTCGATGCACCCAATCATACCCATACTTGTCACTCTGTTACGAATGACGTTAGGCGTATGTCAAAGTACACCAACATTCATCCAAGCTCCATAGCGACCTTGAGTCTAAGGATTCAGTATAAGCGTTACACGAGAACCACTTATGACTTTGCAACCATGTAGTGATCTCGTAAGCGGATCGATCCAGACACGTTGTTCACTAACACATGTCTATGTCTATTGATTGACATCACATGTCCTATAATCCGTAAAACATGATCATCACACAATAGGCATACTAGTCTTAGTTTACTATCATTCCCATGACAGTAATTGACTAGGGATGTTTAGAAAGTTGTTCCTTTACGCACCAAGGTTTTACTGCCCGAATCACGTATTCGGTAACTTGTGCGGAACAAACTCTCAGGGATAGTTCTATCCAAGCACACATGCACAGAAATGTAGTAAGATAAAACAAGCCAGGTTTTATTAAAAAAAACATATAACTAATAAAGGTTCAGATCAACGTATTGGGGCTAGGGCTAACACTAACACCTGTGAGTTCATCGAGGGTGAGCTTTGAGAGATCCCTGGACTCTTCCATTGCAGCAGCCACATAGTCGAATTTTGGGGGCAAGCTTCGCAGAACCTTGGCAACTACCTCCATCTCAGTGAGCTTCTCCCCAAGCCCTTCACTTGATTCACTATTGTCACAACCCTGGCCATATAGCTTTGAATAGTCTCTCCGTCCTCCATTTGTAGGGTTTCAAAACTTTGCTTGAGTGCTTGCTTTCTCACCGTGAGCATCTTAGTGGAACCTCGGTATAATTTCTTGATAATTTCCCAGGCTTCATGTGCCATCTCAGCCTTGGCCCGATCGAGTATCAACCCATCCACCGCCTGCTGGATGAGACAGAGGGCTTTGGAGTCCTTATTGCTTTCCCTCGCCTTTGCTTCTTCTTC
This sequence comes from Dioscorea alata, assembly GCA_020875875.1. Classification (NCBI taxonomy): domain Eukaryota; kingdom Viridiplantae; phylum Streptophyta; class Magnoliopsida; order Dioscoreales; family Dioscoreaceae; genus Dioscorea; species Dioscorea alata. The sequence goes on from CM037015.1 coordinate 6,700,781, forward strand.
TCCTGCTGCCATCCCCTTCTTAACTAATTCCCATAGCTCCTAAGACCAAAATACGGTCTTCATTCTCAAACTCCATCTCCCATATTCTTCTCCCTTGAAGACAGGCACACAGTGCTGCGTAAGACTCACCAAATTCTCATTCACCATGGTAGAATGGCTCTAATACCAGATTGTTGAAGACTAGGTTGCCAGCGAGCTCGCAGCGTCCTCACTTGTGACAGAGAAAGGCTTGAAGAACAGAGAATATGGACTGATATAAGAGGGAGAAGTTTGATGAATTTCTTGGTTAATTGTTATGTTGGAACAATGTTTATAAAATCAATTGATGCTTCACCCTATGTAAAAATAGAAGAGAAGATGTTTGAGCTGTTTGATTCTGTTGTGGAGGAAATTGGAGAGGCTAATGTCGTCCAAAGTAATTAAAAACAATGCTTGTAATTTTGTCATAGCTTGTAGTTTTTTTAAAGCTTTATATATGTTACTTCATTTTAAGCTCTTTATTTTTATTTGATTTGTACTTTGTTTCATACTTTTATCTATGTCTTATTTTTATTTGACTATACGTGATAAGTAAATTTCTATGTTTATTTTTTTAACTAGGAAAACTACTACACTAAAAAAGGCCACACCTATATTGGATACCATGTGTAGCACACCATATTAACTACATCCTAGAAGATATTGGCAAGATCCCTCAAGTTAGTATGGCTTTAGAAAAAAAAGCAATAAAATCATTGGTTTCATCTACAACCACATTATGGTTTTGAACATGATGAGATAGTTTACAAAACAAAGAAAGCCGGTTGGGCCTGGTAAAATTTGGTTTTGCACCACATATCTTACAATTCAATGCATTCACAAGCAAAAGGTGCATCAACAAGCCATGTTTACTTCTCAAGATTGGGCATCGAGTAAATAGAAAAAGAGTCAAAAGGCTAAATGAGTGAAAACATTATCTTATCAGTTTCATTTTGGAACGGTATAGTCTTCACTCTCAAAGTTATGGGAACTCTTGTTTGAGTTCTTTGACTTGTAGGCAATGAAAAAAACCAACTATGGGGTGTATCCATGAGGCTATTGATAAATTTATAGAAGCTATCATGAAGACTTTTTACGAGAATGAAGAAAAGTACAAAGAAGTCTTCAAAATTATTGACACAAGATGCAAATGCCAACTACATCACACCTTGCATGTAGTTGGTCACTACTTGAATCCAGAGTTTTTCTATGGAAGCTCAAATATAGAGTTTGATGAAAAAGTGACAATATGATTATATGTTTGTATCGGGAGATTAGTCCCAAGCTAAGAGATGCAACACAAAATCATGAGTGAATTATACACATATTAAAGGGCAGCAGGATTTTTTAGGATTTCATTAGTAATTAATTCAAGGACAACAAAAGCTCCAGGTTATTTAGTTAAATTAGACTATTTTTTCTAAGTGAAACCAATTTTATGGAATACTGGAACTTGACTATGGCTGGTTTTGCTTAAATTCATATTGCTAAATGGTGGACTTTGTATGGAAGCTCCACTCTAAACTTATAGTAATTAGCAATTAAAATTTTGAGTTTAACTTGTAGTGCTTCTAGTTGTGAATGTAATTAGAGTGTATTTTGTTGTATTGGTAGAATTTGAGATAAATAAATACTAACAATATGATTTTGCAGATACACACACAAAAATGAGGAATAAACTACAACAAAACTACTAAATGATTTAGTTTATGTGAAGTACAACCAAAGGCGTAAAGAAAAATACAATAGACAGGAAGCTATTGATCTTATCTCATTAGAAGATATTGATTAAAGGAATGAGTGGGTGATTGTAAAAATTGATGAACACTTAGTAGACGCAGAAAATAAATTGGTATTTGATGATGATGAATTGCCATGAGTTATAGCAGCAAATGTTGCAAGGGTTAAAGAACCAATAAAATTAACTAGAATGCAAGAAAAATCTAAATTATTATCAAAAGCTTCAACTTCCTGAGCAATTTTTACTGATGAAGATGCCTATAAAGAAGAGTAAGATTCAGAAGGTTATGAATCGAAAAAGCTTAGCAATGAAGAAAATTTACAGGCAATGATGAGGATGATTTTTAGTTAACTATATTTAGATTGGTTTTTTAAATTTCTATCATCCATCCAATGGATGATTAGGAGTTAGAATTTAGAAGTTAGAACTCAGAACTAATAGGTATTTAATCTTAAAGCAAATTTTATTTTTCTTTATATATTTACTTTAGTACATAATATAATATATTATATTATGTATTACATTATGTATAATTTTATTTATTTATTTATATGCACCTTAGTTTAATCAAGCGAGTGCTTTTTCTGTACCTTGTGCCTCGGGCGATGTAGGTCTTAGTGCCTTGAGTCCACCTTGCGCCTTTGACAACATTGGTCCAAGGTATTAATAAGTAAATCACAAAGCAAATAGCAATGGCAGATATAATGAAAGAAAAAGAGAGTTACTTCATATCTAAAATAAATTCACCAAGCAATTAGTGAGTTAGAGTTTTTCTAGCATAAAACTATTCCTAGGAAGTGTACTACTATATCTAAAATAAAGAATAGTATCGATAACAACCCATATGGATAGGGGTAATGGGATCCCAAGTATAGGGAAACATTACTCCATCTGTCCAAACCCATGTTTGAGTACCTCTAGCAAAGGACTGGATCCCAAAACGGGATGAGTTTGATAGGCCCCAACAAGTAATTGTCATTGCCCTCAAAATTAGGGGCAATGCTCGGACTGCATTGGAGATGGACATTTTTGCCCCTCCTTTTCTATCATCACTTTTCTCCACGATCTACATAGCATCTCACATAGTCTTTTTCCTCCATTAAGCCAATGTGGTCATCGGAGTAGATAATTGACACATCGGGGAGAAGCAGATTTGGTAGAGAGCTATTTCTTTCTTCCAATTGTGCATCAAAATTTTGAACTGTTATCTCCTCCTTTTTAAGCATAATCGTCCGTCAAGATTTTGGTATGTGCTCTTTACTAACTTTAATTCCAGTAACTCTTATGAACTAATCTGTAACCAAGTAATAATATTTTTTTTCTTTTTTTCTTTTCTATTTATTTGTTGATCTTCTTCTTTGGTTCATTTTTACCATGTTATATCTGTATTATATTTTTTAGTTTGCAAAAAAGGAAGAAGAAGTCTTTTCGGTGAGTGTTTGTGTTTGTCTGTTTCTATTCAAGTAATCTCTATCAAGTTTTCTCTTCCACTATTTATGTGTTAGCATCCCTGAATTATCTTGCAATTGGGCCTACTGACTTTTTTAGTTTTTGGGTGTAGGATTAGTGTTAAAGTCAAAGCTATGAAAGCTTATCACTTGTTCTAATTTCATTTTTTTTTGTTTTTGTAGATGATGATTGTTATCAATTCTTCCTATATTTCTTTCTTTTTGTGCATGACTAACTTTCTATGATTGTTCATCTAATGATTTTCTGTTTTATCATGTTTTTAACTAAATAAACACTCTAGAAAGTTCAATCTTGTATTGAGAGACATTTGATTGCTTTTTTATTTTGTCAAATTTAAATTTTTTGTGTTCTTTGGTTCATCAGAACATATTCCAAGTGGGAAAATGGGGCAGGAAATTCTTTTGTTGCTCATTGATTTGATATTTTTATTGATTTTTTGTTAGTGTTTTATATTACATGGCAAGTTCATCAATCTGTCTAAAATAGTTCATATTCAATGAATGTTAGCTATGTTGCACTCGACATTATATTCCATGAGAAATGAGTATGAGTGCCTACAAGATTTAAATCAAACATGTTCTTTTTCTTATTAGAATGAAATGTTACTTCAAAATTTTCTTTTGGTATAACTTATATAGTTTCTTAGCCTTTGAATCCCTAGTAAAATTACTGTTTCTTTGAGTTTATAGGATAACCACTTTAATTGGTCTCCCTAGTTTAGTTGTATGTCTAGATTATATGCTTGTATGTTGTTTAGTTAGAGCTTGGAGCATTAGGTTTGTCTGTATTTATCATCTTAAAAAAGTGTGATTTTTAGGAATAAATATATTATACAAATTTCCTAAACACAACAATCAATATGGATTAGATATAAGAGACTAGATCTCGAATAAACGAATGCTTACACTATATTACTTTTAGTCAATATGTTGCATTTCCTACTGAATGGCATGATTGCTGCATATGTAATAAAGTGAAGCAATATACAAAATAGTATGGTCCAACACAAGCTTGAGTCAAAATCTATTAGGTGCCACAAACAATATGAAGACTTCCATTGTGTGGTATATGATAGAGGTGTTCAATGTATTGATAAACTACACATGGATCGCCATTCTTTCTTATGCTAATTGCTGACCACCATTGGTGGTTTGCGTGGTATGGGAAATGTTTTGGTTAAGGAGATGGTTGTAATGTTTTTTTATTATTGTGGCACACCATGTAAGAAATAGTGTAATTTAGTGAGGATATCATTGTTTCCATATTTTATGTGTTTTTGTCATTTAATTTTAGCGAGCATGTAATTTCACCGACCTAACATGTAAGCCATATTTATATGTATGTTGTTTCAATTTTGGTGCATGTGTGGATGAGGACTTATAGAATATGGACTGTGGTAGTACTTGACTTATGTGGAGCTTGCTAAGGTTGTTAGATTGCAACTTTGTAATGGAGTTTGAAAAAAAAAAAAAAAACCCTTTGAAATGGAGTTGTATTACCAATACATGTACTATGTTAAGGTGCAACAATGGTAGTATTTGCTATTGTGCCAATTTGACTTAACATTCCGCACTATTATTGTTAGATCATGTGTTTATTTTCCCCCATTCACAAATGTATATTAGTAATTATATTAACATTGTGAATGTTTGTTGATGCCAAAGTCCTGTCTAGGATCAAATTGGGAGTGATATCCATTCTAGTTATTATATATAAAATTAATAATTCATGTGAGCAATAGTTAAAAGTAATTTAATGTGAAAATTTAACTGTAATAATTAAACTGTATATTGGTTAAAATGAATTATTAGTTTTTAAATATTTTCTTATAATAATAAAATAATTTCAACAATAATAACTATGATAGTTAAAATAATTAATTGCAATAATCAAAGTGTATAACTGTTAAAATAAATTATTTAATCTAAATATTTAATTATAATAATTAAAAAGACAAGATATATTACAATTACTTATAAACCTGTAATGTTATTTGAATAAAAACATATGTAGTTATTAATATATTAAGATATCATTACTTATATTAAGGCATGAAAGTAATTTTAATACAATTTCCTTTTCCACTTTTTCCATTCTCAATATTTGTTTTTTCTAACGAAACACCATTTTCATTCCCATTTAAATTCCTATATATTCATATTCCTATTCTTATTCTGTGATCTAAATGGACCCTAAAAGTTAAGGGGAAAACACCAAAAAAAAAAAAAAAAAAAAAAAATAGAGATGATAATACTATCATATAAATTAATCAAACTATTAGTAGGAGGTATACTATACCATCAAGAAATTTTCAAGTAAAGAAGCTTATCATAGACTTAGTTCAAAGAAGCAAGTTGATAATCTCACCTTTTCAATATGATTTTGATGGTAAAGTATGTCATGCATTTCCTGATAAAAGGCAACAAAACATCACTTAGTTGATAAAATATAATTGAAGGCAAACTAGGAAATATAAATTAGGTACCTAAAAAAGCATACAAGAAAGGAAACAATCATAAAAAATTTATTGGTTACTTCGTTTTTAAAGGTTTAAAACATAAAAACTTGATTTTGACAACTCTCACATATTTCTTTTATATTGTTTACATGAATTAGAGAATAAAACTAGCTTTCTAAAAATAAGGAAACACACATAGTTCATTTAACTCATTCTAGAAATGTCAATACTCCCCCTCAAGCTTGATAGTACAAATTGTACATTCCAAGCTTGTTAATCATTTTCTTAAAAATTGGCTTAGATTGATCCTTTGTTAAGATATATACTATTTGTTGTGAAGTAGGAATATAGGCTACGTCAAAGATCCCTTCATCTATCTTTTCTCTGATAAATTGTCTATTGACCTCTACATCCTTGGTTCGATCATGATGAACTGGATTGTGACGGATTGAAATTGTAGCTTTATTATCACAGAAAACTTTCATTGGTTTTGACACTTTTACTTCTAATTTAGCCATAGTACTTCATAAACACCATAGGCAGTTGATCTTATTTCAGCTTCTGCACTACTCCCAGTGATAATTGTTTGTTTCTTGCTCCTCCAAGTAACAAGGTTGCCCAAACATATAAAAAATATCCTGAGGTCAAACATCTAGCACTTACTGAACAAGCCCAATTTGCATCCATGAACACTTCCATACTACTTTCTTCATTTTTCTTAAAGAAAAATCCTTTACCATATACCAGGAGTCCCTTTTAAATACTCTAATATTCTATAAACAACATTTAAGTGGCAATTGGAAAGATAGTGCATGAATTAACTTACACAACTAATTGAAAAAAGCAATGTTGGGTCTTGCGTGTGCCAAATAAATTAAATTTTCCAATAAGCATTTATAATAGCCTTTGTCCACTAGTTTGTCTTCTATTCTAATCTCAAGCTTGGTGTGGATCTATAGGAGTGTCGACTAGTTTGCTCTCTATCATATTAATATCTTTGAGTAAATCTAGGATGTACTTCCTCTATGAAATTGAGATATCGGACATGTTTCTTGCTATTTTTATGCCCAAACAATAGCGTAGACTTCTCAAGTCCTACATCTCAAAGTCTTGAGCAAGCTTCCTTTTGATCTTTTCAATTTCATCTTTGTCATCTCCATTAAGGATAATGCCATCAATACATACTATCAAGATTGCTATCTTTCCTCCTCGCCTTTTAAATAAAAGTGTGATTTGAATGTGTTTGTTTATAACCATGTTGTTGAATAGCCTTTTCAAATTGACTGAACCAAGCTGTTGGTGATTGCTTCAAATTGTAAAGTGATTTTTTGAGTCAACACACTTTACCACTTTTACTTTTTGCATCAAATCCTGGTAGTAGGTCCATCTACACTTTTTCCTAGAGATCACTATTCAAAAAAACATTTTTTTACATCTAACTGTTGGCGAGACCAATCCATGTTTACTGCTAATAACAACAAGGACTAAATTGTATTAATCATTGTAACTAGCACAAATGTTTCTTGATGGTCAATTTTGTATGTTTGTGTGTACTCGTTAACTACAAGTCTTTCTTTATAGTGATTAAATAGGTCCATCTACTTTGTACTTCACAATAAACACCCACTTATATCCTACCGTAATCTTTCCTTTTGGCTTTTAACCAATCTCTCATGCTTCATTTTTTTCAAGGCCATTTATCTTTTTTAGAACAACATCTTTCTGTTTTTCATGTTGCAAGGCTTCATGGACAATCTTTTGTACCTCTATTTCTAAAAGATGAGTAAGGAAGCTTGCATTGATTTATTTTGATGTGAGTATCCAAGAAAATTAGAGATGGGATGCCTAATACATGTTCTAATCCCCCTTTATGATAGCAATGGAAAAGTCGAAGCCAAGCTTCTCTAATTTTGTTTCATCACAAGAGTTTAGAATAGATGATTATTGTGTAGGAGTTTTTGTACAAATGATTTTGTTTGAAACTTTCCATATAGAGTTTTAGGGTTCCAGCACTTGACTCATGATTTTTAGGAGAAATTGATGGATTATCACCTTGTGGGATTCTTGTCCCTCTTATTGAGATCCTCATGTTGCCGAGCTACCATAGCATACAAGTCCTTAGTGGGTGAAGAAAAAGAAAAAGAAGGACTAAGAACAACATGTTTACAATCTTCTTCATGCCGAACTTTAGTAAAGATTTCATAAATACTTGGTAAGAGGTGAATACTAGTAATGACTCTATACTTGAAAAATAGCCTAAAAGATTACGTGATGTGTGTGAGAACAAAAGCAAGTGAAAGCAAAAAAAATACGAGAGGTAATAGGAGAGTAATCAAGGAAGAAAGTGATTTCCAGGCATAGCATCCTTATAGGGATTTGAGGAATGGGACAATGGTTGTCTAAACATGCAATCCTATTTGACCCAAAAGGTTTTCATAAATATACAAAACCCCGATTTCTCAGGTGAAGTATAGGTGAATAGGTGAAGAGATGATACAGACATCCACATAATCGCATTAACACTCTATAAAACCTTATTGTGGACTAATGACAATCTCTTAAGTAGATAATCTTCCCCCAAAGAGAGAGATTACCCCTAATCCAAATACAAAGAAAAAATGTGATTTCTCATAAAAGTCACTTTACATGATTGTAAAGAGCACTGAAATCATCATCAATCCACTCGGAAGGATTGTGGAAGACCAAGTCTCCTAGATATTCTAACCAGAGGTGTACCCACTATCTTCTTGAATGATGGTAAGTTTACGGCAAGTGGGAATTTCTTCTCGTCATGTACCAATACCAAGTAAGTTACTAGAGCTTTCACCTTGTTAGCAAACAAGCATTCAGTTATACAATTAGACTCAAGTAGAAATGATTGCAAATAAGAAATCAATTAAACATCAAAGACTCAACAACCAAAGTCAAAGAAATAAACTCTAAAGTTCAACTATACCCAAACATCTACAAATTAGACCTTCATTAATGGAGGACAAGCATTCAAGATACAAATAATGGAGGAAAGCATGAGAGCCATGAAAAACCCCTTCTCAATCATGTTGATGAAGAATCGTTGATGAAGCCCTAGGTAAGCTTCCACACATGCCGCCAAGATGAGCTTGACGGCTATGATCTTCAATCCTCTTGAATGTAAAGTCAAATCCCCCTTGAAATTGCTCCCTAGGTGTTAGATATCCGCCCTTTATCTTTCTTAACCTCACCTCCTATAATCGCCCCGAAAGAATAGAAGAATAGAATAGAAGATTCCCTAAAAAATCCTCATAAGTTCTATTTATACCTGACTGCTTACGAACTGCTTATGGGCTTAAGGGCTAAGCTGTAAGTGAGCTGGTAAAGATGGTCACGAGTCTTACCATACTTCTTATAGCTATAAGCCCTATCCGTAAGGTCTTCAGTTTGTGTTACGGTCCAGCTTATGGTCGTAAGGGCTGGATCATAAGTTTCACTGTTCTGCTTCTTGCGACTGCCCTTATAGGCATATGTTGTGATCATAAGTTCCTTTGGATGGTCCTTACGGGCATCCTTATGGGTGTAAGCCTTGCCCATAAGGTCTTTTGACTTGGCTCTGAATCTCCTTATAAGCATAAACATGCCCAGAAGGTTTTTTGGAATTGACTTACGGCCTTAAGGACGACCGTAAGCTGCTCGTAAGCCACCCAGTTTTAAGATCTAAAATGCTTACGATCGTCCTTAGTGAGTCACTTCATTGTTTAAGGTCTAAAATGCTTCATTTTGCTCTCTCTCTCTCTCTCTCTCTCTCTCTCTCTCTCTCTCCTCTTTAAGCATTGTCCTAAAGCTTGTTAATGCACAAAACACTATATTTAGCATCGAATTACATAATATTGTTCTAATACATGCCAATTGAGTGTACAAATTGATAAAAAATACATAAAATTATACTCTCATCACTTCACTTGTGGTAATTTTTGTATTTCTCAGGATGTGTGGTTGAATGGATTTTAGAATACACGTTGAGAGTGGCCACATCAGTCCTCCATGTTCAGGGCAGTCCTTAAATAGGAATTTCTAAGTCTAGGGGAGAATGAGTGTGTTAGTATATTTATTTTGAGCTTAAGTGTAGATTCACTCTTGCTTTGGAAACCTAAGTTTTAACACTCTACCTATTTATGGAGCCACTTGTGTTTAGGAAAAAACACTAGTCAAAATACCCTTAGTTTATTGTGTTAAAAAAACTGATTTAGGAGCAATAAAACTCGGATAGTCGAATACTTTTTGGGATGCCCTACCTGTTTCTTGTAAATATTTTATAAAAGATGATAGAAAGAGCCACTCTTGAGTAGTCGGATTTTGAGCATTACAAGTGTACACTTGATGACGTACCAAGAGAAATGTCTACCTCTAGAGTGTATGAAGCTACTAACCACTGAGTGAGTTAGTTAGTTAGTTAGTTAGGAATAAGGTCTTGTTTAGCTAGGTCAATCCAAAAGCACATGGGCCACATTTTTTAGGGTAATTCACACACGCACAGGGAGTACGGAGTAAGAGTGAAACTTTTATTAGGGTGTTAAATTCATTCACACACTAACCACTTATAGTCTCCCTACACTTTGGAAATTCCAATTTTTCTGAGATTGGAGGTCATGCACTCATCTTCTTTTGTGTGGGCCGAGTGTTTTTGCTTGAGTACATTATATATATGTTTTGCTTGCCTTTTAGCATTTGTTTTATATATTTTTGTACTACTTTATGTATTTTTGTATGCAGGTTAACAGGTCTTAGGACATTAGAAGTATTAGGGCAGAAACGACATTAAAAAAAACTCAATTTCAAGCCTCCAGGATAAGCATGGCTTAAGCAAGGTCGTGCATTTGAGTCGTGCAGATTATATGACTTCAAGAAAAACTCTGAAGATGGAAATCATGGTCTTGAAGCCAAGATTATAGTCATGCTTATGGAAGCACGTCCCAAGCACAAGCGTGCTTTTGGGCTGTGTACTTCACTATATGGAAAAATTTACTTTGATGCAAAAGCCTAGATCTGATTGTAAAAAGCACGGTTTAAGCATGGGTGTGCTTGGGTCAAAAACTCTTTTTTAATTCCCAAAATTAGTGTTTGAAGGGGACTCTGGCTTAGGATTTTTGAGGTGATTTTTGTACGATCTTTACCACCATCCTGTGGGGGATTAGAGTGAAGGTTAGGAGACACGATTAGGAGTGGAACTTAGCTAGAGGATAGATCCTCATAGCATAATCGGATAGCTTGAGAAGCAATAGGGAGTCCATGGATTTCTACTTGATTATTTTCTTTATTTTTCCAATGTTATGTGAACCTATGAGGGGTTAACCGCTCTCCAATGCCCTGAATTCTTGAACTTAGTTGATAATATGGAGTTGATTTACTCTTTTGCAATGATTAAGGAGTTCTATTGGTTTCCTATGTAAAAACTTGTGTTACATAACTTGATGAGTATCATTTGCATAGTTGTGATTGTAAAACTTGACATGTGTTGAATGTCATAGTTGTGATTGCCGTAGTGCAGTCGCCAAACTTGATGTGCATGATTCTCATAGTTATAATTGCAAAACTTGGTGTATTTGATTGCTGTAGATGTGACATTGCTTTGAGAGCACACATAGGATCCATAGGACGTACCTGATAATCATTATAAGTGAGTCACTGCATGTTTCACATGGGGATTGGTCCGGGGCGCTAGTTCTCATGATTGTTTCTACCTAGTTTTATCCCTTCTCTTTGTATCCTCTCTTCATCTTTCTTATTCTTTTTTTATATTCTTAGAATAGATCTTTTCCCCAATCTTTGAGTAGTCTAGATATTAGAAGAGAAACTTGTACTAGAAGATTACCGGTCCCTGTGGATTTGACTACCTGATCCTTTTTAGGTACGTTATAATACTTCATACGACACGTGCACTTGTGGATACACAAGGGGCGTATCAGTGACATACTAAAAATTAACCCAAAAACCTTACCTTACAATGTTCCAATTGAAAATTATAAACAAAAACCACATATACTAACCAACAAGTTTATTGATTGTTTTTTGGAGAGAGGGGGATTAGGGGACGACAATCCATGCAAGGAGGGGAATTAGGGTTGCCCCTATAGTTGAAAGTTTTCTATAACAAGACACATGATTTGATATTAATGTTTTGAATTATTTTGTGAGTTGAAAGTTTTAAATGAAGTTTTTCAAAAGAAACAAAATCACTACTGGAAGTTCTTAATTTTGTACAAAAATCAAACTAATTTCGAAATGCATGCATTTTTTATAGAATATTATTAACTTTACTTATTATACTTTCTTCAACAAAAAGAGGTTTTTCTAAATTAAAGTTGAAAAAAGAGGTTTTTCTAAATTAAAGTTGAAAAAATCATTTTTATGGTTGACTATGTCATAAGAAAGATTAAATGGATTGACTATTATTTCCATTGTGAAAATTTTGGTATGTAATAAATAATTTTGCATCTTAGAAGGCAAGAAAATTGTGCTTTGTTTGAGTTTCTGGATGCATTGGAGGTAATTGAAAACTGATTAAAGAAGGATCCCATGTCTCTATATTTTTTTTGTTTAATATTTTATTTATTGTAATTATTAATAAGGATTTATGTTTTTTTTTAATTTTTATAATATAATTTATTATTTAATAAAAATAACTAATTTTTTTATGATTTTTCTTAGGGCCCTATTTTCACTGAGACCATCCCTGACCAAGCTACTATCTTTGTCATAATCATATGATCCTTCCCAACCTAATTTAGCTGCTTGATTTTATGAGGGTTAAGATTGTATCTGATGTGTAGACAAGGCCATCATCCTTTTCATCTCTTGTATTACCTAGCTTGAGGGAGAGTGGAAGTATACATTGAAAAGAACAATTGTTCTTCCAGCAATGTGTGGCTTAGTTCTTCTTCTGACAGAGGAGCCATCCCCTGCTATATGAAAATGTTTGGAGGTTCAAGGAGCCCCGCAATTGTGATGCCAACAATCGCTCATAGACTTTGTTCCCTTGGTGCAATTTCTATTTGAGCCTTTTTATGTACCCTAGGTAAGCCTTCATATTTGCTTATGGGTTCATTTTGTGTTGTTTTAATTTATTGCTTTTGTCTTGTACTTGTCAACGTCAGTGGATGTATGCGTACTCTCTATTTTGTTTTTTAAACTCTATTGTACTCTACTTTTTTTTTTTTATATCAATAGATTAAATACCAATGGTTTTACCATTTTTTTCAAATAAAATAAAATTAAATTAAATTTTAAAAAATTGATAGGGTGGATAATTAATTATACACTTGTCACATATTTTAATTAAAGAAAACTTGAAATTACAAATAAAAAACATTTGGATCCCCTTTTGGGTGATGCAAGGGACCTTTTCTCTAAAGCCCTTGGGAAATCTCCTTCTTAGGATTATTAGTTGGTCTATCTGGATTGAGTACAACAATCACATTTTTTTCATGTGTCTCTCTAGATTTTTTCTTTGTTATATGTAAAATTGACCACTTGTCATTACTTCAATTTTTGTAGCCCCTGACTAGGCAAGGACACATCTAGAGGAGACCCTACACAAGATCAAGTATAGCCTGGTCTTTGTGGGCAATAGGGCTTCTACCCCCCTTGAGACGTCTAATCTAGCTAACGAGTTAGACGGTCCCACACTTGAGACGACTGTTCCGGTGATATTGACAGACTCCCCCACTGTGAAGATAACTGCTCTGGTTGTTGAGCTAGACACCCCCACTCTTGATGGTGCTTCTATTTTCTGATTATCCTGACCGTTGGTGGTACCTACCCTACTGTCGACCTCTTTCTTGTCGGTTTTGTTTAGTCTGGGTTGTATTTAAGACACCTCACTTCTGGTGATCTGTCTTCCTCTGTCTTTTCTTTTGCTTTGTTGTTTGTTACCCTTTTTCCCTTTTGCAATCCATCAGTGGTTCATCCATTTTTTCAAAAAAAAAAAATTCAAAAAATAAAAAATAAAAACAAAATCATTAATCGTAAAATAATTAATAATAAAATACTAATATGGTGGGTTTGAATATTTTAATGGAATATGATGCTGTCATTGGATTTTTCTCAAAGCCTGAGTCTGGCCGTTAGAATCACATCCATTTGTAAACTAGGCGTACATAAATAATCTTAATCAGTCCGGTGAACATGCTCATACAAGGCAGTTTATTTATCTAACCGTAAAAAGAACAACATTTAGATATCCATCACAATTAGAGAAAGATTATAAACATGTAAATCCAATTTAATGACGTATGATTGTATGTGATTAGACAGTCATCCTTAACCGTTAAACTCTCTAATAAATAGCTTCTTAGCATTGTGTTCATGGCCAGAACCAAGGGGGGGCTAGCAGGGCCTAAAGCCCCCCCTCGACGTAGGAGATGCCATTTTTTAAGCAATATAAGATTTTATGGTTATGGTTTTTCTATACTTAAATTAGTGTAAAATAGATTATTTATACAAATGAGAGAGAAATGTAGTTGTGCTTTAGTGGTAAGTAGGTCTAGCTATAAAACATGTGATCCTAACACACACAAGTTCAAATCCTCCTTGGTGCATGTATTTTTTTTTCACATTTAATTTTTTAATCTAAAAATTATTAGGATTTCAAAATTTTAATAAAAAATTAAAACATCTTATATAAAAATTTTAGTAATTGAAAAAAATTTAAATTGATCATGAGACCTAGAAAATATATTATAACATATATTCAAGTATATTTTTAAAAAATACAAACTTGAGATGTATTCTTATTTGTTGAATTATTAAAAATCTCATATATTTTCTATAGGTAATAACAAAATTTTAAATTATACCTTATTTTTTTTAATATGTGTATTCCGATTTTTATTATATTAGCAAATTATTCGTCATTTAAAATAATTATTTTGTTGGATTATTTTTTTATTTTTTATGTTTTGCCTTTAGGTTTCAGCGCCTCCTTCCATCTAGTCCTAGTTCCACCCCTGATAGTGTTGTGAATAATTGAATTCCTAAAACACTACTCTAATTTCTCAATCAATTCAATGCACAATAACTATGCAAATCAAGAGATTAACAGTATGAATGAGCATTCAAATACTAAAGTCACAGCTGAACTATAGAGAATTGCAATCCATCAAAGAATCAACCACTAATCATCAACAAAAAATAGATTTTCATCTCATACACCATACAAGTAACAAATGTAATTATAAAGCTCACAGAGTTATAGATCTAGTAGAAATGAACTAGAAATAGTAGTATAATATGAGAATAGCTTCCCTTCCAATGCCGATAGATGGAGATGACGCCAAAGTACTAGTCATTGACCCAAGAACTCTCAAGCTTCCTTAATGCCTTCTTCCTTTCTCCTTATTCCTCTTTTATACTGCTATCTTATTCCTTGAATTGAAATCTCCCTCTAACTGATCAGAAGCCTTTCAGCATAACTAACTCTCTTTACTCTAGCCATTCCCCATATTTCCCCCTGCCACGTCATCGGGTGCAGCATAACCAGTAAATCTAACATTTCTCCACCTTTTTATTTTGCTTTTTCACCCAGCTGCTCCACGTCTGCTGCTTCATTAGCCTCCACTTCACCCAATTATGTTGTGCTAACTCCTCCGCCATGCTCCTCCTCACGTGCTAATCCTTCAACTAAATTAACGGCCCACCTTTTAGCTTTTCATTCATTACATTACTCCCCCCATTAACATAAACCTTGCCTTCAAGGTTAATAATGGAAACTACTGTCTGATATGATCCTCATCTTCCCAGGAGTTCGCTTCATCAGTCAAGCCATCCCACTAAATCATAACTTGACACATTGGTTATCCCTTTTTGAGAATTGTTCGAAGCTTGAGCACTGAAATCGTTTGTAATATTGGTCCCTCTGCCAATGTTTGTAATGGCAAGGGAATATAATTTGCTGAATCTCCTTGATCAGCTTCACATTTCTGTAGCAATGAGACATGAAGCACAGGGTGAATGTGTGCCCCTATCGGCAGTGTTAATTGATAGGCAACAACACCAATTCATTTGTAATTTGAAATTAGCCAAAATAATGCATACCAAGTTTTTTATTTTTCCTTAGAGCTACTTAATGTTGTCTATAAAGATGAAGCTTAACAAAGACCCATTGCCCTTCTATAAATGAGATTTCCTTGTGCTTCCTATTTGCCAATTTCTTCATTCGAACTTGAGCCTTGATGAGATTTTGTTTCAATTGTTGTAACACTATGTCACATTGCTGTAATTGAAAAGCAATATCTGGTGGATCTTTGTTATTAGCATTGTAAGTGATCAGAGATGGAGGTTCTCTTCCATACATAATGTAAAAAGGTAACATACCAACACTGGTGTGGAAGAAAGTATTATACCAAGATTATGACCAAGGAAGCAATTCCAGCTAGTTCCTTGGTTTGTTAGAGACAAAGCACTTGATATACATCTCCAAACATTTATTTAATGCTTCAGTTTGACCATCAGACTGTAGATGGTATGCTGTAGACATTGATAATGTGGTGCCCATAGCGTGAAAAAGAGAGGTCCAGAATCTGTTAAGAAATATCTTATCTCTGTCAGTTACTATATACTTTGGGACTCCATGTAATTTGATAATATTCTGGATGAAGGCTGCAACTACTGAAGCACTTGAAAAATCTGTCTTCATAGGAATAAAATGTTCAAATTTGGACAATCGATCAATAATCACCATTATGATAGTAAAACCTTTTGCATTTGGAAGACCCATAATGAAATCCATTGCTATGTCTTCCCAAATTCTCTGTGGAATTGGGAGAGGTTGTAACAAGCCCCCTGGATGAGTGTGATCACTCTTGGCCCTCTGACATGTGAGATATTTCTTAACAAAATCATGTGCATCTTTTCTCAACCCTCTCCAATAAAATTATGATCAATGTCCTCCCAATTTGGATGCATGGTACTCCTGTAATAATTATTGTCTGAGATTACCACTTTTGGGAACCATGATTTTTTCCATCATGCCAGAGTAAGTCTTGTTTCACAGAAAATCTATTGTCATAATCTTGACCTTGCTAAATTGTTGTAATTAAACTAGTACAGAAGGCATCCTGGTGTTGTCGTTCCAGAATTTGGGAAAGCAATGGACAATTCATTGATGATAATGCCAAATAATGACTCCTTGATAGTACATTTGTTGGAATATTCTCCCTACTAGGTTTATATTCAATGGAGAAGTTATATCCTAGTAGTTTAGGTAGCCACTGATAAGTGCTCGTGTATAAGTAACACGAACTATTCTTTTCTTATATTGAGCATTACTTTTCTCAGGTTTTTTCATTAATTCGTGTGTATTTGTGTTTTTTTGTGCATGTAGGGTTGTGGAGAAGAGTAAGGATCCAGGCATGGGGTGTAAATTTGTGGGTGAGTGACAACCTCCAATGTACTCAAATTATTCTATAATTTGGAGGGGCACAAAGGCAATCGCACTCATAAAGTCTAACACGTGCAACATTGAAGAACTTCATCAATGTGGGGAAAAGAAGAAATAACATGATTAACCGCGTGGTTGTGTGCCCAACCTAGCGGCCTCGATGAAGAAAATGAAGTTGGGAGCAACTTTGGCTCGAGCAATGTAGCAGTACTGTATCAAAACATTGTAGCAATTCATTGTAGAAGTTACTATTCATAGCGCGCCGAAAATTAGATTTCCAGAAAATCCACACGGGTGTGTGGATGCCCGATTTCAGCCCTTTAAATACTGCGACTTTAGATTTATTTGGGGACTTTTGACCTATCTTTCACCTAACTTCGGGAGAGCTTGCGGCTAGGGTTCGGAGAGGATTTTGCAAGGCTTTTGGAGCGATTCTACGGCATCAACATCGACATCCTTTGGAAGATAGCTATTGGGAGAGCTTTTGTTGGCATTGATTCAGTGAAGTGTGCCCTAGGCTTGACAAGGGATTGGTTGGAGAAGACGAAGCGGCTTCACAAGACCATCGATACGGACCACAAGGGAGTTTCCTTCATGTTTTCTATGCTTATTGATACAAACACTTTGTTGATTTTGTATAGCTCCATGAAGAGCTAAACCCTAGTGGATATTCGGACTTGTAAACCCTAGGATGACATTGTTTCTATGACTATTATTATGCTTTCTAAATTGATGCTTTAATTGAGTTCCAATCTTGAATGTTAATTGCATTGATTTTCCCTTAGACATGACACTAAGGTTGAGAGTCATCTAGGTTATCCTTCGAAGGTGTGACAACTTCTATAAGATTAGACTACACAAGATTGGAGAGAGTTGAGAGGGTGAGTCGAGAGGTAGTGGAATGTCCTCTTTCCTTTCCGACGTGATTTATCCTACCTCCGCATTCCAAGAGTTCTTTGTGGTCAAAGTAGAGCGAAGTACTAAGAGATGAACTCCCCTGGTGCTTAGTTATGCGAGCAACAGAGTGAAGGGTTGTAGTGAATTTTAGTGCTGGGACTTAATTGAGACTAGGGTTCTTTCGCCTGGACCAAAGGGTTAGAGCTATACTTAGGAACATGGTTTATCACTTGGAATCCCTAGAACCCCAAGCAGTCCAATGCAGTGTGAGGCATCGAGAGCATTCTCTTCTCCGGGGCATAGTGTATAGGGCTAGTCACGGTTGATCTTAGGTTTGGGACCGTGTGCTTTAGGATGTCTACGACTCATTAAGCATCAATTAGAAAGTACAATACTAGTCTTACACTTGAAACAATAGTCCTAGGGCGAGCATTGTCCGGGTGCCCCATTTTACTATCGATTACCTCTCTTGTTCTCATTGTTCTTCCTGCATTCTCTTATTTTCTTTTGAATCCATACACTGATTTCTCTCATCATCAATTTTCTTCATAGCTAAATAGTGATCACTCTTGTCTCTAAACACTATTCCCCGTGGATACGGCTACCCACTCACCAGGGAAAATTTTATTATTGGGACGACCCGTGCACTTGCAGAACACTCACGCAAGGGTGTGTCAGACACCTTTGCTGTTATGGGGTCTATATGGTTTGTTGACACATTTTCTTTAAAGCTTCTTGATCTGTAATTGTGACAAACCAAATAGTGTATGTATTTGCTAACAGCTTCAGTAACAGCAAACATTTCCCTCACATAGGTAGACTGTTTTTGCATAGTTGCAGTTAATTTTTTTGAGAAGTATGCAATTGGATGTCTATCCTGACTCAATATTGTCGCTATTCCACTTCCTGAAGCATCCATTTCTGAGATGAATGTTTTAGAAAAATCTGGTAATTTGAGCATTGGTGTTGAAATAATTTTCTCTTTCAGGTTCTCAAATGCTTGCTGTGCTACTGTAGACCATTGAAAGTTATCCTTCTTTAAAAGATTTATGAGTGAATAAGCTATACTGCCATAATTTATTATGAATCTTCTGTAATAAGCACTCAACCCCAAAAAACCCGTAATTGTTTTATATTTATTGGTGGTGGCCATTATGTAATAGCTGCTACCTTTGATTCTTCCATTTTAACCCCATCTGTAGAGACTATATGTCCAAGATACTCAATTTCCTTCAGCCCAAAACTGCATTTTGCTAAGTTAGCATACAATTGATTGTTTAATAGAGTAATTAACACTGTCTCCAGATGCTGCTAATGAGTGCATTACATGTCATATTTTGCATACCTCCAATGCACTTTTTTGCTTGTCTTTTAGCATCTTTTGTTTATGAATGGTGCTATTCTAGGTATGTTTACCTCTGTTGTAGGTTTTTATGGCTCAAAACATATAAGGAGTGAAATCAGAGACAACAATCAACCAAAGAAAATAATTTCTCTAAGTGTCTAGGGCAAGCAAGGGCAGAGCACAACCGTGCCATCTCCCGATGATTTTCTCTGGATAGGAACTCCTCTACTCTTTTACGGAAGCACAGGCAAAGCACGGGGGTGCTATCTCCATTTGATTATCTCTGGATGGGAGTTGCTTGTACTTTTAGAGTAATCACAGTCTGCGTGCTCTTTTCATGGGTGTGCTCAAGCTAAGCACGGGGGGGAGCATGACCGTGCTCTCCCAGTGATTATTTCTGGATGACACTTAGCCTTTTTTGCTCAGAAGTTCCAAGATTAGCACAGTCTAAGCACGACCATGCTTACATCGTGTTAAGCCCAAAAAGTCCTTTTTATCTCTTATGTTTAGGGTTTGGAGACTTCTTCTCCAGCGAGGGAGCACTAAAGAGGACAATGATCAGCCATCACCACACAAGCTAAGGGGATCAAGATTGAGTTAGAGATGCTGGAGAAGTGGAGTTGCCCATTCCATAGAGTTCTTGAAGTACATTTAAAGAGACCTTTGTAAAAAGGGGGAAGTCATGATGTTTCTCTTACTTACATTTATCTTCTTTTCTCAAATGTATGAATTCATTAGGGGCTAACCGTTCCACGGTGGCCCGGGTTTGTGAACTATATTGTTTCTTATACTTTGACCACTTGTTTTTAATGCCTATGGAGTTCTATTGCATTCTTGTGTTAATCCATTTGTTACATAACTTGCGTGCTTGATTTGCATAGTTGTTAAGAAAACTTGGCGTTTATCGATTGGCGTAATTGTAACCACCTGGCGTAGTTACAAAACTTAGCGTGCTTGAGACCCGTAGTTGATCTTGCAAGACCTTTTTATATTTGAGAGCCGTAAATGCATCAAAGCTTTTGAGCACTCGCAAGGATCTTAGAATGTACCCTGATAGGCATTAGACTCAAGTCAGTATCTTGAACAGATAGGGATCATCCCGGGGCATTGCTCTCTTATTATCAAAACTCAACCCTAGCCTACCTGGTTCTTCCATCCCCTTGTTCATTATCTTTGTTTAGTAGTCAACTCCTTTATCACCATAATTGGATAAACTAGACATTAGAGGATCAATTAGTATTAGAAGTCTAGTCCCTATGGTTTGACAACCCTACCCCTCGTGGGATACCACTTTATTACTTGTTACGATCCATACACTTGCGGTACACTTGCGGAGAGTGCATCAGCTACAAATGGCTGTCCCAGTCTCTACTGTAAATTAAGATATCATAAAAAAATATTAGAACATATCTGCTCATGGTAAATTAAGATATCATCTTTTGCATAACTAGGTTCTTTTACTAATGGCCTCTTTGCCTATTGGTACCGGGTCTCTCACATAAGGTTCTCGTTTTGGGGAGACACGGGATCAAAACCTAAATATATATATAAGGTGTGGGCACAGTGTTATTGAACTTGCGAATGTGCTCCACATCGGTGTATATCCTAGACTATAAACTTTAAATGTGGGTGCTTATCACCTAGTGTCAAAAAAATAAAAAAATAAAAAAATAACTTGGTTGTTTTCATACTTTATTATATATATAAGTGCTTTATGTATGCTAAATTTAACTCTATTTATATTCTAATAATTTGTACTATGCTTTTTTATTTTAAAATATTGATATTTTTAACATAAGTAGATTACACAAAATATGGGTTGCCCGCTTATTAATGAAAATAAAATATATTTTGAATTAGTAATTTTGGCTTAATTTATATAATTTTAATTGGTAGAAAATTAATTCTTAAAAAAAAACAGATGATATATATATGTTTCTAGAAAAGTAATAACAAAATTTTTAGATTGCAATTGCATGAGTATTTTCAAAATCGAGAAGAATATTCTTGAATTAGGAAATTTAGTATTAAAAATAATTCTTTTGTTTTTGTTATTGTGGGAAAATACTTCCATTCATTTTTTTTTTCTTTATGAAGTTAACAAGGGACAAAGCCAAGGACAAACGAATACGTAGAAAAAGTGCACTAATTACAGTGACTTGGCTGATCTCTTAGAAATAAACCACATCCCCCTCTCCGGTGACATGCAACGCTGGAGAAAAGAACAATATATATTCCTCACACAAAACTTCTACCGGTGACCATAAAGATGAAGTGTAATATGAAAAATTTGAACATACATTTAAGAAGTCAAAAAATTTAGCACATTTTATTAAATTGGGAGATCAATGCAAATGTATAAAAATAATTTATTTTGAAAAAACATCAACTTCAAAAATCTAATGAAAGGCCAAAGCTACTAATTAGCAGTGAAGTTATTCTATATAATATTATATAGAATTTTGGGGTATTGACCACAAAATCCAAATCAAAATTTATTTCGTTTTTGGTATCCATAACACAAAAAAAAAAAAAAAAAGTTTTTGGTGTGGAACAAATGATTGAATTATTGAAGGGTGGTTTGATCAATTAAATTGCATGAATTATTGAAGTCATTATTATCATTTGTTTTTAATTCAGTTATCTTGCCATTGTTTTACCTGGTGTTTGTAATTGTCCACAGTGTACTATTTTTATCTTTATATTATATATATCTATCCGTAATATTAAAATAGATGAATAAAAATTATTAATTACACCTATTTATTTATGCAATAAATATCTATAAATTTTTTGAAATCTAAACTATACAACAATTTTCATAGGAGTTATTTAAATATATTAATTTTTATACATGATTTGTCTCGAAACCCCTCACAAGGTTTTAAAAACTCCGATGTAAAACTGGGAAGAATATCTAGCATATAAGGTGTACGTGCATATATGCATAATATGTGTAGATATATATTTAGGGTGTCATTATTTAGCCAAAGTTGTCATCCTTCTTTAGTAAAATATCAACGTTAAATGAATTTTCGCTCAACGTGGATGGCAATGTTAAATAAATTTGTAATTTCAAATCCAATTAATATATATATATATATATATATATATTATTTTTAGGAGGCAGGTGTGGTTGGTTCATTGCTAGTGCTCCCTCAGTTCAATTACATAAATATTAAAATTATCATTAAATCTAATAAAATTAAAAAAATATTTTATGGCCAGGCATATTTAACATTATTAGTGCTATTTACGCCCATTAATATACACATCTTTTTAAACCAGACGACGACGAACAAAATTTAGAAAAATAAGATATTAATATTTATAGAACTATTAAAAATAACAAGTAGGTTGAATTTTTTTTTCAAATGTGACTGTTAATATGAAATAGAAGAGTATCAATCTAAGATAAATGAGCTAAATTGAGGAGAGAAAGGAGCAAGATTATAAAACGAAGAAAGAATATAATAACAAAAGCGAATTTGTTTATTTAAGCTAGAGCAAGGTTACATATGCACACAAAGATTCATAAGCAGCATCAGCATAGCATCTGTATACTCTAGCTATATGTAGCCAACTGATCATAAAAAGCAAGAAATAACATAATACAGAAAAAAGAAGCACACGAGTAGAAATTACTTTTTTATATGAACACGAGCATCTCCATGGTAAAAGCTGCAAAAGTTTAAAGTGTCACCATCTGGATATTCTCGGCAACAACAACAGAAACAGCAGGAGCAGCAAAAGAAGAACCATCATAAAGCCAAGTCTTAAGTCCATAAATAGAAATCCGACCATAATACCGCAGAAGACAAACATAAAGTTTCTCTTCCGCTGAACATCCACCACTCCATTGTGTAAAAATCCCAGATTCATTATACCTTTGAAGAAGAAGCTCTCCATGAGACGTAAGCTCAAGGGAGCATTGTGTTGGTTCAGCACTTGTTGGCGCTGATGACCATATATTCTTGCCAGTATCATCATTCACAGCGAGTGCACACTTTTTAGTAATAGTGGCTGAAACCTCGCCATTTTGTGCAATAACAACATCACCATTTGCACTGCCATTAGCAATGTTACCAGAGAAAAGAATGTAATCTGTGGACGCTGTCTTGATTTTTTCATGGTTATAGCCGAGGGTGAGTTTGTTCCAATTAAATAAAGTTGAATGATTGACACCATTATTCCAGATGGCAGGCCCGAAGATACCGAGCTTACCATCTACAAATAGCAAAGCGAATCGGCCGGACTTGGTCTTCTTGCTGATGGCTTGAGTGAGGGTTCGCTCGTTATCAGGGACGAGAAGAAGTTGGCCATATTTGTTGAGTAAGAGGGCACAACATGAGGTGGTTGTGCTGGTGTTGAAGTCTAGGACGGGGCGTCCAGCTTTGTAGAGGATAAGGCCACAGTCGTTGGATACGGATAAAGTTAGGTCACCATCAGTCAGACTTTGGCCACCGAAGAGGATTTGGAGGGGCTCCGAGAACATGGCTTGGGTTTTTGCATGGGAGGATGATGGGAGGATGAGAAGAATTAAGGCAAGGATTAATGGGAGAAGATGATAGTGATCAGCCATTGGTTTTTGTTGGTTTTGGTTTCTTAATTTGAGTTCGTGTGAGCTTGAGGTGGATGTAAGGTTGCATGGATATTTATAGATGGGAGGAAGAGGGAAGTTAATAATTGAGGGGTGGTTTGGTCAATTAACTTGCATGAACTAATGTGACTTGCTTTTTTCTTGTTAATTTAAGGTGCTGTACTTTTCATGAATTTGTGGTCCTTGTTTGTTTGTATGTTTTCATTTATTTAGAAATAATTGATGTGTGATTGTAAAATAATTAAGCTCTTTTCTTTAACATTTTTCATGTTTCTTCACACTTATATCTGTTAAGTTTGTTTACATTGGTTCAAAGAAATTCCAACGGATAAGCAATTTTTTTTTTCTAATTAAAAATAAAAGAAAATATCATGACGATATTTTGACGCAATGAAGCATCCGAAGAATGTTGGCTTGGATCTTTACTTTGTATGTAACTCTGTTTATCAATTTATTTTATACTTGATTATTTATGATAACTTAATGACTTTTTTTAGTATTTACTATATAGAGTGTGTTAATACCAAGACACTGACGGTTCCTTTAACAATGAATCCATTGAACATTTGGACAAACTGTATAGTACAGTATTTCTATAATTTTATGCTATATTTTGTATAATGTCGTAATGTGCAGTTTTTGGCCCTGTGCCACTAACCCACCATTCGAAGGACTTTCCATTAGACTATCCACTGAATTAATCTTATCTAATTCACTCATATACATAATTAATATTTTTTAAAAAAATTATAGTTTCAATTGCTTTGAATCATCTAACTAGCAGTAAGAGTTAAGTAACAAATATATGTATAATATTAAATTAATTTGAGCTCCAATGTACCAAATATAAAAGTTTATTTATAACTCTATTTATACTAAATGATATAAACTATATAATACTTTTACTTTTAAATACATAAAATAAATGTATTTTTTAAGCTATCAAACTCAAATTAGTTGTGGACAGTGTGATAAATTGATTGTGTTTTTGCACGTAGCAAAAAATGACCTAATTACATAAATATTAATTTATATGCTAGTCAATATAGTGTAAGTATGGTACGTACAAGGTCTAGAACCAGAAGAAACAAAATCTAATGAGCCATTGGATTGTATAGAACTTTAACAAAAGCCAAGTCTAAGCAGAACAATTGCTGATCAACCAGAGGAAACTATTGTCTTATACGCATACATGAAAAACAAGACTTATAGGGGTTGTTTGGTTGCAAGGTTTGGACTAGGAATGGACTGGGAATGGGCCCAATGCAGTATTTGGTTGCAAGGCATGGGAATGTAGGTGGATTCTTTGAGGAATGAGATAAGGGGTGAAGGTTGATTACCATTCAGCCCATTTTGGTGTGGAATGCCCAATCCGGATGGTGAAATATCCATTTTACCCCTGCTTTTAAATCTTTTTCCATCCAGCATGTGTACTTCCCCTTTCCTCTTCCTTTGATCTGTGAGAGAAATCTGAAGAGAAATCACCGTTGCCGTCGTTCTGTACGCCAGCTGTGACAGTCACCGAGCTCGTGAACCAACAGCTTTGCAATTTTCCCAGCTTCAATGTTAGTATTTTCTCTTTTCTTTGATGGATGCTGGTTATAAAGAATTTTTTATATTTTTATAGTGAATCTATGTTGTGTTGATTGCTACTTAAGAGCTGTCCTGGTTATGAAGATTTGTTTGTGTTTTTAGTGAATCTATGTTGTGTTGATTGCTGCTTAAGAGATGTGCTATTTGTTTCTTGATTTGTTTTCTGATAAAAGATATAAGAGCATGCTCACTTTTGAGTTTAGCTGATGAAGGATAGAATGCTGGCACTCAGATTTGTTGTTTTGTATTAGCTTGGAAAATATCTGTGTGATGAGTCTACCAGCGCTCTTTCTAGTTATTGTTCCTTTTGAATTTCTAGGTTGTAAACATATTTACAAGTATAGCATGTAAGTTAACAAATATGCCGCTACAAATGATTATTCCAGTACTTATGCACTAGAAATTTGGCATGAGGAGAGTAGAGAGAAAATGTTTTACTTAGCATCTGGGTTTTCTTATTCTTCTTATAGTTTAACTGGACATCTTGATATTGGTTATGCTTGTTTAGATTCAGTCTACCCTCACTATGGTTATTTGGCTTGGCGTAAATAGGTTGCTAGTATAATCCTTAAAGGGAAATGACTTGTCATCTCTAAGACCAATTCGGTTGTTAAATAGGTTAAGGTAAGGATGTTAGGTTATCAGAACAGCTAATGAATTGGGGTATACGTTGCTTTGCTTAATTACACGCCACATTCTGTGTTTGAACTATTAATCTTTTTATTTCTGATACCAGTAATAGTATTAGTTAGAATTTCGTTATTAGTGCTTTTTTGTGATAGTTATATGATCCCCTACTATTTCAATTGTGTAAAGGGGTTTGATAGCCATTTGGCACACAATAAATAAAAGACAAAATAATAAAAATAAAATGATAACATTGTAACAAAACAACAATATTAATAATAAAGATTAATTGTAAAATTAATTATAAAAAATAATTATAACAATAATGACAACATATTACAAATAAAATAATATTATTGGTTAATATATTTATTTCTTTAATATTTACTCCATAAGGGCATAAAAGACATTTCCCACATATTTCTCCTATTTACTTTCCCATTCCCAATGAATTACTCTCCCATACTCTCCAACCAAACGCAGTTTTCCTTTCATTCTTACTCCATTCTCCCTTATTCTCATTCTTATCTCATTTCTATCTCATTTCTCCTCATCTCCACTTCTTGCAACCAAATAGCCCCTATATATAATTACAATAATAAACACTGTTAGAATGGGAATCATTGTCAATAGTAATTTATACCCATGTTTGGATGCACAATTGTTAGAATGGGAATGAAATATATAGGTATTAAATAGTGGTACTGCAGAGGCATATGCATTGCCCCCAAAATGGGGAGGAATGGAACTATTTAGGGATAAATGAATAGTGTTAACCTTTGAAATGACACTTTTGCCCTTCTGAATATTTAATTAAATAAAACTTATAAAATTAAATAATTAACTATAATAATTAAAATAAAACTATTATATATAATTACAATAATAAAAGTAAAATGACATTTTTGGCCATTAAACTAATAATTAATTAAAATCAGATATTTAATGTGAATATTTAATTATAATAATTATTTTTAATAATAATATACAAAATATTCTTTAGATAAAAAATTTATTTATCATTAATTGGAATTTTGTGTATCAAGGGTATAAAAGTAATTGTCACATTCCCCTCTTAAATTTTTTTCCATTCCCAATGAAATATTCCTCCAATCAAACACAGTTTTCATTCTCATTTGTATTCCTACAGTATCATTACCATTACCTTTCTCATTCCTTTTCCATTCCCATTCCGTGAACCAAACACACCCTAAGAAGCCACCATCTGAATCTTCTCTACAGCAATAACGTTAGCAACAACAGCAAAAGAACCATCATCAGAAGCCAAGTCTTACGTCCATAGGTGGCTTAACATCACTATCCTAGGTATTTGCATTTCTAAATAATTATTGTCTTGCAAAAGTCATTAATAACTTTGAGACAATGTCATATTTTAATTCATAGTTTTTTAGTTTCTAACCATTTAATCCTAATTACATAATCAATCTCCTAGAGCGGCTACCCCTAAAGCTAACATAGGTGGTTCATCTTCACAATATTAGGTAGTTAAAAATTATAAAAGTTAATTCATCTTCTAACCATTTATTTTCTCACAAATTAATTTTATACACAAAATCAATTTCATGGAGCTCAATGAAAAAATTTATTGAGCAGAAGTCTGAAGTTTGGAGTTTCTATATTCTACTTTTTTAATATTGTATCTATTTATCATTGGTTTGGATGGATGGATGCCAGTTTGATGGCTACCATTTTGTTTCTTTGGATGTATGACATATACGAATGCTTGGTTAATTATATGCAACTTCTTTTTGTTGTGATTTTGTCAATGTAAATTTATAAGTAACTAATTACTAGTTTTGTAATCATGTGATGATTTTATATTGCCAATGTTAATTTGTATGATATTTCAATTCACAGCAATCTGTACAAATTTAGTACGAGCGTATCTGTATACTTATCAAGTATTGAACAGTAAAATGATACTATCATTTTGTATTATTATTTTCTAGGCGTTTTTTACACAAACCTCGGTGACCAATAATGAATTGGTTTTTAAATTTCGCTGTGTTTTATTTTCAAAAATGCCGGTAATTTCTAAATTTAGGCTGCAAGGGATTTGTGGCATTTTTAATAAAAGCACCAGGAATAAGAGCAGTGTTTTCACGAATAAGCGCCCTCCTAATACCGGTGTTCTTAAAAACAACCCTCGTAAAAGTTCAATATTTAGGCCTTAAAAATGATGTTACTTTGCCAGCGTTTTTGTTATAAGACACCTGTATATTAGCAGCGTTTGATAACAAAAAATGACACGTGACACGAATTGCTTGCATGTACCGCAAGTGTACGTGTGTCGAATTAATAATATACCCCTATGAGTGGGTAGTCATATCCACAGGAAGTAGTGATTAAAGACAAGAGAAATTACTATCTAGCTATGAATGAAATCAATGATGAGGGAAATCAATGTATGAATGAGTGCAAAGAAGAGTAAAAGAAAGAAAGAGAAGAATGCAAACGAGAGTAAAGGAAATAACAATCGATGAGATAATGGGGCACCCGGACAATGCTCACCCTAGGACTAATGTTTCTAGTGCAAAACTAATATTATACCATCTAATTGATGTTTAATGAGTCATGGATATCCTAATAAAGCACATGATCCCAAACCTTAGGTCAACCGTGACTAGCCCTCTACACTATGCCCCAGCGGAGAGGATGCTCTCAACGCCTCACACTGTGTTGGACTGCTTGGGGTTCTAGAGATTCCAAGCGATAAACCATGTTCCTAGATATAGTTCTAACCCTTTGGTCCAGGAGAAAGAACCGTAGCCACAATTAAGCCCTAGCACTAAGATTCACTACAACCCTTCACTCTGTTGCTCGCAACTAAACCCCAAGGGAGTTCATCTCTTAGCAATTCGCTCTACATGGACTGCAAAGAACTCTTGTAACATGGAGGTAGGATAAATCACGTCGGAAATTAAAGGGGACATTCTGCTACCTCTCGACTCGCCCTTTCAACTTTTTCCAATCTTGTGTAGTCTAATCCTATAGAAGTTATCACATCTTCAGAGGATAACCTAGATGACTCTTAACCCTAGTGTCACGTTTAAGGGAAAATCAATGCAATTAGCAATCAAGATTGAAACTCAATTAAAAGCACCAATTAAGAAAGCATAATAAAAGTCATAGAAACAATATCATCCTAGGGTTTACAAGTCCGAATACCCACTAGGGGTTTAGCTCTCCATGGAGCTATGCAAAATCAACAAAGTGTTTGTATCAGTAAACATATAAAACATGAATAAAACCCCCTTATGACCCGTATCGATGGTCTTGTGAAGCCTCTTCGTCTTCTCCAACGAATCCCTTGCAAGCCTGGGGCACACCTCGCTGAATCGATGCCGATGAAAGCTCCCCCAATAGCTATCTTCCAAAGGATGTCGATGTCAATGTTGTAGACTTGCTCCCAAAGCCTCGCAAAATCCCCTCCGAACCCTAGCCGCAAGCTCTCCCGAAGTTAGGTGAAAGATAGGTCCAAAGTCCCCAAATAAATCTGAAGTCGCGGTATTTAAAGGGCTGAAATCGGGCATCCACACGGCCGTGTAGGATTTTCACACGCCAGTGTGGATTTTCTCAAATTCTGAATTTTCGGCGGGCTATGAACAATAACTACTACAGTGAAATGCTACAGTAATTGCTACAATACTTGTGCCAAAGTTGCTCCCGACTTCATTTTCTTCATCAAGGCCGCTAGGTTGGGCACATAACCAAATGGTAGATCATGCCGTTTGTTCTTTTCCTCGCATTGATGAAGTTCTTTAATGTTACACGAGTTAGACTTTATGAGTGTGACTGCCTTTGTCCCCCTCCAAATTATAGAACAATTTGAGCACATTGGAGGTTGGCACACACCCACAAGTCCAGAACCCGTGCCTTGATCCTTGCTTGGTCCAAGAAACTCCTCAACAAATGCGGACATGACCTAATTTTGCTCCTATTCCTCTAACTCTTCTCCACAACCTTATATGCATAAAAGAACACAAATACACACGAATTAATGATAAAACCTGAGAAAAGTAATGCTCAGTGTAAGAAAAGAATACTTTGTATTACTTATACACGAGCACTTATCAAAGTCCCCCACACTTAAGCTTTTGCTTGTCCTAAAGCAAAAATAAACATGAAAGTACTTGGGAAGAATAATTGAAAGTGCTCGGACTTAGGTTCACCAAAAGTATGCAAAAGAAATATTCTACAAGTAAGGGAAAATTAAAACATTGCATAAAAAGTATCATTGCTCTACCTAAAAACTTGAATAAAAAAGGACAACAACTTGATATGTGTAAGTGTGTGTGAACTCACCCAAGTCAACCAAAAAGTACTCCTAAAAGCTCTTATTAGAAGTACTTATTTATACACAAGAAAGGAGGTAATAGCTTCACACATCCTCTTAGGTAGCCCTGTCCTAGGCAGCCGCCAAAGGTGGCTTTCACACTTTCGAGGTGGTAGCTTTTTCTACCGGGGTAGTAGCTTTCATGCATCCCGTGAGATAGCTCTTTCTCTCATTAGGGCATAACTCGTATCCGACTTATGAGAGTAGCTACATACTTTATAGGTGATAGCTCTTTCCACCCCAAATGCATAAATAAAACCTAAACAACTATTCACAAACTC
This sequence comes from Dioscorea alata, assembly GCA_020875875.1. NCBI lineage: Eukaryota > Viridiplantae > Streptophyta > Magnoliopsida > Dioscoreales > Dioscoreaceae > Dioscorea > Dioscorea alata. Next base: position 6,731,578 of record CM037015.1, read on the forward strand.
AATTTTTTTTTCTAAACTTAAACCAAACTAAAAAAAAAACTCAACTAAAACAATGATAAACTAGTCCTTAAAACATTGAGCTCGAGTTTCCAAAAGGTTTCAAGAGTGAGTATTGTAATACGAAATAATTGAGCAAAAATTCCCTAAAATTCAAGTAAAAATTCTCCTAAACTTAAGAATACATCCGTTGCAACTAAGGTGAACGGCCACGGGCTACATGAGCATAAACAATTGAACACGCAAGTATAAGCATGTGTAAATGTGAACTACCCCACACACTTAAGATGTACATTGCCCTCAATGTACACATGCAAGTACAATAAAAATATAACAATCAAACAAAAATATGTGGGAGTGGGCAATTAAAACAATACTCCCCTGAACTCCTAGTGTTGCAATCGATAGAGCTATGTTCATTAAGAGTTAAGTCTCAATGGGTTATGGAGCACACACGGTTCCATGACCGTGCCAATGACTATTCCTCAATTTCCAGACATCCAAGACCATTTGCACGTATGCACAAGGGGGGTTCAGTGAAGCTCAACAAAAGCAAAATAAAATCGAGTATATAAAGATACAGAAATGAAATACAACTTGAGACAATAGAAATAAAAAACAAAGATAAACTCAGAAGGAGAGTCCTTTCTGAGTACTACAAGTCCAAAATAAGATGCAAAAGTACAAATAAAGAAAAGCAAATAAAACTAGAACTAGACGCTTATAGCGTCGGTGTCCTAATCAATGGTCTCTGGTGCTGCTACTGTCGGTGCTGGTGGATTGGGAGGTGATGGTGGTGTTGAGGATGCTTGAGGTCGCACCACGAAGGGTGAAATCATGGCCCGCTCGAGTATCCGATGTAAACTGTGAAACTGGGCCATATACTGTGTCCTGTGTAGCTCTAACCTCAGCCACCTCTATCTGTAGGACCCCCACTGCACTCTCGAGGCTATCTAATTTGTCCTGTCCTCGAGAAGGAGAGAAAATGCACACTGGAGGTGGCTCCTGTGCTTGGGTGGTACCTCGATCTCGATCTGTACTAGAGGTGGCTGCAACGCTGGCTGTCAACCCTCGTCCTCCAGGTCCTCCTCCTCGGCTCTCTTAGGTGAGGGCATGATCATAACATATACTCCATCCTTGTACCTGTGGATCATGCCCATCTATCTCAATGTCTCTAGGCCGAGGGGAGCTGGTAAGATCGTCTTCTCGGCCCCCCTAATCGCGTCAAGCAAGCCCATACCCATGATGAGTCGAGTGATGTAAGAACCTGCGAAAATCACCCCAACTCTGGCATATTGGCCCTGATGGAGTATGTACTCTGCAAGTATATGCCCAAGATGGAGTGGCTCACTTTGTACCATTGAGTAAAGGTAGAGAAGCTCCTGCTGGCTCAAAACTCCAATGCTATCGCCACAGCTGTTCACTGATCTGCTCATAACGACATGAATATATCTTTAAGACAGTTGGGATAGACAAGTAGCCTTCGACACCCCTGGCTCATATTGACCCTGCCAGCATAATACTCTGTAGCCTCTCTAATTAAGGGGTTAGACTGCCTGGGTAATCTGTCGGAAGGCTTTTGTACTCCTCTGTCTCAGTATAGGCCTCGTCATACAATCCCAAGCAGATGGAGAACTGGGTCACTGACATACTATAGCACTGTCCAAAAGCTTGAAACTGTATAGCATCGGAACTGGTGAAATCTCTGTAAGATCTGTCGAACTAGAATGATGCGAGTACCTCCAATGTCAGTAGGCGGATAGCTGGCTCTCTGATCAATAATAAACATCGCCAGCTACCCACTGAAAGAAGCTCGTCCACCTCATCAGCCATCTCATCTCTCAACTGTATTGCTCTCAAAGCACTCAAATCCGGGAGACGAGACTGTCCAAATCTCAACTTCGACAGCCTCTCGAATTGAGCCTGATGCTCGGGTATGGCAAAGTCCATTTTCTTTAGAGATTGCTCTCGAGGACGTTTACCGATTGCTTTTTTTGATCTGGAAGCCATACTTGCAAAATTTGAAAAGGAAACAATTAAATCAAACACAAAACTCATTCTGCAGGAATCCACACGGCCGTGTGGAAATTCCACAAGCCCATGTGGTTCTTCGGGGTGCAGCAAAGACACGGCCGTGGCCTCTAAAAATTCATACAAATTGGTCTAAATCGTTCTAGAAGTGTTCGACATTTATTTAGTAAGTAAACACGCATGGAAATCAACCAATATCCAATGAAATAAACCAATGAATACTACAAGATTGAATCGATTGACGAAGAAGAAGAAAAGAGGGCTTACCGATGAAATTAATTCGGAAAAACCCTGAATACGGTCGGCAAGCACCCTAAACCTCTATAAATAGGTGAAGAGAGGGTCGGGAAGACGAAGAGAGATGTCTATTGAGTATAAAATCATTTAGAATTAAAAGGGCAAAGAGATATTTTAAGGAGAAATCGCGCATTTTGGTGTTCTGGAGATCCACACGGCCGTATGGAAATTCCACACGGCCGTGTGCCTCTACTAGAATTGCTCACAGGGGAAACCACACGCCCCTATGTTCTCTTTGATTTGCAACTCAGAACACTCACACGACCGTGTGGAAATTCCACATGGCCGTGTGCCCAACCTGGCCACTGCACAAGGCAGCCCACATGGGTATCAACACACCCTTGTGGCCTCTCTAGATCATCCGAGAATTTTTCTAAGTGTTCCACACGGCCGTGTGAAAATTTCACATGGCCGTGTGCCTTTCACAAGCTCTCTCACAGGGGCACTCACACTCCGTTGTGTTTTCTCTGGATGTAAGGACAATCTCTGCACAGTTTCACACGGCCATGTGGAAATTCCACACGGCCGTGTGTCTTAACACAAGGGAATCACAGGGGCATCCACATGCCCTTGTGGACTCTCTGGATGGAGAGTTTAAGTTCTGCAGGAATCCACACGGCTGTGTGAAAATTCCACACGGCCGTGTGCCCTTCATAGGGTCGCTCACAAGGGCATCCACACGCCCTTGTGTTCTCTCTGGATGGAGAAAACGAGCTCTGAGATGATCCACATGGCCGTGTGGAAATTCCACATGGCCGTGTGTTTTCTCTGGATGACTTAGAAAAATCACAGACTCTACAGAAAATTTCAGAAACTTAATTACAATGTTCAGAGCCTATATATGTGATAAAAATACAACCAGAGATCCATGAAAATGACACAAAACTTCGTCAATCAACAATTGGCACACGAAAACATCAACGATCCACAATAAAATCATAACACACGTATAAAAATATCAAATGACTGACACTAAACTCTTATTCAATCTAAAACTAAACTAGGTCCTAGAAAAACAGTAGGAGCTTGGGTTGCCTCCCAAGAAGCGCTTGTTTAACGTCACTTAGCTTGACGTACCTGATCTTACCTCACCGGGGTTCATGAAGAAAAAATACCTCGTCGTCGTTACAAATCTCGCCACCAAAGTATGGTTTGAGCCGATGCCGGTTCACCTTTAATATACCTTTCTCTTGATGAGTAATCTCAATGGCTCCATGTGGTGACAATTGAGTTATAGTATATGGCCCAAACCACCTAGACTTAAGATTCCCTGGAAATAACCGCAGACGAGAATTGAACAGTAAAACCTGATCACCAACCTTGAACTTCTTCAGTAACTTGATATGCTTGTCATGCCACTTCCGAATCCTTTCCTTGTAAATTCTAGCATTCTCATATGCCTTCAACCTCCATTCATCCAGTTCGTTGAGATGAAGCATTCTTTGTTCCCCCGCCTTACTCAAGTCAAAATTCATCGCATTGATTGCCCAATATGCTTTGTGTTCAAGCTCCACAGGTAAATGGCATGACTTTCCGTAAACTAAATTATAGGGAGTGGTCCCTATTAGAGTCTTATATGCTGTCCGGTGAGCCCAAAATGTATCATCCAAACGCTTTGACCAATCTCGCTTCCCTTGATCCACTGATTTTGTCAAGATCCTCCACTTGTCCACTAGTTTGCGGGTGGTAAGGAGTAGCAAGGCGTTTATGCACCCCATACCTCTTCAATACTTTCTCAAGCTGAGCATTACAGAAATGAGTTCCTCGGTCACTAATAATAATCCATGGGGTTCCAAAACGTGCAAAGAGCCTCTTCAAGAATTTCACCACTGTTCTAGCATCATTGGTTGGTAGTGCTTGAGCCTCGACCCACTTGGAGACATAATTGACGGCTACTAGAATGTATTGATTGCCATTAGATTTCGAAAATGGTCCCATAAAGTCAATGCCCCACACATCAAATACTTCACAAAATTGCATCGGATTCTGAGGCATTTCATCCCTCCGAGACAAATTCCCTGCTCTTTGACAACTGTCGCATTGAAGAACAAACTGGTATGCATCTTGAAATAAAGTCAGCCAGTAAAACCCAGCAGCCAAAACTTTCTCAACCATTCTACTTGAAGCATAATGCCCTCCAATAGGTCCTGAGTGACAATGTGCAAGGATATCCCATCCTTCTTTCCTTGATACACACCTCTGAACCACATGATCTGCACAGATGCGGAATAGAAACGGATCATCCCAAAAGTAGTTCTTCAAATCACTAAAGAACTTTTTCTTATGTTGAAATGTGAGCCCTTGCTTAAGAACTTTTCCTGACAAGTAATTTGCAAAATATGCGAACGATGGAGTATCACTCGATGGTGAGTTCTGAACCGAATATAAGTGCTCCTCCAGGAAGAAGTCATTAATTTGCTTGCTTGAGGGCTCTTACCCTTCACACCCCTCTAAACGAGACAAGTGATCCGCAACCACATTTTCAGTACCTTTCTTATCTTTTATTTCCATGTCAAACTCTTGCAAAAGCAGTATCCACCAGATCAATCTTGGTTTAGCATCAGCCTTGTTCATAAGATAACGGAGTGCCGATTGATCTGTGAATACAATGACTCTAGACAAAATGAGATACGATCTGAACTTGTCGAAGAAAAACACAACTGCTAGTAACTCTTTCTCCGTAGTGGTGTAATTCTCTTGAGCGCCCGTGAGAGTCTTACTAGCATAATATATTGGTTGGAATTGCTTTCCCTTTCTCTGCCCCAAAACTGCTCCAATGGCATAATCACTTTGCATCGCACATGAGCTTGAATGGTTCATTCTAATCTGGCATGATCAAAATTGGAGCTTTGACTAGTTTCACCTTCAAGAAATTAAAGGCAGCCAAACAATCATCCCCAAAATCAAACGGAGCATCCTTCTCTAGAAGCTTTGTCAATGGTTGAGTGATCTTTGAAAAATTCTTAATAAACCGCCTATAAAAACCTGCATGTCCCAGGAAACTACGAATTCTGTTAACATTTGTTAGTGGAGGGAGTTTATCTATGACTTCAATCAAACGAAGGATTAATGCCCTTTAAATCAGAAATCTTCCAAGCAATGGCGGATTTATGTTTCTTCAGCATGCTCACAAGCTTGTCCTTCTAATCAGTAGAAAGATTTGATGCTATAATGACAGGGAGCTTCGACTCTTCTGCCTAGAATGCATACTGCAAATGTGTCGGCATAGTCTTTAGTTCCAAATCAGGAGGTTCCTCAACAGATGGTCGTAATCGGCTCTCCTTCAATCTATCAATCTCCTCAAATTGGGCCGATTGATGTTCAATAGCATTTTGTAATTTATCTTCTAATGATTGTTGGGTGGAATGGTCTTTGCCGTTTTCTGTAACTCCTATCTCACAATTTTCCTCAGTCACATTTATAATCCCCATCGAAAAGATTTCCTGTCTCTGTTCTTGATAAAATGATTCGAACTGAGTAAGGACCTTCTCTAAACTTTCTTCTGAATCACAACTCAAAGAAGACAATGCCGATTGCTCAAATTGGTTCAACACACTGACCAGTTCACAACCCGAATCCTGCTCACCGTAAAAATAATCAACAACCACTTCTTCTTCTGCAAAATGGTTGATCATGGGTTGCTCATTTACAAAATAGCTTGAAATTGATTGTATTGTGAACAACTGCATCTTCTGTTCTACATTCTTCACCATTCCTGTAATCGTGTCGAATAACTTGGTTGTATCAATCATTCTCCTTGAATCTGAAATCAAAGAAAGAAAGAACAAATAAGAACAATGGAAGAATAAGAAAGTGTGAAATAGAATGAATGATGAATAGCTAAAATAGTAAAGTGCAAATGGATCTAAAACGTCTACTCCCCGGCAACGGCGCTAAAAACTTGACACGTGACACGAATTACGTGCGTGTACCGCAAGTATACGGTTGTCGAACTAATAATATACCCCGGTGAGTGGGTAGTCGTATCCACAGTGAGCAGTGATAAAAGACAAGAGAAATTACTTTTTAGCTATGAATGAAATCGATGATGAGGGAAATTGAGTGCAAAGAAGAGTAAAGGAAAGAAAGAGAAGAATGCAAACAAGAGTCAAGCAGATAACAATCGATGAGATAATGGGGCACCCGGACAATACTCACTCTAGGACTAATGTTTCTAGTGCAAGACTAATATTATACCGTCTAATTGATGTTTAATGAGTCGTGGACATCCTAAAGCACATGGTCCCAAGCCTAAGGTCAACCGTAATTAGCCCTCTACACTATGCCCTGGTGGAGAGGATGCTCTCGACACCTCACATTGTGTTGGACTGCTTGGGGTTCTAGGGATTCCAAGTGATAAACCATGTTCCTAGATATAGTTCTAACCCTTTGGTACAAGCGAAAGAACCCTAGCCTCAATTAAGCCCCAACACTAAGATTCACTACAACCTTTCACTCTGTTGTTCGCGCAACTAAGCCCCAGGAGAGTTCATCTCTTAGCAATTCGCTCTACTTCGATCGCAAAAAACTCTTGGAACGTGGAGGTAGGATAAATCACGTCGAAAAGGAAAGAGGAGATTCTGCTACCTCTCGACTCACCCTCTCAACTCTCTCCAATCTTGTGTAGTCTAATCCTATAGAAGCTGTCACACCTTCAAAGGAAAACATAGATGACTCTCAACCCTAGTGTCACGTCTAAGGGAAAATCAATGCAATTAACAATCAAGATTGAAACTCAATTAAAAGCATCAATCAAGAAAGCATAATAAAAAGTCATAGAAACAATAAAATCCTAGGGTTTACAAGTCCGAATACCCACTATGGGTTTAGCTCTCCATGGAGCTATGCAAAATCAACAAAGTGTTTGTATCAGTAAGCATAGAAAACATGAATAAAACCCTCTTATGACCCGTGTCGATGGTCTTGTGAAGCCACTTCGTCTTATAAAACGAATCCCTTGTCAATCTTAGGAAACATCTCGCCGAATCGATGCCGATGAAAGCTCCCCCAATAGCTATCTTCCAAAGGATGTCAATGTCGATGCCGTAGACTTGCTCCAAAAGCCTCGCAAAATCCCCTCCGAACCCTAGCCGCAAGCTCTCCCGAAGTTGGGTGAAAGATAGGTCCAAAGTCCCCAAATAAATCTGAAGTCGCAGTATTTAAAGGGCTTAAATAGGGCATCCACATGGTCGTGTAGGATTTCCACACGCCTGTGTGGATTTTCTTGAATTCTGAATTTTCGGCGGGCTGTGAACAGCAACTGCTACAGTGAATTGCTACAATGTTTTTGCTATAGATTGTAATGATTGTTCCAGATTAATTACATCAGTGGTGATCTTAGAAAGGTTAGCTATTTTGACTTCAAGACAGCAAGGAAAGCATGCTATGAATTTCTATCCTAGTAATCAACTTGGATTTGGAGGCTTTGGTCCACTTTGTTAGGTAGATTCAGATATATTACCCATGTTGCAATAAGTTCATTATGAATTTGAAGTTTGGCAGGGATTGTTGGAAGATGGCACGAGGACTGCAATGGTCTCTTGGAAATCTCAGCAAGGGGAGTCTGAATTTCTTTCTGAGGTATGATGGCAAATTAATATCCAGCGCAAGTATCTTGTCCACCTTGTTGGGTGTTGCCTAGAGAAAGCACAGAGGTTGCTTGTATATTGAGTTCATGAAAATTAAATGCTTGGATTATTTCATATTTGATTAGTATCTGATCGATCCTGTGCGTATTATAGTCATAATTTATGTTACCGTTGGTATAGGGTTTTTGGTTCTTTACCAACAATAAATTATTATTGTCAATAATTTTTATGTTGTCACTATATGACAATTTATTTGTAGTGAGCAATCAATATATCATATTATTTACAGGTAATTTGAGTTCAATAGAAATACATGTTTTTTTTATTATACATGTAATTTATATGGATTTTTAACTAATAAAATGAAAAAACTATATATTTTTTTTGTCTAATATAGGTTAAATTTTTCCAGTGAGTACCTAAGATTGACATTATATCAGTTTGATCACTAACATTCAATTTGTATCAAAATGCGCATTAACTTTTAATTTCATTTCTGTGGTGGGGTAATTGGGGAATTTCGGTGGTTTTTTGGTGGCGTGGAAGCCGGAGCAATTGCTTGGATTCTCTTGGTCCGCGTCATCTAGTTGCAAACTCAACAACTTATGTGGTGTGGCTTATATATATATATATATAACAAAGAAAAAAGATCATCAAAGAAACCATCTTTATCTTAATCACCTCTTGAATAGAAGTACTGTGATTCAAGGTGAGTTAAAGAGTGATCACCATTATCATCCACCTCTTTGACCATGGCCTCCTCACTAATCATTCCAAGCTCCCATCTTTCCTCATTCTTATACGCGAGAACAACATGACTATTCCCAACACTCATGAGATAAGCATCCTCCCCTTCGTCAGGAACACAAGAACCTATCAAAGCAAGCTCAGGATTCTCCAAGACCTTATTGTCAGCAATATCCAAATAAGCTTCCTCTGTTTTTATAAAAGCTTGTGACAAAGCATGCAACACTGCCAAATGGTTTGTAGTCTCCGCACGCTGTTGGGATTCAACAGCATTGTTATCATTTTTGTCTTTGTCATTATCGTTGTCACCCAGAGTAGTCGTTTGAGTTCATCCTGGACAGAAGAGTAGAGATTGGAGAGCAAGTAGTCAATGGCGTCAAGACCATTGAATCCATCATAGATGCTGACAAAGACCCAGCCGTGCTCCTTGGAGATGACAACGTGGATGCGATCTTCTCCGGCCTTGCCTTGAGCCCGCAAGAGATTGTTTTCGTTGCTCGTTGGGTCGAGAGACTCAGTGTCATCGGTGGAGCCATTGTGATTTGAGGAGCCGGCTGAACTATCCAAAGACTTGGACTTTATAGGGCGTTTAACGGAGATAGAGCGGGAAATGGCCTTGGAGATGCCGCAGAGAAGGTCGGTGGTGGTGCGGCAGGAAAAGTTTCGTTGAAGATGAGAAGGAAAAGATGACGTGTCAATCAAGTGGTGGGAAAAAAACCACGTCACATAAGTTGCTGAACTGGCAACTAGATGAAGTGGACCAAGAGAATCCACGCAAGCGCTCTGGCTTCCATGTCATAAAAAAACCACATTAATTCCCCAATCGCCCCACCAGAGAAATGAAATTAAAAGTTAATGCTCATTTTGATACAAATTGAATGTTAGTGCTCAAGCTGATATAAAGTCAATCTTAGGTACTCACTAGAAAAATTTACCTGTCTAATATATCTTATGATGTTATGTATTGGTTGTAATATTAGATTATTATCTTGGAAAATGTATATCTTATCAAGTATGAACATCTTTTGCATAACTTGGTTCTTTTACCAACAGCCTCTTAGTTTATTGATACCGGGTCTCTTACATAAGGTTCTCCTTTTGGGGAGACCCAAGATCAAAACATATATATGTAAGGTGAGGGCACGGTGTTGTTAAGCTTACGGATGTGCTCGATAGGGGTGAGCAAAAAAATCCGGGTCAGATATCCGGTTTTTCAATCAAAATTTTTTGAGTACCCGATCCGAAAAAGAGGGTCGGGTACCTGGTCCGAATTTTTAAGGTGAAATCGGATCCGGGTTGGGGGAAATTAAAAACCGGGTATCCGAATTCGATCAGGTTTTTAGTATATTCTTATAATATATATAAATTTAAACTCTTCTATGGTTAAAAGTAAAAAGAAAAAAAATTTCAAATCCTTGCCTCCTAGTCCTCAACGTCTATCACCCCGTCTCTTCTCTCTAGCCTCCATCCCTATCTAAGATTGATGCTTTAGAAAATATTTAATGTCTAAGATTGATAAAACTCTTTATTATTTTTTTGTGACTTTTTTTTTTGGTGAATAATGTAAGGTTTTAATACTCTTTATAAGTTATAAGGTTTCTTATTTGTGTTTTTTATGAATGTTGATACTGTTATATAAAACAAATCCATGGAGTAGTTGAAACTTAAATTCGGATCCGGATATCCGATATTCGATCCAGTTTAAACCGGTTACCCGGTTTTTAATACTCAGTTTAAACCGGGTCGGATACGGGTTGAGTTTTTACCGATCCAAAAAAACCGGGTACCCGATCCGGTTTCCAAAACCGGGTCGGGTACCCGGTTTTGCTCACCCCTAGTGCTCGATATCGGTGTACCTTAAATGGGGGTAATTGACATCTAGTGTCAAAAAAATAAATAAAATAAAATAAAAACAACTTGGTTGTTTTCATACTTTATTACATATAAAAGTGCTTTCTGTATGCTAAATTTAACTCTGTTTATATTCTAATAATTTTTACTATGCCTTTTATTTTAAAAAAATGATATTATTAAGAGAAGTATATTATATGAAATATGGGTTGTCCGCTTATTAATGAAAATTAAATATATTTTGAATTAGTAATTTGGCTTAATTTATATAATTTTAATTGGTTGAAAATTAATTCCTAAAAAACACATGATATATAAATGTTTTTAGAAAATTAATAACACAAATTTTGGATTGCAATTGCATGAGAATATCAGTTGTAATATGAGAGATTTGAGCATCCATTCATTCTTTATCTACACATACATTCAAAAATTCTAAAGAATTTGGCACATTTTATTAAATTGGGAGATCAAGACAAATATATAAAATAATTATTTTGAAAACCATCACCTTCAAAATCTAATGAAAGGTCAAAACTACTAATTAAGTGTGAAGTTATTTTATATAATTTTATATAGACATCTTGCGGAATTGACCACAAAATCCAAAACAAAATTTATTTCGTTTTTGGTATTCAAAACAATTATTTTTTTTAAATTTTTTTTTTTGTGGAATAAGTGCTAGAATTTTTGAAGAGTGATTTGATCAATTAACTTGCATGAATTATTGAAGTCATTATTATCATTTGTTTTTAATTCCTTTATCTTGCCGTTGTTTTTACCTGGTGTTTGTAATTGTCCACGGCATACTCTCTTTATCTTTATATATATATATATTATGCATAAGGTATACGTGCATATATGCATAATACGTGTAGATATATATCAATTTAGGGTGTCATTATTTAGCTGAAGTTGTCATCTTTCTTAAAATGGCAACGTTAAATAAATTTCGCTCATTGTGGATGGCAATGTTAAATGAATTTGTAATTTCAAGTCCAATTAATATATATGTACATTATTTTAGGGGAGCACTTGTGGTTGCTTCATTCCTCGTACTCCGTCTGGTTTATTAGATAAATATTAAAATTATCATTAAATCTAATAAAATTTAAAAAATATTTTATGACAACGCATATTTAACATTATTAGTGCTATTCACTCCCATTAATATACACATCTTTTTACACCAGACGAAAAACAAAATTTAAAAAAATAAGATATTAATATTTATAGAACTATTAGAAATAACAAGTAGGTTGAATTTTTTTTTTCAAATGTGACTGTTAATATGAAATAGAAGAGTATCAATCTAAGATAAATTAGCTAAATTGAGGAGAGAAAGGAGCAAGATTATAATACGAAGAAAGAATATAATAACAAAAGCGAATTTGTTTATTTAAGCTAGAGCAAGGTTACATATGCACACAAAGATTCAGAAGCAGCATCAGCATAGCATTTGTATACTCTAGCTATAAGTCGCCAACTGATCATAAAAAGCAAGAAATAACATAATACAGGAAAAAAAAAGAAGCATACGAGTAGAAATTACTTTTTATATGAACACGAGTATCTCCATGGTAAAAGCTGCAAAAGTTTAAAGTGTCATCATCTGGATATTTTCGGCAACAACAACAGAAACAGCAGGAGCAGCAGAAGAAGAACCATCATAAAGCCAAGTCTTAAGTCCATAAATAGAAATCCGACCATAATACCGCAGAAGACAAACATAAAGTTTCTCTTCCGCTAAACATCCACCACTCCATTGTGTAAAAATCCCAGATTCATTATACCTTTGAAGAAGAAGCTCTCCATGAGACGTAAGCTCAAGGGAGCACTGTGTTGGTTCAGCACTTGTTGGCGCTGATGACCATATAGTCTTGCCAGTATCATCATTCACAGCGAGTGCACACTTTTTAGTAATAGTGACTGAAACCTCGCCATTTTGTGCAATAACAACATCACCATTTGCACTGCCATTAGCAATGTTACCAGAGAAAAGAATGTAATCTGTGGACGCTGTCTTGATTTTTTCATGGTTATAGCCGAGGGTGGGTTTGTTCCAATTAAATAAAGTTGAATGATTGACACCATTATTCCAGATGGCAGGCCCGAAGATACCGAGCTTACCGTCTACAAATAGCAAAGCGAATCGGCCGGACTTGGTCTTCTTGCTGATGGCTTGAGTGAGGGTTCGCTCGTTATCAGGTACGAGAAGAAGTTGGCCATATTTGTTGAGTAAGAGGGCACAGCATGAGGTGGTTGTGCTGGTGTTGAAGTCTAGGACGGGGCGTCCAGCTTTGTAGAGGATAAGGCCACAGTCGTTGGATACGGATAAAGTTAGGTCACCATCAGTCAGATTTTGTCCACCGAACAGGAATTGGAGAGGCTTCGAGAACATCGCTTGCGTTTTTGCATCGGAGGATGATGGGAGGATGAGAAGAATTAGGGCAAGGAGTAATGGGAGAAGATGATAGTGATCAGCCATTGGTTTTTGTTGGATTTGGTTTCTTAATTTGAGTTTGTGTGAGCTTGAGGTGCATGTAAGGTTGCATGGATATTTATAGATGGGAGGAAGGGGGAAGTTAATAATTGAGGGGTGGTTTAGTCAATTTACTTGCGTGGACTAATGTGACATGCTTTTTTCTTGTTAATTAAAGGTGCGGTACTTTTCATGAATTTGTGGTTCTTGTTTGTTTGTCTGTTTTCTTTTATTTAGAAATAATTGATGTGTGATTGTAAAATAATTAATGTCTTTTCTTTAACATTTTCCATGTTTCTTCACACTTATATCTCTTAGATTTGTTAACATTGGCTTGAAGAAATTCCAACGGATAAGCAATGCTTTTTTTTAATTAAAAATTAAAGAAAAATATCACGATGATATTTTGACACAGTGAAGCATCCTAAGAATGATGGCTTTGATCTTTACTTTGCATGTAGCTCTGTTCATCAATTTATATTATATTTGATTATTTATGATAACTTAACAATTTTTTTAGGATTTACCATATGAAATGTGCTAATACCAAGACAATGACGGTTCCTTCCACAATGAATCCATTAAATATTTGGATAAACTGTAGAGTACAGTATTTCTATAATTTTATGCTATATTTTGAGCTCCAATGTACCAAATATAAAAGTTTATTTATGACTCTATTTATACTAAATGATATATATAATACTTTTACTTTTAAATACATAAAATAAATGTATTTTTTAAGCTATCAAACTCAAATTACTTGTGGACAGTGTGATAAATTGATTGTATTTTTGCACGTAGCAATAAATGACCTAATTACATAAATATTAATTTATATGAAAGTTAATATAGTGTAAGTATGGTACGTACAAGGTCTAGAACTAGAAGAAACAAAATCTAATGAGCCATTGGATTGTATAGAACTTTAATAGAAGCCAAGTCTAAGCAGAACAATTGCTGATCAACCAGAGGAAACTATTGTCTTATATGCATACATGAAAAACAAGACATATATATAATTACAATAATAAACACTATTAGAATGGGAATCATTGTCAATAGTAATTTATACCCATGTTTGGATGCACAATTGTTAGAATGGAAATGAAATATACAGGTAATAAATAGTGGTACTGTATAGGCATATGCATTACCCCGAAAATGGGGAGGAATGGAACTATTTAGGGAAAAATGAATTGTGTTAACCTTTGAAATGACACGTTTGTCCCTCTGAATATTTAATTATATAAAACTTATAAAATTAAATAATTAACTATAATAATTAAATAAAAATAAAAATAAAAATAAAAATTATTATATATAATTACAATAATAAAAGGAAAATGACATTTTTGCCCATTAAACTAATAATTAATTCAAACGAGATATTTAATGTGAATATTTAATTATAATAATTATTTTTAATAATAATATTCAAAATATTCTTTAGATAAAAAATTTATTTATCATTAATCTAATTTTTGTGTATCAAGGGTATAAAAGTAATTTTGTCACATTCCCCTCTTAAATTTTTTCCATTCCCAATGAAATATTCCCCCAATTTCATTCTCATTTCTATTCCTGCAGTATCATTACCATTACCTTTCCCATTCACCTTCCATTCCCATTCCGTGAACCAAACGCACCCTAAGAACCCACCATCTGAATCTTCTCTGCAGCAATACCGTCAACAACAGCAGCAAAAGAACCATCATCAGAAGCCAAGTCTTACGTCCACAAATAGTATTCCCACCATAATACCAATGAAGACAAACATGAATATTATCTTTCGCTACATATATCCAATATTCCACTGCGTAACAACCCAAACGGTTACAAGATATTTTGATAGTTTGGCTTTTGCTTTGATGTAGATACCAAAAAAATGCCAAAATCAAATTTGAAACGTATAAAAATAATCCAGTTTGATGCCACAACAAATAAAGAACCTACAAATGATGTTGGTGTGAGACATACTACAAACAACCCTTGCAATTAAAATAGATCTACGCCATTACTGGATGCTCATCATAGTAAAGAAAATTCAACATCATCAATTGATTCAATTCACAGTAAAGATGGTGCAATTGATGTAGCTCCAACATAAATGCAGGTAAATTACAATCTTGATTTCCAAATATTATTTTTGCATAACTAGGCAGAACAAATCAATTATCTTTTCAAAATAACCATGTTAATTATCATAGTTGACAACTCTGGACAACGAACAAAGAGAGGCCCAATGCTTCTGAACGAGTTGTGGACATTACCTTTAGAAGAGAAGGTTTTGGTCAATGATAACCATTTGGGGCAACCAATAGGGCTTGAGGCACAGTTGTTGGCTGGTTTTTTGGGGATGGTTGCCCGATCTGGTTAGTGGATTGGCTTGCATTATCAGAATTGCCAAAAAGTGACAAAATCATTGAAGGAGGAAATCTTGAAGTTTGTTAAGGTAAATTATTATCCTTGTCAAAATGATCGATTTTTTGTTATAATGATGAAAATATTCTTTGGGCTATATTATTAAAGTGACGTTTCTATAATGTTCATAAATAGTTACGATTCAAAATCGAAATCCCAAGAGAATATGTACTCAAGTCATTGCGGAAAAGTGGAGGGATTATAAGCATGACTTGAAGAAAAAAAATTATAAAGAGAAATTGGACAACAAGCAAACAAGGACACCCAACCTAATGGAACCATTCGGTGGCAATGGGAACAATTGATTGAGTTTTGGTATTCGAAGAAAGGCGAGGTGAGAATAATTTTTTATTTATTTCATATGGAGCTAATGTTATACTTATCATTTACTATGTCTTGTTGTAGGAATTTGAAAAAGTTGGGATTGCCTATAGAAGTCAACAGAAATATACACATACTTCTGGATCAAAGAGTTTTGCAAGAAAAGAAAACGAGATGGTAAGTAACTTGTAAATGCAATCATTCTTGCTAACTTTCATTGGTGTAATTATTATTATCATTGTTATTATTACACAAAACTGTTGTTATTATTCTTTTGATCATGTTAAATGATTTCAAAATGATATATTGTGATTGAAAGAAGTTTGTGTTTAATTACTTACAGGAAATTTATATTAGGGGAAAAGTGGGATGATTTAAAATTTTTAGTTCAACACACACACAAAAAAGACGGATCTCATGTGAATGTACAAACAAAACAAATCATGGTAACACGTTGTTTTTATGATTTTTTTCAGTATTGCTATTTCATTCAAGATGTAATTTTTGTTATGAGATTTATGCATGAATGTTGGAAAAGGCGAATGAAATGTTAGCCGAACATCAAGGAGTGGATGAGGATGCACAAATGGTTGAAGCTAAAATTCTAACTCAAGTGATTGGAAAAGAAAGATATGGGCGAGTCCGAGGACTTGGATTAGGCCCAACACATAAAACCTATTATAGTCTACAAGTAGCCGTCTTTCTACTGCATCAACTAGAAATGCAGCTGGCGCTCAACCTAAAAATTTCAACAAATTGAGTAAAGAATCCAACAATTAGAAGAATAGCGTCCGAAAGAACATTAAGAGTATGGAAATTTAGTTAGTTTTGTGCATAATCAATTTCCTGGACTTAATTTTCTAGTCAGTAACATAGGTGGCTTAACATCACTATCCCAGGTATCTGCATTTCTAAATAATTATTGTCTTGCAAAAGCGATTAATAACTTTGAGACAATCTCATATTTTAATTCAAAGTTTTTTTATTTTCTAACCATTTAATCCTAATTACATAATCAATCTCCTAGAGCGGCTACCCCTAAAGCTAACATTGGTGGTTCATCTTCACAAGACTAGGTAGTTAAAAATTATAAAAGTTAATTCATTTTCTAACCATTTATTTTCTCACAAGTTAATTTTATACACATAATCAATTTCATGGAGCTCAATGAAAAATTTATGGAGCAGAAGTCTGAAGTTTGGAGGAGTTTCTATATTCTACTTTTTTAATATTGTATCTATTTGTCATTGTTTTGGATGGATGGATGTTAGTTGGATGGCTACCATTTTGTTTCTTTGGATGCATGACATATACATATGCTTGGTTAGTTATATGCAACTTCTTTTTGTTATGTTTTTGTCAATGTTAATTTGTAAGTAACTAATTACTAGTTGTGTAATCATGTGATGATTTTATATTGCTAATGTTAATTTGTATGATATTTCAATTCACAGCAATCTATACAAATTTAGTATGAGTGTATATGTATATTTATCAAGTATTAAACAGTAAAATAATACTGTCATTTTGTATTATTATTTTCTAGGAGTTCTTTACACAAACGCCGGTGCCCAATAATGAATTGGTTTCTAAATTTCGCGGCATTTTATTTTCAAAAAAGCCAGTAACTTCTTAATTTAGGCTGCAAGGATTTCGTAGCGTTTTTAATAAATTGCTAGGAATAAGAGCGCTATTTTCATGAATAAATGCTGTCGTAATACAGACGTTCTTAAAAACAACCCGCATAAAATTTCAATATTTAGGCCTTAAAATTGATGTTACTTTGCCAGCGTTTTTGTTGTAAGACACCAGTATATTAGCAACGTTTGATAACAATAAACACCACCCCTTTCCCAACAATGGCATCACCGGTGGGGTAAAATTTTCATGTGGTCACCATGTTATGGTCGATTTTCATTTTGGTCATTATGTTTCAATTTGTATCTTTTTGTTCATTGGATATTGATTTGTTTTCACCGAGAGGTCACTTGGGCTTTTCCGGCCAATTTTAAATGATGTGGCGATCAGAAATGCCACGCCACACTATTTTAATATTTTCTCTCATCCCAGCTGAGAAAACACATCAGCTGATGCTAACTCAGCTTACTTAATCCAAACAGTAACGTGGTATTTCCGGTTGCCACGTCATTTAAAATTGGGTAGAAAACCCCAAGTGACCTCTGGATGAAAACAAATCAATATCCAATGAACAAAAAGACACAAATTGAAATATAATGACCAAAATGAAAATCGGCAATAACATGGTGACCACATGAAAAATTTACCCTCACCGGCGCTATGCGCGGCGTTTGAGAAAAACCCCACCAGATCATATAGCGTCTCAAAAATGCTCATGTATAATTAATATGAAGTATTCTTTTCTTACATTGAGCATTACTTTTCTCCGGTTTTATCATTAATTCGTGTGTATTTGTGTTCTTTTGTGCATGTAGGGTTATGGAGAAGAGTTCAAGAGAAAGGAGCAAAATTGGGTCATGTCCGCTATTGTTGAGGAGTTTCTTAAACCAAACAAGGATCAAGGCATGGGTTGTAGATTTGTGGGTGTGTGGCAACCTCCAATATGCTCAAATTATTCTATAATTTGGAGGGGCACAAAGGCAGTTACACTCATAAAGTCTAACTCGTGTAACATTGAAGAACTTCATCAATGCGAGGAAAAAAAGAAATGACATGATCTACCGTGTGGTTGTCTGCCTAACTTAGCAGCCTTGATGAAGAAAATGAAGTAGGAAGCAACTTTGGTGCGAGTACTGTAGCAGTTACTGTTCACTACGCGCCGAAAATCAGCCCGGCCATGTGGATGCTCGATTTCAACCCTTTAAATACCATGATTTCAGATTTATTTGGGGACTTTTGACCTATATTTCGCCTAACTTTCAGGGAGCTTACAGCTAGAGTTTGGAGAGGATTTTGCGAGGCTTTTGGAGCGAGTCTACGGCATCGACATTGACATCCTTTGGAAGATAGTTATTGGGGAAGCTTCCGTCGGCATCGATTCGGTAAGGTGTGCCTAGGCTTGACAAGGGGTTCGTTGGAGAAGACGAGGCGGCTTCACAAGACCATCTACAAGGGCCAAGGGGGGTTTTATTCATGTTTTCTATGCTTATTAATAAAAACACATTGTTGATTTTGTATAGCTCCATGGAGAGCTAAACCCCTAGTGGGTATTCGGACTTGTAAACCCTAGAATGACATTGTTTCTATGACTTTTATTATGCTTTCTTAATTTATGCTTTTAATTGAGTTCCAATCTTGAATGTTAATTGCATTGATTTTCCCTTAGGCGTGACACTATGGTTGAGAGTCATCTAGGTTATCCTTCGAAGGTGTGACAACTTCTATAGGATTAGACTACACAAGATTGGAGATAGTTGAGAGGGTGAGTTGAGAGGTAGCGGAACGTCTCCTTTCCTTTCCGACATGTTTTATCCCACATCCACGTTCCAAGAGTTCTTTACGATCGAAGTAGAGCGAAAGGCTAAGAGATGAACTTACCTGGAGCTTAGTTGTACGAGCAACAGAGTGAAGGGTTCTAGTGAATCTTAGTGCTGCGGCTTAATTGAGACTAGGGTTATTTCGCCTCGACCAAAGAGTTAGAGCTATACTTAGGAACAGGGTTTATCACTTGGAATCCGTAGAACCCCAAGCAATCCAACACTATGTGAGGCGTCGAGCTAGAGCATCCTCTCCGCCCAGGCATAGTGTAGAGTAGAGGGGACACGGGCCGGTTAACCGGGTCCGGTGGGTCCGGGTTAGGTTTCGCCGGACCTGGAACCGGCCCGGCCACTGTTGAGGACCCGTCAGGCCGGGTTGACCCGGCGGACCCTGCCCGGGATAATCAAGAACTCGCCGGGCTGGGTTAAACCTGCCGGGCCCGGCGGGGTTTTTAATTTATTTATTATTAATCTAAATAAATTTTAAAATGAAAAATAAATTTAAATGTTATGGGTGGGATTTGAACTTAGGTCACCCATAACACCAACAACCATTTTTACCAACTACCCGATGAAAGTCTTATGTATTTATATTAAAACATCATAAATAAAAAGAAGACTTCAAAATAAGTTTTTAAAAAAAATTTAAAAATAAGAAATAGTTTAAAACAATTTTAATAAATTGGAAGAATTTGAAACGACTCAAAATAAATTAAAAAAATAATAATAAAAAATTACACCAAGTTTGTTTATTTATTGAATTAAATAGTTTATATATTCTTTTGAGTTATAAAATTATATTATATGAAAAAATCATAGTTATAAAAGTGTACTACTTTATATTGAAATTTTACTATCTATTTGTTTGAGAGATTAACATAAAATTTATTGGTGATTGACATAAAATATTGGGGAAATTATATTATAACTGGTCTTATTAATTGGTGATTCAAATTATGTTATATGAAAACTTATTAACATAAAATTTAAAACTCATGAACTTAATGTAAAAGAAAATAACTAATCTTATTAATTGGTGATTAAAATAATCAAATAAAACAATACATGTAAATATAAGGAAATCAATAGTAAATTATTATATTATAACTAAAAATTAAAACACTAGTTATGATAAATATATAGAATTTGATAAGTAAATAGAAGTAAAAAGTAAAAAATTCAAGTAATAAAATAAATTAAAATAATTGGATAAAAAACTTATTAACATAAAATTTAAAACTCATTAACTTTGAATTTGAATTCAAATTCATATCTTCATTATAAATTTGAATTCTTAGAAGACCAAGGTTCAAATCTTGGAAGTAACAAGTTTTTAAAAAGTTTCGATTTTTTAACCCACAAATTTAAAAAACAAAAAAAAAGCCCAACCCGCGGGCCAACTGAGGCAGCGGGATATAAGGTTGAATGCTTGTTTAGTCTGAGAATGCCCAAGACAACAACGAGAAACTCCAACTCCTCTTTAGTCTAAGAATACCCAAGGAATTAGAGAAGAAGAAAAACAAATCAAATTTTATTTCATTCAAAACTAAACTTTCATTGTCGTCAAGGCTTACATTAAATAGACTAAGAAGAAACTCTAACAAGGACGCAAAAAAGGAGTGAAATCGAAAATTTGCCAAAAATAGCAAATCCTCAATTTATAGCAGGGAAATAAATTCAAATCAAAATAAAACTAAGATATGACCTGATCAATTATTACCAAAAATGGCAAATTTGATGATTTCGAGGCCTAAATGATAGAATTTGGTCCAAATGACCAAATTGCCCCTAGCTAGGTCATGTCCCACTTCTCCATGTAGGCGCAAGCTAGCTCCTCTATGCGGCCCACATCACCAACCCGTAACCGGGCCCACTATAGTGCATGCCGGTTACGAGTTACTGGCCCGGCCCGCCGGGTCAGATGACCCAGCGGTTTCTGCCGATCCGGTTCCTTGCGGGGTCGGGCCAAATTTTGGCCCGTGCCCCCCTCTAGTGTAGAGGGCTAGTCACGGTTGACCTTAGGTTTGGGACCGTGTGCTTTAGGATGTCCACGACTCATTAAACATCAATTATGAAGTATAATACTAGTCTTGCACTTGAAACAATAGTCCTAGCACGAGCATTGTCCGGGTGCCCCATTTTACTATCAATTACCTCTTTTATTCTTATTGCTCTTCCCGCACTCTTTTACTTTCTTTTGGATTCATACACTGATTTCTATCACTAGCGATTTTCTTCAAAGCTAAATAGTGATAACTCTTGTCTCTCTAACACTATTCCCTGTGGATACGACTACCCACTCATCGGAGTATATTATTACTTCGACATTTGTGAACTTGCGGTAGACACACGCAATTCAGAATTCATGTCAATGCCGTTTTAAAACGCCAAGAAACTATGAATAAGCATCGGGGAAGATCTAAAATGGCGTAGTGTACTATTCAATTTGGAATTATATAAGTTATATGTAGATATCCTAGCTATATAACATTTGCATTAAATTTGTTAACATATAATCAAGGTTGATGTGAGCACGTGTAACCCTATTCAACTAAGCCAGAGTCCATCATAAAGGATGTGAAGCCCATCATTCTATGCATGTTCTAACAATTTGGAACAATATGCAAAAAATTGAACTGTAAGTTTATTTAATTGTGATTAAAAAATATATAAGGATAAACTAAGTGATGCTAAGCATAGTTTCCATTTTTCTTTTATAATCACTTACATCAAAATCTATTCCAACAAAAGCTAAACCCATAATTTGTGAGGAATTTGAATAAAAAAATTTCTAAGTCTTACCAATTAGTTCTAAAATTTTCTTTGTGCACATTCTTGATCATAATATAAATTAGTACAAAACTCAGTTATTATGCTTTTCAATTTGATAAAATAGATTAAAAAAAACATTTGTTAGAAAACTCACTTGGTTTTCCACTTTCTACAAATTTATCCAAATTAACAGCAAATGAATGAACAATTGAAATAAAAAAGTAAGAAAACTATGACAAATTAAATAGTACGTTGTCACGTTTTAGAGCTCTTCTTTGTTCCTTTTTACTTTTCACATTAGAAATTTTGTACAGAATTAAATAATTTTTTTTTCCAAATTTATCTTTTAATTTAATATACTTGTATAATTTTTAAATAAATCACAATCAACTAAGCATTAAATTATATATACCACTAGTGGGGTTTTAAATAGGGGTAGTTTTGGAAAGTAATGGAATATTTTAAAAGATATAGGTAACCAACTAACTTTAACCAACTTTTCTTAATCGGTGGGAATTAGGTAAATGTTACAAGTAAAATGGAACGGAGGGAGTACTATTATAGATATAGGAGAGCATAAAATTTTTTTGTGAAAAACAAATTTATATAGAGAAGGAAATGTATGAGTTGTATTGAAAGAGAAATCAACTTTAAAATTTATTATTCATCTTATTAAAATTTGCCCAATATGGACACCTCTATCATTTAATGTCCTTTATTTTAGGCTATTCATTTTCTTGTACAATAGTCTATCCATCTTCCCATAAACCTAACATGTATGATTTAATAAGAGTATAACTATTCGTACACCATTTCACCTTTTTTTTCAATTATTTTTTAATATTTCTCACCACAATGTATATGAGGAGTATTGGATTAACTATTTAAGATGGGGAATGAGAATATATGAGGAGTATTGGATTAACTATTTAGGTTGTTTTGCATATATACCATAATAAAAGCACATATTTCATTGTTTTCTCATATAAATGTGTAATGTTATTGTTTTTTCACATTTACTCCTTCAAACAGTCGAATTTAATGTAATAATCACTTTCAAAAAATTATCAGTTATAATTGGAATACATGCAGTTTTGAGCTAAAAGATTAACATTTAATTGCAATAGCACATTAAAATTTGATGCTTATAATTCTCAAAATAGTGGTCGTGGTAAGGCAAAACTTAAAAGAAAATTTTATTCAATAAAATAATTATCTCTGATGAAAAATAATGCAATATCTAATCACATTTTGATATATGCTAAAAAAAACATAAACTAGAAGTTGAACAAAGCACATGCAAATCTCTACGTAGTCATCAACTTAATTTTTTTTTTAATAACAAAATTTGCTATAAATTCAATAACATTTTTAATTTTTTTACAAATTTTAATAAAAACTTTAAAATTATAGTAATTTTGTTATAAATTTAATAGCACTTCTAAAATTTATAGTTTTTTTTTTTAATAAATAACTTATACTTACCATACCGCATCATCACTTTAAACTTTTATAATTACTAAATTTTTTTATAAATTTAATAACATTTTAAAATTTTTTTATAAAATTTCAATTAATTTTTTAAAATAAAAAATGGAATATAAAGTTATTACAATGAATAGTATTCTGTCCTGCACCGATGGCAAAGTCAAACAACTTCACATTACGCCCACTCACTACGTACACTTACGCATATGAGTAATGCTATATGATGCGAAGAAGTTGGCCGATTCCCTTACACGAATGACGTGGATGCCAGCTGACACCCATGTCAACCCCTTTTATTTTTCTTAGTCACCAATTAAAAAAAAAAAAAAAAAAGCAAACCATGCCCTAATTCCTCCAATCCCTCTTCTTTTTCATGGCCGCCTCACGTCCCGCTCTAGTTAAACTCGTAGCCCACCACCGCTCTACTGAACCTCTTCGTTGCCGTCTCACCGACGCTGACAAACTCCTCTCATGCCCTAATTCCTCTTATCCCTCTTCGTCTTTGCTCACATCCCGCGCTATCAAACCTCGTGGACGGCCACCACTGCCGCTGCCGTAACCGACACCGAAGAACCCTGGAACCCATTGCTTGTAAACAAACTAGTCATCCGCTTAAGATGATAGATCCATGAATATTTGTAAATTTTTGAATTTTTCTTTTGTATGTAATTGGCCACCCTTTTCATGTATGTTATTTTTAATATTTGTTAATGACTTTATTGTGAAAAGTTTGGTTTTGTGATTAAGAATTGTTGAAATTTTGAAAATCATGGTTGCCAATTGGAGAAGCAAACCGGTTGCCTGCCTAAGATCATAGATCCATGAAATTTTTACAAATTTATGAATTTTTTCATGTATGTAATTGTATCTCTTTTCATGTATGTTTTTTTTCTTCTCATTTGTTCATGATTTTATTGTGAAATGCTTTCTTCATAAAGATTGTTGGTATAAGCAACTATAAACCGAGTTTTCCATTTGTTTGTGAAGACGAGGAGGGATGAGAGGAATTAGGGCATGCTTTTTTGACGGGGTTTGTCGGCGTCTGTAGCAGCGGCGGGGGACGAGATCCGGTAGCATGGGATGTGAGGCGACGGCAGCGAGAAGAAGAAGAGGAATGAGAGGAATTAAGGCATGTCTCTCTTTTTTTTTTTTTAATTAGTGACTAGGAAAAATAAAAAGGGCTGGCATCCATGTCATTCATGCAAGGGATTCGGCCAACTTCTACGCATCATATATATAGCATTACTCTAAGCATATATATCTACACTTTAAATTCACGAACTTCAAATAAAGTATTAATTGATTAAACTTTAGCCCCCTTGGTTCTACCCCTAGCTCAAAACTGATCACTAGTAAACCCTAAGAAAGATATATGTATATATATACATATAGATTTATATAGGAAATTTTAAGTAGATACAAATCTAAATCAGATGCATTGACATCAACATGAAAACTTTTTTCACAGCCTTTCCAATGATATGTTATATTTACTTAGCTTAAATTTTCTTTCTTTTATTGTATATGGGCTAAAACCTTATTAATGTTACCTAACAAAGATCCAGTTATCCATATGTAAGCACAAACATATAATAAAACTGACTTGAAAGCTTTATTCATAAGATTTGAAAATTAGAATCATGTACTTGCATGATAAATTCAAAATGAAATGGAAAACTAAGCAAAGAGACAATCATTTCCTTATTTCCATGCGGCAACATTACCCTGTAACGAATCAAGGTAATTTTTCATTTACGCAAAATTGGTTATATTTTTGGTATAGATACACTCCTTGAAAGTTCTTAAAATGAGCAATGAAGTAATTTCCAATGAAGCTAAGTCAAATGCCTAATAAAAAAGACTTATTCATCTAATTATATATCTAACTAGAAAGAGAGGGTAAGAAATAGGTGAGGAATTGGAGGGAGGGGGGCAAGCTACAATTTACTATTCACTATCCAACTATATCAACAAAAATTCATGGAATTTTCAATTTCCATCAAATAATGATGAAAGAGATGAGATCTCCTACGGATAAAAAAAAACATGGTATGATAATTTAACAATAAATTAAAAAAAAAAATTACAGTTTTAAGTAGGAAAAAAAAAATCATACTTCACATACAAGATGAACAAGTAGCAAAAATAAAATAAAATAAAGTAAAGGCAACACTTCATAACAAGAAACTAAAAAAGTAAAAAGAAAATTAAGAAAAAGAGAGAATTACCTAAGAGAGCTTGAGAGAAGGTTTGCTTGCTCCAGATTTCAAAGCTTGTACTCTCCACAAAATAAGGCAACACTTCATAACAAGAATCTTAAAAAACATACAAAAATTAAGAAAAAGAGATAATTACCTGAGAGAACTTGAGAAAGGTTTGCTTGCTCCATATTTCGAAACCTCCACTCTCCACAAGAACACTTCCACACTCACACACACACACACACACACACACACATGCACACACAAAAGAATTCATTATACTTTTTTTTGGATTTGCAATTGAGAAGTAAGATCAAAATATTAAGTGGTGGATTGTTTTTGTGTTTTTATTGTTTGATGGGATGTTTCTTCACTTTTTTCATCTATTTATTATTTTATATTAAGTGTATTGGACTAATTCTTGGAATTCACATGTAAAGCTTAGAAATTGGAATGGATTATGGATGCATCATACATGACAAGGGGTTGTTGGGTTACCTGTAAATAGCTGTAAGTAGTTGTAATGTAAGTGGTTCTATATGCAAGTGTTTGTTTTATTTTTAAGTAATAAAATTTAAAAAATACAAAATATTTTTATAATTTAATATTTACATGATTAAATATTTTTATGACAAAATTATTTTTTTATTGGAGATATTATAACTTTTCTTTTCTGGAGTGGGGATCCAAGTAGAGAGGGGCACAGACCGGTTAACTAGGCCCGCCGGGCCTGACCCGGCGGGTCCGGTTCGGTTTTTAAAAAGTTAAAGTTGCTAGTGGGATTTGAAACTTGGTCACCTTATAAAAAACTTCACCTTCTAACCATCCTTTCCAACATTTCTTTTGAGTATAAATATTAAAAAATAATATAAAATTTGAAAACCGGTTTGGAACCGGGCTTGACCCGTCGAGTCAAGCCCGGTTCCAAACCGGGTTTTGACCCGGCGGGTTGACCCGCCGGGTCACGGGCTGGGGTTTCCCCAACCCGTAACCGGCCCGTCTACAGTACGGGCCGGTTACGGGTCAATGAACCGGCAGGCCGAGCCGGGCCAAAAATTGGCCTGTGCCCCCCTCTAGATCCAAGAGGTTGGTCATCCAACCAAAGAAGGAATCGAGAACTTTATTATATTATTTTTAAAAAAATTATAAAAATATTTTAAGTAATAAAATTAAATAAAATTAAATATTTTTATAATTTAATATTTATATGATTAAATATTTTTACGAAAAATGTTTTTTATTAAAAATATTATATTATTTTTAAAACTTAATTATAAAAACATTTTTAAGCAATAAAATTAAATGAATATTATAATTTTATAATTTAGTATTTATATAATTAAATATTTTATCATAAATCTTTTTATAAAATTAATTATAAATTTAATCAAGATTTTAATGAAGAGTATTAAACAATTAATAATTATATGTAATGGGATAATCTCACCAACTTGCTAGCATGGTAACTATACTTTTAAACTTACATCAAACCAAAAAAAAAAAAATATTAAATACATCATTTCTAATTACAGCAAATCAAACAACAATGATGTAAGTTGAAATACAGCATTTTCATTTACACTATAATTCACTTACTAGTGATTTTTCTTATAGATAACCAAACAACCCCTACATGCCCACATGGGTTTAATAAAAACTTTAGCCCCGCGAACCCCCCCCCCCCCCCCCCAATGTCACTCTACCCTTGGTAAGAAAACAGTCAATAGCGAAGTCCTAGAATTATCTTCTGAATAAATCTGTGACCCTTAATTTCAAAGACAATGTGGATATTAAACATTATCCCAAAGAGGCATAACTTAAGGTGCCTAAAGTTAAGCTCCCTTCTTGATAATATATCCAAGCCCTTCAATGGGAGCCAATGGGCGCCAATGGGAGTTCAGGTGACTACTGCTCCTTCTCATCACAAACCCTTAAAAGAAGGACCTTGCGGTGTTCAATGCGAGGAAAAATCAAACTAAAATAGAGTAGATGGGTGGCCGTTTGAACTTTCATGGTATGCATATAAAAGGCGCCAACTTTGATTATCAAATCATTATTGGTAACTATGATTGTGCATTTTTGCATAGTTCTGAGTATCAAAACCTCCAACCTAACATGTTTATGTGCTAGACATACAATCTCCGAAGCCATATGTTTCCATTTCTTTTTTTTTTTCTTTTTATTTTTTGCCAGGTGGTATGCACTGCTATATGATTTTTCTTGTTTTCATTCTTTTGTGGAAGTTTTTCAAGCCTGAAGCATTGTGGAAATTGGTACAATTCAATAAAACTTTAATAGTCAATGTTTTAACAACCAGTACCACTATATATATATATATATATATATATATATATATATATATATATATATATATATATAGATTTTTTATTGTAATGATTGTTCCAGATTAATTACATCAGTGGTGATCTTAGAAAGGTTAGCTATTTTTACTTCAAGGCAGCAAGGAAAGCATGCTGTGAATTTCTATCCTAGTAATCAACTTGGATTTGGAGGCTTTGGTCCACTTTATTAGGTAGATTCAGATATATTAGCTATGTTGCAATTGATGAATTTGAAGTTTGGCAGGGATTGTTGGAAGATGTGAGGAGGACTGCAATGGTTTCTTGGAATAACTCAGCAAGGGGAGTCTGAATTTCTTTCTGAGGTATGATGGCAAATTAACATCCAGCAGAAGTATCTTGTCCGTCTTGTTGGGTGTTGCCTAGAGGAAACACAGAGGCTGCTTGTATATTGAGTTCATGAAACTTAAATGATTGGATTGTTTCATATTTGATCAGTATTTGATCGATCCTGTGCTTATTATAGTCATAATTTATGTTACCGTTGGTATAGGGTTTTTGGATCTTTACCAATACATTTTTTTACTTTTTTCAATAATTTTTATACTGTCACTATATGACAATTTATTTGTAGCAAGCAATCAATATATCATATTATTCACAGGTAATTTGAGTTCAATAGAAATACATGTTTTTTTATTATACATGTAATTTATATGAATTTTTAATTAATAAAAGGAAAAAACTATATATTTTTTTTGTCTAATGTAGGGTAAATTTTTCCAAAGAGTACCTAAGATTGGCCTTATATCAGTTTGAGCACTAACATCCAATGTGTATCAAAATGAGCATTAATTTTTAATTTCATTTTTCGGTGGGTAATTGGGGAATTCCGGTGGTTTTTTAGTGAAGTGGAAGCCAGAGCGCTTGCATGGATTCTCTTGGTCCATGTCATTTAGTTGCTAACTCAGCAACTTATGTAACGTGACTTACATAAATAAATAGATAAATAAATAAATAAATATATATATATAAACAAAGAAAAAAGATCATTAAAGAAACTATATTTATCTTAATCACCTCTTGAATAGAAGCACTGTGATCCAAGGTGAGTTAAACAGGGATCACCATTATCATCCATCTCTTTGACCATGGCCTCCTCACTGATCATTCCAAGCTCCCATCTTTCCTTATTCTTATGTGCGAGAACAACATGACTATTCCCAACACTCATGTGATAAACATCCTCCCCTTCATCAAGAACACAAGAACCCATCAAAGCAAGCTCAGGATTCTCCAAGACCTTATTGTCAGCAATATCCAAATAAGCTTCCTTTGTTTTCATCAAAGCTTGTGACCAAAGCATGCAATACTACCGGATGGTTTGTATTCTCCGCACGCTGCTGGGATTCAAAGGCGTCGTTTGTCATTATCGTTGTTGTTCCAGAGCAATCCTTTGAGCTCATGCTGGATAGAAGAGTAGAGATTGGAGAGCAAATAGTTAGTGGCGTCAGGACCATTGAATCCATCATAGATGCCGACAAAGACCTAGCCGTGCTCCTTGGAGATGACAATGTAGATGTGATCTTCTCCTGCCTTGCCTTGAGCCCACAGAAGATTGTTTCCACTGCTCGTTGGCTCGAGAGACTCAGTGTCATCGCTGGAGCCGTTGTGATTTGAGGAGCCGGATGAACTATCCAAAGACTTGGACTTTATAGGGCGTTTGACGGAGATATAGTGGGAGATGGCCTTGGAGATGCTGCGGAGAAAGTTAGTGGCGGCACGCCGGGAGGAGTTTCGTAGAAGACGAGAAGGAAGAGGTGATGTGCCAGTCAAGACGTGAAAAAAAAGCCATGTCACATAAGTTGCTAGGTTGGCAACTAGATGACGTGGACCAAGAGAATCCATGCAAGTGCTCCGGCTTTCACGTCATCAAAAAACCACCGGAATTCCCCAATTACCCCACCGGAGAAATGAAATTAAGTTAATGCTCATTTTGATAGAAATTGAATGTTTGTGCTCAAACTGATATTAGGTCAATCTTAGGTACTCACTGGAAAAATTTACCCGTTTAATATATCTTATGATGCTATGTATTGGTTGTAATATTATATTATTATCTTGGAAAATGTATATCTTATCAAGTATGAACATCTTTTGAATAACTTGGTTCTTTTACCAACAGCATCTTGGTCTATTGATACCGGGTCTCTTGCATAAGGTTCTCCTTTGGGGGAGACCCAAGATCAAAACCTATATATGCAAGGTGAGGGCACGGTGTTGTTAAGCTTAATTACAGATGAGCCCGATATCGGTGTACATTCCTGACTATAAACCTTAAATGGGGATACTTGTCATCTAGTGTCAAAAAAATAAAATTGGTTGGTTTCATACTTTATTATATATAAAAGTGCTTTCTCTATGCTAAATTTAACTCTGTTTGTATTCTAATAATTTGTACTATGCTTTTTATTTTAAAAAATTGATATTATTAAGAGAAGTATATTATATGAAATATGGGTTGTTTGCGTATTAATGAAAATTAAATATATTTTGAATCAGTAATTTTGGCTTAATTTATATAATTTTAATTGGTTGAAAATTAATTCTTAATAAAACGCATGACATATAAATGTTTCTAGAAAATTAATAACACAAATTTTGGATTGCAATTACATGAGTATTTTCAAATCAAGAAGAATATCAATTGTTATATGAGAACATCCATTCATTCTTTATCTACACATACATTCAAGAAGCCTAAAGAATTTGGCGCATTTTGAAAACCAAAAGGCCAAAGCTACTAATTAACTGTGAAGTTATTTTATATAATTTTATATAGACATTTTGCGGTATTGACCACAAAATTAAGAACAAAATTTATTTCGTTTTTGATATCCAATACAAAGTTTTTTTGTTTTTGGTGTGGAACAAGTGATAGAATTTTTGAAGGGTGGTTTGATCAATTAACTTGCATGAATTATTGAAGTCATTATTATCATTTGTTTTTAATTCCTTTTATCTTGCCGTTGTTTTTACCTGGTGTTTGTAATTGTCCACAGCATACTCTCTTTATCTTTATATATATATATATATATATATATATATATATATATATATATATATATATATATTATGCGTAAGGTATACGTGCATATATGCATAATATTTGTAGATATATATCAATTTAGGGTGTCATTATTTAGCTGAAGTTGTCATCTTTCATTTGTAAAATGGCAACGTTAAATAAATTTCGCTCATTGTGGATGGCAATGTTAAATGAATTTGTAATTTCAAGTCCAATTAATATATATGTATATTATTTTAGGGAGCCCTTGTGGTTGCTTCATTCCTCGTACTCCGTCCGGTTTATTAGAGAAATATTAAAATTATCATTAAATCTAATAAAATTTTAAAAAAAAATTATGAGAAGGCATATTTAACATTATTAGTGCTATTTACGCCCATTAATAGACACATCTTTTTAAACCAGACGAAAAACAAAATTTAGAAAAATAAGATATTAATATTTATAGAACTATTAAAAATAACAAGTAGGTTGAATGTTTTTTTTCAAATGTGACTGTTAATATGAAATAGAAGAGTATCAATCTAAGATAAATTAGCTAAATTGAGGAGAGAAAGGAGCAAGATTATAATACGAAGAAAGAATATAATAACAAAAGCGAATTTGTTTATTTAAGCTAGAGCAAGGTTACATATGCACACAAAGATTCAGAAGCAGCATCAGCATAGCATCTGTATACTCTAGCTATAAGTGGCCAACTGATCATAAAAAGCAAGAAATAACATAATACAAGAAAAAAAAAAAAGAAGCACACGAGTAGAAATTACTTTTTTATATGAACACGAGCATCTCCATGGTAAAAGCTGCAAAAGTTTAAAGTGTCACCATCTGGATATTCTCGGCAACAACAACAGAAACAGCAGGAGCAGCAGAAGAAGAACCATCATAAAGCCAAGTCTTTAGTCCATAAATAGAAATCCGACCATAATACCGCAGAAGACAAACATAAAGTTTCTCTTCCGCTAAACATCCACCACTCCATTGTGTAAAAATCCCAGATTCATTATACCTTTGAAGAAGAAGCTCTCCATGAGACGTAAGCTCAAGGGAGCACTGTGTTGGTTCAGCACTTGTTGGCGCTGATGACCATATAGTCTTGCCAGTATCATCATTCACAGCGAGTGCACACTTTTTAGTAATAGTGGCTGAAACCTCGCCATTTTGTGCAATAACAACATCACCATTTGCACTGCCATTAGCAATGTTACCAGAGATAAGAATGTAATCTGTGGACGCTGTCTTGATTTTTTCATGGTTATAGCCGAGGGTGGGTTTGTTCCAATTAAATAAAGTTGAATGATTGACACCATTATTCCAGATGGCAGGCCCGAAGATACCGAGCTTACGGTCTACAAATAGCAAAGCGAATCGGCCGGACTTGGTCTTCTTGCTGATGGCTTGAGTGAGGGTTCGCTCGTTATCAGGGACGAGAAGAAGTTGGCCATATTTGTTGAGTAAGAGGGCACAACATGAGGTGGTTGTGCTGGTGTTGAAGTCTAGGACGGGGCGTCCAGCTTTGTAGAGGATAAGGCCACAGTCGTTGGATACGGATAAAGTTAGGTTACCATCAGTCAGACTTTGGCCGCCGAAGAGGATTTGGAGGGGCTCCGAGAACATGGCTTGGGTTTTTGCATGGGAGGATGATGGGAGGATGAGAAGAATTAGGGCAAGGATTAATGGGAGAAGATGATAGTGATCGGCCATTGGTTTTTGTTGGTTTTGGTTTCTTAATTTGAGTTTGTGTGAGCTTGAGATGGATGTAAGGTTGCATGGATATTTATAGATGGGAGGAAGAGGGAAGTTAATAATTGAGCGGTGGTTTGGCCAATTAACTTGCATGAACTAATGTGACTTGCTTTTTTCTTGTTAATTTAAGGTGCTGTACTTTTCATGAATTTGTGGTCCTTGTTTGTTTGTATGTTTTCATTTATTTAGAAATAATTGATGTGTGATTGTAAAATAATTAAGCTCTTTCTTTAACATTTTTCATGTTTCTTCACACTTATATCTGTTAGGTTTGTTTACATTGGTTCAAAGAAATTCCAACGGATAAGCAAGGTTTTTTTTCTAATTAAAAATAAAAGAAAAATATCATGACGATATTTTGACGCAATTAAGCATCCGAAGAATATTGGCTTGGATCTTTACTTTGTGTGTAGCTCTGTTTATCAATTTATTTTATACTTGATTATTTATGATAACTTAACGATTTTTTTAGTATTTAGTATATAGAGTGTGTTAATACCAAGACACTGACGGTTCCTTTAACAATGAATCCATTGAACATTTGGACAAACTGTATAGTACAGTATTTCTATAATTTTATGCTATATTTTATATAA
The DNA here is from genome assembly GCA_020875875.1 of Dioscorea alata. Classification (NCBI taxonomy): domain Eukaryota; kingdom Viridiplantae; phylum Streptophyta; class Magnoliopsida; order Dioscoreales; family Dioscoreaceae; genus Dioscorea; species Dioscorea alata. Next base: position 6,764,962 of record CM037015.1, read on the forward strand.
TGTCGTAGTGTGCAGTTTTTGGCCCTGTTCCACTAACCCGCCATTCGAAGGACTTTCCATTAGACTATCCACTGGTTGTCTATGTGTATTAATTAATCTTATCTAATTCACTCATATACATAATTAATATTTTTTTAAAAAAAAATATTAGTTTCAATTGCTTTGCATCATCTAACCAGCAGTAAGAGTTAAGTAACAAATATATGTATAATATTAAATTAATTTGAGCTCCAATGTACCAAATATAAAAGTTTATTTATAACTCTATTTACACTAAATGATATAAACTATATAATACTTTTACTTTTAAATACATAAAATAAATGTATTTTTTAAGCTATCAAACTCAAATTAGTTGTGGACAGTGTGATAAATTGATTGTGTTTCTGAACGTAGCAATAAATGACCTAATTACATAAATATTAATTTATATGCAAGTCAATATAGTGTAAGTATGGTACGTACAAGGTCTAGAACCAGAAGAAACAAAATCTAATGAGGCATTGGATTGTATAGAACTTTAACAGAAGCCAAGTCTAAGCAGAACAATTGCTGATCAACCAGAGGAAACTATTGTCTTATATGCATACATGAAAAACAAGACTTATAGGTGTTGTTTGGTTGCAAGGTTTGGACTAGGAATGGACTGGGAATGGGCCCAATGCAGTATTTGGTTGCAAGGCATGGGAATGTAGGTGGATTCTTTGAGGAATGAGATAAGGGGTGAAGGCTGATTACCATTCAGCCTATTTTGGTGTGGAATGCCCAATCAGGATGGTGAAATATCCATTTTACCCCTGTTTTTAAAATCTTTTTCCATCCAGCATGTGTCCTTCCCCTTTCCTCTTCCTTTGATCCTTGAGAGAAATTTGAAGAGAAATCACCGCTATCGTCGTTCTGTCCGCCAGCCGTGACGGTCACCAAGCTCGTGAACCAACAACTTTGCAATTTTCCTAGCTTCAATGTTAGTATTTTCTCTTTTCTTTGATGGATGCTGGTTATGAAGAATTTTTTATATTTTTATAGTGAATCTATGTTGAGTTGATTGCTACTTAAGATCTGTCCTGGTTATGAAGATTTGTTTGTGTTTTTAGTGAATCTATGTTGCGTTGATTGCTGCTTAAGAGATATGCTATTTGTTTCTTGATTTGTTTTCTGATAAAAGATATAAGAGCATGCTCACTTTTGAGTTTAGCTAATGAAGGATAGAATGCTGGCACTCAGATTTGTTGTTTTGTATTAGCTTGGAAAATATCTATGTGATGAGTCTACCTGCGCTCTTTCTAGTTATTGTTCCTCTTGAATTTCCAGGTTGTAAACATATTTACAAGTATAGCATGTAAGTTAACAAATATGCTGCTACAAATGATTCTTCCAATACTTATGCACTAGAAATTTGGCATGAGGACAGTAGAGAAAAAATGTTTTACTTAGCATCAGGGTTTTCTTATTCTTCTTGAAGTTTAATTGGACATCTTGATATTGGCTATGCTTGTTTAGATTCAATCTACCCTCACTATGGTTATTTGGCTTGGCGTAAATAGGTTGCTGGTATAATCCTTAAAGGGACATGACTTGTCATCTCTAAAACCATTTCGGTTGTTAAATAGGTTAAGGTAAGGGTGTTAGGTTATCAGAACAACTAATGAATTGGAGTTTACGTTGCTTTGCTTGATTACACGCCACATTCTGTGTTTGAACTATTAATCTTTTTATTTCTGATACCAGTAATAGTATTAGTTAGAATTTCATTATTAGTGCTTTTTTGTGATAGTTATATGATCCCCTACTATTTCAATTGTGTAAAGGGGTTTGATAGCCATTTGGCACACAATAAATAAAAGACAAAATAATAAAAATACAATGATAACATTGTAACAAAACAACAATATTAATAATAAAGATTAATTGTAAAATTAATTATAAAAAATAATTATAACAATAATGACAACATATTACAAATAAAATAATATTATTGGTTAATATATTTATTTCTTTAATATTTACTCCATAAGGGCATAAAAGACATTTCCCACATATTTCTCCTATTTACTTTTCCCATTCCCAATGAATTACTCTCCCATACTCTCCAACCAAATGCAGTTTTGCTTTCATTCTTACTCTATTCCCCCTTATTCTCATTCATATCTCATTTCTATCTCATTCCTCCTCAACTCCATTCCTTGCAACCAAACAGCCCCTATATATAATTACAATAATAAACACTGTTAGAATGAGAATCATTGTTAATAGTAATTTATACCCATGTTTGGATGCACAATTGTTAGAATGAGAATGAAATATATAGGTAATAAATAGTGGTACTGCAGAGGCATATGCATTACCCCCAAAATGGGGAGGAATGGAACTATTTAGGGAGAAATAAATAGTGTTAACCTTTGAAATGACACTTTTGCCCCTCTAAATATTTAATTAAATAAAACTTATAAAATTAAATAATTAACTATAATAATTAAATTAAAATAATAATTAAAATTAAAATTATTATATATAATTACAATAATAAAAGTAAAATGACATTTTTGCCCATTAAACTAATAATTAATTAAAATGAGATATTTAATGTGAATATTTAATTATAATAATTATTTTTAATAATAATTTCAAAATATTCTTTAGATTAAAAATTTATTTATCATTAATCAGATTTTTGTGTATCAAGGGTATAAAAGTAATTTTGTCACATTCCCCTCTTAAATTTCTTTTCATTCCCAATGAAATATTCCTCGAACCAAACACAGTTTTCATTCTCATTTGTATTCCTACAGTATCATTACCATTACCTTTCTCATTCCTTTTCCATTCCCATTCCGTGAACCAAACACACCCTAAGAAGCCACCATCTGAATCTTCTTTACAGCAATAACGTCAACAACAACAGCAAAAGAACCATCATCAGAAGCCAAGTCTTACATCCACAAATAGTTTTCCCACCAAAATACTAACGAAGACAAACATGAATATTATCTTTCGCTGCATATCCAAAATTCTACTAGGTAACAACCCAAACTGTTACAAAAAATTTTGATAGTTTGGGTTTTGCTTTGATGTAGATACCAAAAAAAAATGCCAAAATCAAATTTGAAACGTATAAAAATAATCCAGTGTGATGCCACAACAAATAATGAACCTACAAATGATGTTGGTGTGAGACATAATACGAACAACCCTTGCAATTAAAATAGATCTACGCCATTACCGAATGTTCATCAGAGTAAAGAAAATTCAACATCATTATTTGACTCAAATCACAGTGAAGAAGATGCAATCGATGTAGTTTCAATATAAATGTAGGTAAATTACAATCTTCATTTCCAAATATTATTTTTGCATAACTAGGCAGAACAAATCAATTATCTTTTCAAAACAACCACGTTAATTATCAATGTTGACAACTCTGGACAACGAACAAAGAGAGGCCCAATGATTTTGAAGGACTTGTGGACATTACCTCTAGAAGAGAAGGTTTTGGTCAGTGGTAACCATTTGGGGCAACTAATAAGGCTTGAGGAGCAATTGTTGGCTGGTTTTTTGGGGATGGTTGCCTGATCTGGTCAGTGGATTGGCTTGCATTATTAAAATTGCCAAAAAGTGACAAAATCATTGAAGGAGGAAATCTTGAAGTTTCTTAAGGTAAATTATTATCCTTGTCAAACCGATCGATTTTTTGTTATAATGATGAAAATATTCTTTGGGCTATATTATTAAAGTGACGTTTCTATAATGTTCATAAATAGTTACGATTCACAATCGAAATCCCAAGAGACTATGTACTCAAGTCTTTTCGGAAAAGTGGAGGGATTATAAGCATGACTTGAAGAAAAAAATTTATAAAGAGAAATTGAACAACAAGCAAACAAGGACGCCCAACCTGATGGAACCATTCGGTGGCAATGGGAACAATTGATTGAGTTTTGGTATTCGAAGAAAGGCGAGGTGAGAATAATTTTTTATTTATTTCATTTGGAGCTAATGTTATACTTATCATTTACTATGTCTTGTTGTAGGAATGGGAACAATTGATTGAGTTTTGCAAGAAAAGAAAACGAGATGGTAAGTAACTTGTAAATGCAATCATTCTTGCTTACTTTCATTGGTGTAATTATTATTATCATTGTTATTATTACACAAAACTGTTGTTATTATTCTTTTGATCATTTTAAATTCATAATAGGGGAAAAGTGGGATGATTTAAAATTTTTAGTTCAACACACACACAAAAAAGACGGATCTCATGTGAATGTACAAACAAAACAAATCATGGTAACACGTTGTTTTTATGATTTTTTTCAGTATTGCTATTTCATTCAAGATGTAATTTTTGTTATGAGATTTATGCATGAATGTTGGAAAAGGCGAATGAAATGTTAGCCGAACATCATGGAGTGGATGAGGATGCACAAATGGTTGAAGCTAAAATTCTAACTCAAGTGATTGGAAAAGAAAGATATGGGCGAGTCCGAGGACTTGGATTAGGCCCAACACATAAAACCTATTATAGTTCTACAAGTAGCCGTCTTTCTACTACATCAACTAGAAATGCAGCTGGTGCTCAACCTAAAAATTTTAACAAATTGAGCAAAGAATCCAACAATTAGAAGAACAGTGCCAGAAAGAACATTAAGAGTATGGAAATTTAATTAGTTTTGTGCAGAATCAATTTCCTGGACTTAATTTTCTAGTCAGTAACATAGGTGGCTTAACATCACTATCCTAGGTATTTTCATTTCTAAATAATTATTATCTTGCAAAAGTCATTAATAACTTTGAGACAATCTCATATTTTAATTCATAGTTTTCTAGTTTCTAACCATTTAATCCTAATTACATAATCAATCTCCTAGAGGGCTACCCCTAAAGCTAACATAGGTGGTTCATCCTCACAAGATTAGGTAGTTAAAAATTATAAAAGTAAATTCATCTTCTAACCATTTATTTTCTCACAAGTTAATTTTATACACAGAATCAATTTCATGGAGCTCAATGAAAACATTTATTAAGCAGAAGTCTGAAGTTTGGAGTTTCTATATTCTACTTTTTTAATATTGTATCTATTTGTCATTGGTTTGGATGGATGGATGTCAGTTTGATGGCTACCATTTTGTTTCTTTGGATGTATGACATATACATATGCTTGGTTAATTATATGCAACTTCTTTTTGTTGTGTTTTTGTCAATGTTAATTTATAAGTAACTAATTACTAGTTTTGTAATCATGTGATGATTTTATGTTGCTAATGTTAATTTGTATGTTATTTCTATTCACAGCAATCTGTACAAATTTAGTACGAGTGTATCTGTATATTTATCAAGTATTAAACAGTAAAATGATACTATCATTTAGTATTATTATTTTCTAATCGTTTTTTACACAAACCTCGGTGACCAATAATGAATTGGTTTCTAAATTTCGCTGCGCTTTATTTTCAAAAATGCCGGTAATTTTTAAATTTAGGCTGGAAGGGATTCGTGGCATTTTTAATAAAAGCACAAGGAATAAGAGCGACGTTTTCACGAATAAGCACCCTCCTAATACCGGCGTTCTTAAAAACAACACTCGTAAAATTTCAATATTTAGGCCTTAAAAATGATGTTACTTTGCCAGCATTTTTGTTATAAGACACCTGTATATTAGCAACATTTGATAACAAAAAATGACACGTGACACAAATTGCTTGCATGTACCGCAAGTGTACGGGTGTCGAACTAATAATATACCCCGGTGAGTGGGTAGTCATATCCACAGGGAGTAGTGATTAAAGACAAGAGAAAGTACTATTTAGCTATGAATGAAATCGATGATGAGGGAAATCAATGTATGAATGAGTGCAAAGAAGAGTAAAAGAAAGAAAGAGAAGAATGCAAGCGAAAGTAAAGGAAATAACAATCGATGAGATAATGGGGCACACGGACAATGCTCACCCTAGGACTAATGTTTCTAGTGCAAAACTAATATTATACCTTATAATTGATGTTTAATGAGTCGTGGATATCCTAAAGCACACGATCCCAAACCTTAGGTCAACCATGACTAGCCCTCTACACTATGCCCCGGCGGAGAGGATGCTCTCAATGCCTCACACTGTGTTAGACTGCTTGGGGTTCTAGGGATTTCAAGTGATAAACCATGTTCCTAGATATAGTTCTAACCCTTTGGTCTAGGAGAAAGAATCCTAGCCTCAATTATGCCCCAGCACTAAGATTCACTACAACCCTTCACTCTGTTGCTCGCAACTAAGCCCCAAAGGAGTTCATCTCTTAGCACTTCACTCTACTTCGACCGCAAAGAACTCTTGTTTCATGGAGGTAGGATAAATCACGTCGGAAAGGAAAGGGGACATTCTGCTACCTCTCGACTCACCCTTTCAACTCTCTCAAATCTTGTGTAGTCTAATCCTATAGAAGTTGTCACATCTTCAAAGGATAACCTAGATGACTCTTAACCCTAGTGTCATGTCTAAGGGAAAATCAATGTAATTAACAATCAAGATTGAAATTCAATTAAAAGCACCAATTAAGAAAGCATAATAAAAGTCATAGAAACAATATCATCCTAGGGTTTACAAGTCCGAATACCCACTAGGGGTTTAGCTCTCCATGGAGCTATACAAAATCAACAAAGTGTTTGTATCAGTAAGCATATAAAACATGAATAAAACCCCCTTATGACCCGTGTTGATAGTCTTGTGAAGCCTCTTCATCTTCTTCAACGAATCCCTTGTCAAGCTTAGGGCACACCTCGCCAAATCGATGACGATGAAAGCTCCCCCAATAGCTATCTTCCAAAGGATGTCGATGTCAATGCTGATGCCGTAGACTTGCTCCAAAAGCCTCGCAAAATCCCCTCCGAACCCTAGCTGCAAGCTCTCCCGAAGGTGGGTGAAAGATAGGTCCAAAGTCCCCAAATAAATCTGAAGTCGCAGTATTTAAAGGGCTGAAATCGGGCATCCACACTGCCGTGTAGGATTTCCACACGCCCGTGTGGATTTTCTTGAATTCTGAATTTTTGGCGAGTTGTGAACAGTAACTACTACAGTGACTGCTACAATACTTGCGCCAAAGTTGCTCCCGACTTCATTTTCTTCATCAAGGCCGCTAGGTTGGGCACACAACTAAGCGGTAGATCATGCCGTTTGTTCTTTTCCTTGCATTGATGAAGTTCTTTATGTTAGTGTTAGCCCTAGCCCCAATGCGTTGATCTGAACCTTTATTAGTTATATGTTTATTTTTAATAAAACCTGGCTTGTTTTATCTTACTGCATTTCTGTACATGTATGCTTGGATAGAACTATCCCTGAGAGTTTGTTCCGCACAAGTTGTCGAATACGTGATTCGGGCAGTAAAACCTTGGTGCATAAAGGAACAACTTTCTAAACATCCCTAGTCAATTACTGTCATGGGAATGTTAGTAAACTAAGACTAGTATGCCTATTGTGTGATGATCATGTTTTACGGATTATAGGACATGTGATGTCAATCAATAGACATAGACACATGTTAGTGAACAGCGTGTCTGGATCAATCCGCTCACGAGATCACTACATGGTTGCAAAGTCATAAGTGGTTCTCGTGTAATGCTTATACTGAATCCTTAGACTCAAGGTCGCTATGGAGCTTGGATGAATGCTGGTGTACTTTGACATACGCCTAACGTCATCCGTAACAGAGTGACAAGTGTGGGTATGATTGGGTGCAACGAGATTCATAGCGAGTAACATTTGCGATGCGAGGGGATTGCCACTCTCTGAGGAGAGAGAATATCATCGGCCACTTGATCGATTAAATTGAGTAGTGCGTGGCCACGCCCAAGTGAAATGGTAAGAGTTATCATTTATTTGACCTAGCCAGTTCACCGAGGATCAAGAAATCGATCGACAAATAAATAAGGGTGACTAAGCTCCATGCCTTATGTTGATCGAGATATTCAATCGGCAAAGGAATCAGATAAGGTTACGAGGTTAGTTGATTACCCAGTCGACCTCAGTTTTAATTCGGGTAGTCACATTGCCATACTAGACGGCATTTGTAACTTATGGGCCTTAACGAGGTTAAAATCCCATTGCCGATTTTAAAATGGGCCTACAAGATCGCACACGTAAAAGCCGTGAAATCCGGACTCAATCTAATGAGTCGAATAGCTAAATGGAGTTTAGATAAATCAAGAGTTGATTTGGTCTAACCGCGAATGTGTAAGGATTGAGTTATGAGATAACTTAAAAATTGAGGGACTTAATTAGAAATTAAGTGTTAGCTTATTGGATCTAATATAAATTAATATCCAATAAGAGGGAAGATCCAATATGTGGAATCAATGGTTGATATTGCATTGGGATTGGTTTTAGGGTTTTATAAATACATGTGTATTAGAGAAAACCCTAACCCTAATCTTTCCTCTCCCTCTCTCCCTCAAGGAGGCCGCCGGTCCGCCCTAGCCAAGAGGACGCCGCCGCCGCTGGTCCGTCTAAGCCGAGGCCGCCTTCGGGTCCAATTGTTGGTCACCGTCATCCTTCACAAAGGTGCTGCCCGCCTTTTTCCCCCTTTTTGGAGAAAGTTTTCTCCATCCGGATTGCCATTACTCGGCTCCAGCAAAGGTATAGGTCGACACTCTTTTGATCTTTCTTGTTTATTCATGTATGTTAGTTCACAGGCCGGCTTTTTCATTGATATTTCTTTATCAATGGAGATCGCCGGAGTAAGACCCTTTTGAGATTAGTTCATAATGGTTGTGGAATTTTTCTCAAAAGATTCTCACATGTGAAACATTCGCCGAGTGTCGATTTTGGATTTACAATTCCTTACACATGTTTACTATTAGGTTTTTGAGACCTAATTTTAATTGCTATTTGTATTTCTCGATAAGAGTTATCGTTGGATACTAGCAATCCATACCTGATTGTGTCCAGCTTATGTGTGTATGAGAGTAGAGGGGAGTCGCGTATATGCAGTCCCTTTTTTGACTTCACCCTTGGAATTGTATTTATTTATTTATTTATTTTAGATTTTTATATCTTTATTCGCTTCCATTGCATGCTAGGGTCCATGCTAGTTTTGTTTGTTATCCGCTATGCATATTTTGCTTCTAGCATGCTCGTAGACCCTTGTCGATCCCAACAGTGGTACCAGAGAGAGGTTTTCTTTTGCATGCTTTGGTCTTTGGTTTTATTTGTTCTTATTTTTCATATTATTTGATGTTTGTTTGGTTCAAATAAAACATAAAAGTTTATGGAATTGATTGATTGATTTTAGCACAAATCAATTAATAGTGAGCTCAAATTTATCGATTGAGATCAAATGGTTTAATCTTATGGGGTAACTTGAACACACGATTCCAAACGGCTTAAATTAAATTGTTTATTTAAAATACGTTTTATATCATGTGATGATAGCATGCATGTGTGAATGTTTATTCATGTGATGAATATTTGTATGGTGAATGTTATGAATGTATGGTTTATTTCGTGCTATCATGGGCATTAGATAGACACGGCCTGCATGCCATTTTTACATTTGGATACGACCTGCGTGTCGTGGTAATTTAATATGGCTTGTGAGTCGTTTTTCTTTGTATACGGTATGCGTACCATTTTATTTATTTTTCATTTAATTCTTTTTATGAAGACGGCGAGATTCAAAGAGGCGGATCCAGACGAGAAGCCTGCCTAAGAGATAGTCTCTAGGTTTAGGTTTTTCGGGCTCATGATTGTCACCATGCTTTTCATTTTTTATTTCATTGTGAATGGATGCATGTTAAGCCGCAAAAGATTTAAATCCCATCAAATAGTAAGTCTTAAAATGCCTTCCACTACTCAAAACTTGTCAAGGCATCGATCGTTGAAACGGACGCCATGCCGTCGCTGGTGTGCGCTAGATTATCTTTGTGGGGCAAGTGCCGGAATAAATGTTATGTCCAACATTTGGGTAATGGTTTGACTTAACAAAGGTAGTAGTGACAGTCCTAGCCCTAGGCATTAAAATGGGAAGTGCTTTAACATAATAGTTGTTAATCCCATTTGATCCAAGGGTCTCATGGTGATGTAATTGGAAAGAGTTCCTACCTAAATAACCGAGTCTTGGGTGTACAAGCTCAGCTTGACCAAGACAAAGTGAAATATGGACCTTGGCCCACAATAAAACCACTAACATGAATTATTTTTCGAATATTTGTGGGAATGTTTTAATAGCCAAAAACTAATACTATTTTGCATATTTTCTATATAGTTTCAATGACAACCGTAAATCAGAACACTTTTTCTTTGCGATCTGTTATTGAGAAGGACAAACTCAATGGGCCGAACTTTTTAGACTGGGCTTGTAACCTGAGAATCGTTCTTAGGCAAGAGCAGAAGCTAGAGGCCATTGAGAAGCCGCTACCTGATCCACCGGGTAGGAACGCTACGGCTACCGTCAGAGAGGCTTTTGAGAAAGCCAAGAAAGACTCTAACGACGTCACCTGCATGATGTTGGAAGCCTATACCATCATGGTGTCACTCAAGGAAATGTTCCAAGAGCAAGCCCGTCATAAAAGGTTCATGACTACGAAAGTGCTTACCTCCTGCAAGATGGCTCTGGGTACTTCAGTTAGTGCCCATGTGCTCAAGATGAAAGGTTATATTGATACCCTAGAGAAACTTGATGCACCCATCCGTAAGGAGCTTACCGTTGATCTAGTTCTTGGGTCTCTGCCCGAGGCCTATGATCAGTTTATATTAAATTATAATATGCACGGCATGGATAAATCTTTGGTTGAGCTACATGGGATGCTTAAAAATGCTGAACCAAGTATTAAAAATACTGTCCCGGTGATGATGGTCCAGAAGAACAAGGGTCAAAGTGGAAAGGGAAAGGAAAAGGCCAATGCCAAGCCAAAGGAAAAGGTTGGACCTTACACCAAGGGAAAGGCGGCCAAGACTTCCAAGTCCAAGCCTCTAAAGGAAGGCAGCTGCTTTCACTACAAGGGAGCTGGCCACTGGAAGAGGAACTGTCCACTATATCTAGAAGATCTGAAGAAAGGAAAGATCCCCCCTGCTTCAGGTATTTACATGATAGAGATCAATCTCTCTATTTCTACTTCTTGGATATTAGATACAGGATGTGGTTCTCACATTTGTTCAAATGTGCAGGGATTGAGAAATAGGAGGGTATTGAAGAAGGGAGAAGTCGACCTAAGAGTAGGTAACGGCGCAAGAGTTGCGGTGGTGGAGATAGGCGACTATTCTCTGGCTTTACCTTCAGGATTAGTGATTCAATTATCGAATGTTTATTATGTACCTGCTATGAGTAGGAACATTATTTCGATTTCATGTTTAGACAATGATGGATTCAATTTTGTTATTTCGAATAATGAATTTTCCATTCATCGTAATAACATCTTGTATGGAAATGGTGTGCTAAACAATGGTCTTTACGTTCTAGACTTGACTAATCACAAATCAATCTATAATGTAAATAGTAAGAGGATAAAAACAAATGAGTTAAATCCCTCTTACATCTGGCATTGTCGTTTAGGACATGCAAACGACAAACGCATCTCAAGACTCCATAGAGATGGAGCACTTGGGTCATTTGATTTAGAATCATTTGACACATGCGAATCTTGTCTGCATAGAAAAAAGACAAAGAGACCCTTCACAAAAGTTGGTGAAAGATCTAGCGACTTATTGTGTCTCATACATAGCGATGTATGTGGACCAATGAGCATGCAGGCCAGAGGTGGTTATGTGTATTTCGTAACCTTTACGGATGACTTCAGCAGGTTTGGATATGTCTACCTGATAAAGCATAAGTCCGAAACCTTTGAAAAGTTCAAAGAATTTAAGAATGAAGTACAAAACCAGCTTGGCAAAAGTATTAAGGCCATTCGATCTGATCGAGGTGGCGAATATTTGAGCCAAGAGTTTGATCATTATCTCAAAAATTGTGGAATTGTTTCGCAGCTCACTCCACCTGGAACACCTCAGTGGAACGGTGTGTCCGAGAGGAGAAATCGAACCCTATTAGATATGGTCCGATCGATGATGAATTAAACGAGAATACCAAGATCCTTTTGGGGATACGCCCTTGAAACGGTTGCGTTCCTACTAAACCGTACTCTAACTAAGGCACTAAATAAGACTCCATATGAGATATGGTATGGGCGAAAGCCCAATATGTCTTTTCTAAAGATCTGGGGGTGCGAGTGTCATGTTAAGCGGTTAACATCGGACAAACTCGCATCCAAAACAGACAAATGCCTGTTTGTGGGGTACCCTAAGGAAACGCAGGGTTATTCGTTCTATAACCCAACCGAGAACAAAGTGTTTGTTGCTCGACATGCTATTTTCTTAGAGAAGGAGTTTCTTCTCAAGAAAGATAGTGGGAGTAGAGTTGAACTTGAAGAGATTCAAGTCCCATAGACTCCGACTGAGGAAAGGTTGGAAATGGAATCGAATTCACAAGATGTTGTGGAACCCGAACCCATTACACAAGCACCTAGAAGGTCCGGTAGGGTGCGTCACGCGTATACAAGATATGGTTATCTCATAACTGACGACCAAAGCTTAGAGCTGGTGGATCAGGATGAACCCACCAACTACCGTGAGGCTATTGAGAGTCCAAACTCAGACAAATGGCTTGGAGCCATGAAATCTGAGATGCAATCAATGTATGATAATCAAGTTTGGAACTTGGTTGACCCACCGGAAGGTGCGAAAATCATTGAGTGCAAATGGATCTTCAAGCGTAAAGGCAATAATACCTTCAAAGGTAGACTAGTGGCGAAGGGATTTCGACAAACTCATGGTATAGACTATGACGAAACCTTTTCACCAGTAGTCATGCTCAAATCCATTAGGATTCTACTTGCCATAGCCGCATATTATGACTATGAGATATGGCAAATGGACGTCAAAACGGCTTTCCTTAACGGAAACCTTCTCGAGGACGTGTACATGACACACCCTGAGGGTTTTGTCGACCAACAGAATCCTACAAAGGTTTACAAGCTCCAGAGATCCATTTATGGACTTAAGCAAGCATCCCGAAGCTGGAATCTTTGATTTGATGAGACAGTCAAAGAGTTTGATTTTATCAAAAATGAAGATGAGCCTTGTGTGTACAAGAAGACTAGTGGGAGCATAGTCATCTTCTTAGTGTTATACGTCGATGACATTCTGCTCATTGGGAATGACATCCCAACATTATTAAGTGTTAAGTAATGGTTGGGTAAGTGTTTCTCAATGAAAGACTTAGGTGAAGCCGAAACTATCCTAGGGATAAAGATCTATAGAGATAAATCGCAACGGCTTCTCGGACTAAGTCAATATAGATACATAGACAAGGTGTTGAAGAGATTCAGCATGTCTAACTCCAAGAAAGGGTTCCTACCCTTGTCTCAAGGAGTAGTTCTTAGTAGAGGGGATTGTCCTAAAACTAAAGAGCAGAGGGAATACATGAGTAGGATTCCTTATGCTTCTACAATAGGATCTATCATGTATGCCATGTTATGTACTAGATTGGATGTCGCTCATGCACTAAGTATGACGAGCAGGTTCCAACAGGATCTAGGTGAAAACCATTGGACTGCTATCAAGAATATCCTAAAGTACTTGTGAAGAACTAAGGATTATTTCTTGGTGTATGGTGGTGAGAATGAGCTCGTTGTAACTGGTTACACCGACGCTGTATTTCAAACTAGCGCAAATGATTGCAAATCACAATCAGGTTACGTGTTCTACTTAAACGGAGGTGCTGTTAGTTGGAAAAGCTTAAAATAATACACCGTCGCTGATTCTACTACAGAGTTTGAGTACATAGCAGCTTCAGATGCTACTAAGGAGGCTGTTTGGCTTCGGAGGTTCTTATCTGGGTTAGGCATTGTTCCATCAAGCCTAGATCCAGTTAACCTCTATTGTGACAACAACGGGGCCATCTCACAGGCTAAGGAGCCCCAATCACATTAGAAGTCCAAACATATACTCAGGCGATTCCATCTCATCCGAGAGATCGTCGACAGAGGAGATGTGAAGGTGTGCAAGATAGTTGGAGAAGATAACGTAGCTGACCCCCTGACCAAGCAGTTGGTTAAGGCGAAGCATGAGCGTCACATGAAATCAATGGGTCTTAGGGCTATGCCCGATTGGGACTAGTGTTAGTGGGAGATTGTTAGTGTTAGCTCTAGCCCCAATGCGTTGATCTGAACCTTTATTAGTTATATGTTTATTTTTAATAAAACCTGGCTTGTTTTAGCTTACTGCATTTCTGTGCATGTATGCTTGGATAAAACTATCCCTAAGAGTTTGTTCGGCACAAGTTGCCGAATACGTGATTCGGGCAGTAAAACCTTGGTGTGTAAAGGAACAACTTTCTAAACATCCCTAGTCAATTACTATCATGGGAATGTTAGTAAACTAAGACTAGTATTCCTATTGTGTGATGATCATGTTTTACGGATTATTGGACATGTGATGTCAATCAATAGACATAGACACGTGTTAGTGAACAGCGTGTCTGGATTGATCCGCTCACAAGGTCACTACATGGTTGCAAAGTCATAAGTGGTTCTCGTGTAATGCTTATACCGAATCCTTAGACTCAAGGTCGCTATGGAGCTTGGATGAATGCTGGTGTACTTTGACATACGCCTAACGTCATTCGTAACAGAGTGACAAGTGTGAGTATAATTGGGTGCATCGAGATTCATAGCGAGTAACATTTGTGATGCAAGGGGATTGCCACTCTCTGAGGAGAGAGAATATCACCGGCCACTTGATCGGTTAAACTGAGTAGTGCGTGGCCACGCCCAAGTGAAATAGTAAGGGTTATCATTTATTTGACCTAGTCAGTTCACCGAGGATCAAGAAATCGATCGACAAATAAATAAGGGTGACTAAGCTCCATGCCTTATGTTGATCGAGATATTCAATTGGCATAGGAATCAGATAAGGTTACGAGGTTAGTTGATTACCTAGTCGACCTCCGTTTTAATTCGGGTAGTCACATTGCCATGCTAGACGGCATTTGTGACTTATGGGCCTTAACGAGGTTAAAATCCCATTGCTGATTTTAAAACGGGCCTACAGGATCGCACACATAAAAGCCGTGAAATCCGGACTCAATCTAATGAGTCGAATAGCTAAATGGAGTTTAGATAAATCAAGAGTTGATTTGGTCTAACTGCGAATGTGTAAGGATTGAGTTATGATATAATTTAAAAATTGAGGGACTTAATTAGAAATTAAGTGTTAGCTTATTGGATCTAATATGATTAATATCCAATAAGAGGGAAGATCCAATATGTGGAATCAATGGTTGATATTGCATTGGGATTGGTTTTAGGGTTTTATAAATACATGTGTATTAGAGAAAACCCTAACCCTAATCTTTCCTCTCCCTTTCTCCCTCAAGGAGGCTGCCGGTCCGCTCTAGCCAAGAGGACACCGCTGCCGCCGGTCCGTCCAAGCCGAGGCTGCCGTCGGGTCCAATTGTTGGTCGCCGTCATCCTTCACAAAGGTGTTGTCCGCCTTTTTCCCCCTTTTTGGAGAAAGTTTTCTCCAGCCGGATTGCTATTACTCGGCTCCGGCAAAGGTATAGGTCGACACTCTTTTGATCTTTCTCATTTATTCATGTATGTTAGTTCACAGGCCGGCTTTTTCATTGATATTTCTTTATCAATGAAGATCGCCGGAGTGAGAGCCTTTTGAGATTAGTTCATAATGGTTGTGGAATTTTTCTCAAAAGATTCTCACATGTACATTCGCCGAGTGTCGGTTTTGGATTTACAATTCCTTACACATTTTTATGATTAAGTTTTTGAGACCTAATTTTAATTGCTATTTGTATTTCTCGATAAGAGTTATCGTTGGATACTAGCAATCCATACCGATTGTTTCCGGCTTGCGTGTGTGTGAGAGTAAAGGGGAGTCGCGTATATGCAGTCCCTTTTTTGACTTCACCCTTGGAATTGTATTTATTTATTTATTTTAGATTTTTATATCTTTATTCGCTTCCATTGCATTCTAGGGTCCATGCTAGTTTTTTTTGTTATCCGCTGTGCATATTTTGCTTATAGCAAGCTCGTAGAACCTTGTCGATCCCAACACTTTAATGTTACACGAGTTAGACTTTATGAGTGTGACTGTCTTTCTGCCCCTCCAAATTATAGAACAATTTGAGCACATTGGAGGTTGGCACACATCCACAAGTCCAGAAACCGTGCCTTGATCCTTGCTTGGTCCAAGAAACTCCTCAACAAATGCGAACATGACCTAATTTTGCTCTTTTTCCTCTAACTCTTCTCCACAACCCTATGTGTACAAAAGAACACAAAATAAACACGAATTAATGATAAAACCTGAGAAAAGTAATGCTCAGTGTAAGAAAAGAATACTTCGTATTACTTATACACGAGCACTTATCAAAGTCCCCCACACTTAAGCTTTTGCTTGTCCTAAAGCAAAAATAAACATGAAAGTACTTAGGAAGAATAATTGAAAGTGCTCGGACTTAGGTTTACCAAAAGTATGCAAAAGAAACATTCTACGAGTAAGGGAAAATTAAAACATTGCATAAAAAGTATCATTGCTCTAGCTAAAAACTTGAATAAAAAAGGACAACAACTTGATAATGTGTAAGTGTGTGTGAACTCACCCAAGTCAACCAAAAAGTACTCCTCAAAGCTCTTATTAGAAGGACTTATTTATACACAAGAAAGGAGGTAGTAGCTTCACACATCCTCTAAGGTAGCCCTTTCCTAGGCAGCCGCCAAAGGTGGCTTTCACACTTTCGAGGTGGTAGCATTTTCTACCGGGGTAGTAGCTTTCACGCATCCCATGAGATAGCTCTTTCTCTCATTAGGGCATAACTCATATCCGACTTATGAGAGTAGCTACATACTTTATAGGTGGTAGCTCTTTCCACTCCAAATGCACAAATAAAACCAAAACAACTATTCACAAACTCAATTTTTTTTCTAAACTCAAACCAAACTAAAAAAAACTCAACTTAAACAATGATAAACTACTCCTTAAAACATTGAGCTTGAGTTTCCAAAAGGTTTCAAGAGTGAGTATTGTAATACGAAATAATCGAGCAAACATTCCATAAAATTCAAGTAAAAACTAGAGCATGATGAGATACAATGTTAAAAATTCTCCTAAACTTAAGAATACATCCATTGCAACTAAGGTGAACGGCCACAGGCTACACGAGCATAAACAATTGAACGCACAAGTATAAGCATGTGTAAATGTGAACTCCCCACACACACTTAAGATGTATATTGCCCTCAA
The DNA here is from genome assembly GCA_020875875.1 of Dioscorea alata. Lineage (NCBI taxonomy): Eukaryota > Viridiplantae > Streptophyta > Magnoliopsida > Dioscoreales > Dioscoreaceae > Dioscorea > Dioscorea alata. Next base: position 6,782,247 of record CM037015.1, read on the forward strand.
TGTACGCATGCAAGTACAATAAAAATATAACAATAAAACAAAAATATGGGGAAGTGGGCAATTAAAACAATACTCCCCTGAACTCCTAGTGTTGCAATGGATAGAGCTATGTTCATTAAGAGTTAAGTCTCAACGGGTTATGGAGCACACACGGTCCCATGACCGTGCCAATGACTATCCCTCAATTTCCAAACATCCAAGACCATCTGCACGTATGCACAAGGGGGGTTCAGTGAAGCTCAACAAAAGCAAAATAAAATCGAGTATATAAAGATACGGAAATGAAATACAACTCGAGACAATAAAAATAAAAAACAAAGATAAACTCAGAAGGAGAGTCCTTTATGAGTACTACAAGTCCAAAATAAGATGCAAAAGTACAAATAAAGAAAAGCAAATAAAACTAGAACTAGACGCTTATAGCGTCGGTGCCCTGATCAATGATCTCTGGTGCTGCTACTGTCGGTGCTGGTGGATCGGGAGGTGATGGTGGTGCTGAGGACGCTTGAGGTCGCACCACGAAGGGTGAAGTCATGGCCCGCTCGAGTATCCGATGTAAACTGTGAAACTGGGCCATGGACTCAGCCACCTCTGTCTGTAGGACCCCCACTGCACTCTCGAGGCTCTCTAATTTGTCCTGTCCTCAAGAAGGAGAGAAGATGCGCACTGGAGGTGGCTCATGTGCTGTGGGTGGTACCTCGGTCTTGGTCTGTACTGGAGGTGGCTGCAACATTGGTTGTGAACCCTCGGCCTCCTCGTCCTCCTCCTTGGCTCTCTCGGGTAAAGGCATGATCATAACATATACTCCGTCCCTGTACCTGCGAATCATGCCCATCTGTCTCAATGTCTCTAGGCCGAGGGGAGCTGGTAAGATCGTCTTCTCGCCCCCCCCCCCCCCCCCCCCCCCCCCCCCCTAATCGCATCAAGCAAACCCATACCCATGATGAGTCGAGTGATGTAAGGACCCGAGAAAATCACCCCAACTCTGGCATACTGGCCCTGATAGAGTATGTACTCTGTAAGTATATGCCTAAGATGGAGCGGCTCATTCTTTACCATCGAGTAAAGGTAAAGAAGCTCCTACTGACTCAAAACTCCAGTGTTGTTACCACAGCTATTCACTGATCTGCTTAGAACGACGTGAATATATCCTTAAGACGGTCGGGATAGACAAGTAGCCTTCGACACCCCTGGCTCGTAGTGACCCTACCAGCATAATGCTCTGTAGGCTCTCTAATTAAGGGGTCAAACTGCCGGGCTAATCTGCAGGGAGGCTCTTGTACTCCTCTGTCTCAGTATAGGCCTCGTCGTACAATCCCAAGCGGATGGAGAACTGGGTCACTAACATAATATAGCACTGTCCAAAAGCTCAAAACTTTATAGCATCGGCACTGGTGAAATCTCTGTAAGATTTGTCGAACTAGAATGATGCGAGTACCTCTAATGTCAGTAGGCGGATAGCTGGCTCTCTGATCAACAATAAACGGCACCAGCTACCCACTGAAAGAAGCTCGTCCACCTCATCAGCCATCTCGTCTCCCAACTGTATCGCTCTCAAAGCACTCAAATCCGGGAGACGAGACTGTCCAAAATCTCAACGTTGAAAGCCTCTCGAATCGAGCCTGATGCTCGGGTATGGTAAACTACATTTGCTTTGGAGACTACTCTTGAGAACGTTTACCGAATGCTTTCATTGATCTGGAAGTCATACCTGTAAAATTTGAAAATGAAACAATTAAATCAAACACAAAACTCATTCTGTAGGAATCCACACGGCCGTGGCCTCTAAAAATTTGTACAAATTGGTCTAAATCATTCTAGAAGTGTTCCACATTTATTCAGTAAGTAAACACGCATGGAAACCAACCAAAATCCAATGAAATAAACCAATGATTACTACAAGATTGAATCGATTGACGTAGAAGAAGAAAAGAGGGCTTACTGATGAAATTAATTCGGAAAAACCCTGAATACGGCCGGCAAGCACCCTAAACCTCTATAAATAGGTGAAGAGAAGGTTGGGAAGATGAAGAGAGATGTCTCTTGAGTATAAAATCATTTATAATCAAAAGAACAAAGAGATATTTTAAGGAGAAATCGCGCCTTTTGGTGTTCTGGAATTGCTCACAGGGGCAACCACACGTCCCTGTGTTCTCTCTGGTTTGCAACTCAAAACACTCACATGACCGTGTGGAAATTCCACATGGCCGTGTGCCCAACCTGGCCACTGCACAAGGCAGCCCACATGGGCACCCACACGCCCCTGTGGCCTCTCTGGATCATCCGAGAATTTTTCTAAGTGTTCCACACGGCCGTGTGAAAATTCCACACGGCTGTGTGCCTTTCACAACCTCTCTCACAGGGGAACTCACACTCCATTGTGTTTTCTCTGGATGTAAGGACAATCTCTGCACAGTTTCACATGGCCATGTGGAAATTCCACACGGCCTTGTGTCTTAACACAAGGGAATCACAGGGGCATCCACATGCCCTTGTGGACTCTCTGGATGGAGAGTTTAAGTTTTGTAGGAATCCACACGGCCGTGTGCCCTTCACAGGGTCACTCACAGGGGCATCCGCACACCCTTGTGTTCTCTCTGGATGGAGAGAACGAGCTCTGAGATGATCCACATGGCCGTGTGAAAATTCCACATGGCCGTGTGTTTTCTCTGGATGACTTAAAAAAATCACAGACTCTACAGAAAATTTCAGAAACTTAATTACAATGTTTAGAACCTGTATATGTGATAAAAATACAACCAGAGATCCATGAAAATGACACAAAACTTCGTCAATCAACAATTGGCACACGAAAATATCAACGATCCACGATAAAATCATAACAAAAGTATAAAAATATCAAAACACCGACACTAAACTCTTATTCAATCTAAAACTAAACTAAGTCCTAGAAAAACAGTAAGAGCTTGGGTTACCTCCCAAGAAGCGCTTGTTTAACGTCACTTAGCTTGACGTACCTGATCTTACCTCACGGGGGTTCATGAAGAAAAAATACCTTCTTGTCGTCATTACAAATCTCGCCACCAAAGTATGGTTTGAGCCGATGCCGGTTCACCTTTAATATACCTTTCTCCGGATGAGTAATCTCAATGGCTCCATGTGGTGTCAATTAAGTTATAGTATATGGCCCAGACTACCTAGACTTAAGCTTCCCCGGAAACAACCGTAGATGAGAATTGAACAGTAAAACCTGATCACCAACCTTGAACTCCGGTAATTTGATATGCTTGTCATGCCACTTCCGAATCCTTTCCTTGTAAATTCTAGCATTCTCATATGCCTTCAACATCCATTCATCCAGTTCATTGAGATGAAGCATTCTTTGTTCCCCTGCCTTACTCAAGTCAAAATTCATCGCATTGATTGCCCAATATGCTTTGTGTTCAAGCTCCACGGGTAAATGGCATGACTTTCCGCAGACTAAATTATAGGGAGTGGTCCCTATTGGAGTCTTATATGCTGTCTGGTGAGCCCAAAATGTATCATCCAAAAGCTCTAACCAATCTCGCTTTCCTTGATCTATTGATTTTGTCAAGATCCTCCACTTGTCCACTAGTCTGCGGGTGGTAAGGAGTAGCAAGGCTGTGATGCACCCCATACCTCTTCAATACTTTCTCAAGCTGAGCATTACAGAAATGAGTTCCTCGGTCACTAATAATAATCCGTGGGGTTCCAAAATGTGCAAAGACCCTTTTCCAGAATTTCACCACTGTTCTAGCATCATTGGTTGGCAGGCTTGAGCCTCGAACCACTTGGAGACATAATTGATGGCTACTAGAATGTATTGATTGCCATTAGATTTCGGAAACGGTCTCATAAAGTCAATTCCCCACACATCAAATACTTCACAAAATTGCATCGGATTCTGAGGCATTTCATCCCTTCGAGACAAATTCCCTACTCTCTGACAATTGTCGCATCGAAGAACAAACTGGTATACATCTTGAAATAAGGTCAGCCAGTAAAACCCAGCAGCCAAAACTTTCTCAGCCATTCTACTTGAAGCATAATACCCTCCAACAGGTCCTGAGTGACAATGTGTAAGGATATCCCATCCTTCTTTCCTTGATACACACCTCCGAACCACATGATCTGCACAGATGTGGAATAGAAACGGATCATTCCAAAAGTAGTTCTTCAAATCACTAAAGAACTTTTTCTTTTGTTGAAATGTGAGCCCTTGCTTAAGAACTTTTCCTGACAAGTAATTTGCAAAATCTGCGAACCATGGAGCATCACTCGATGATGAGTTCTAGACCGAATATAAGTGCTCCTCCGGGAAGAAGTCATTAATTTCCTTGCTTGAGGGCTCTTGCCCTTCACACCCCTCTAACCGAGACAAGTGATCCGCAACCACATTTTCAGTACCTTTCTTATCTTTTATTTCCATGTCAAACTCTTGCAAAAGCAGTATCCAACGGATCAACCTTGGTTTAGCATCAGCCGTGTTCATGAGATAACGGAGTGCCGATTGATCTGTGAATTCAATGACTCTAGACAAAATGAGATACGATCTGAACTTGTTGAAGGAAAACACAACTGCTAGTAACTCTTTCTCCGTAGTGGTGTAATTCTCTTGAGCGCCCGTGAGAGTCTTACTAGCGTAATATATTGGTTGGAATTGTTTTCCCTTTCTCTGCCCCAAAACTGCTCCAATGGCATAATCACTTGCATCACACATGAGCTCGAATGGTTTGTTCTAATCTGGCGTGATCAAAATTAGAGCTTTGACTAGTTTCTCCTTCATGAAATTAAAGGCAGCCAAACAATCATCCCCAAAATCAGACGGAGCATCTTTCTCTAGAAGCTTTGTCAATGGTTGAGTGATTGACACAACCCCTTGCCTCTGTTCTTGATAACATGATTCGAACTAAGCAAGGACCTTCTCTAAACTTTCTTCTGAATCACAACTCAAAGAAGACAATGCCGATTGCTCAAATTGATTCAACACACTGACCAGTTCATAACCCGAATCCTGCTCACCATAAAAATAATCAGCAACCACTTCTTATGTAGAATGGTTGATCATGGGTTGCTCATTTACAAAATAGCTTGAAATTGATTGTATTGTGAACAACTACATCTTCTGTTCTACATTCTTCACCATTCCTGTAATCGTGTCGAATAACTCTGTTGTATCAATCATTCTCCTTGAATCTGAAATCAAAGAAAGAAAGAACAAATAAGAACAATAGAAGAATAAGAAAGTGTGAAATAGAATGAATGATGAATAGCTAAAATAGTAAAGTGCAAATGTCTCTAAAACGCCTACTCCCCGGCAACGGCGCTAAAAACTTGACACGTGATACGAATTGCGTGCGTGTACCGCAAGTGTACGGGTGTCGAACTAATAATATACCCCGATGAGTGGGTAGTCGTATCCATAGGGAGCAGTGATTAAAGACAAGAGAAATTACTATTTAGCTATGAATGAAATCGATGATGAGGGAAATTGAGTGCAAAGAAGAGTAAAGGAGATAACAATCGATGAGATAATGGGGCACCAGGACAATACTCACCCTAGGACTAATGTTTCTAGTGCAAGACTAATATTATACCGTCTAATTGATGTTTAATGAGTCGTGGACATCCTAAAGCACACGGTCCCAAACCTAAAGTCAACCGTAACTAGCCCTCTACACTATGCCCCGATGGAAAGGATGCTCTCGTCGCCTCACACTGTGTTGGACTGCTTGGGGTTCTAGGGATTTTAAGTGATAAACCATGTTCCTAGATATAGTTCTAACCCTTTGGTCCAGGCGAAAGAACCCTAGCCTCAATTAAGCCCCAACACTAAGATTCACTACAACCCCTTCACTCTATTGCTCGCGCAACTAAGTGCTAGGGGAGTTCATCACTTGGCACTTCGCTCTACATTGATCGCAAAAAACTCTTGGAACATGGAGGTAGGATAAATCACGTCGAAAAGGAAAAAGGAGATTCTGCTACCTCTCAACTCACCCTTTCAACTCTCTCCAATCTTGTGTAGTCTAATCCTATAGAAATTGTCACACCTTCAAAGGATAACCTAGATGACTCTCAACCCTAGTGTCACGTCTAAGGGAAAATCAATGCAATTAGCAATCAAGATTGAAACTCAATTAAAATCATCAATCAAGAAAGCATAAAAAAAATCATAGAAACAATATTATCCTAGGGTTTACAAGTCTGAATAACCACTAGGGATTTAGCTCTCCATGGAGCTATGCAAAATCAACAAAGTGTTTGTATCAGTAAGCATAGAAAACATGAATAAAACCCTCTTATGGCCCGTGTCGATGGTCTTGTGAAGCCACTTCGTCTTCTAAAACGAATCCCTTGTCAAGCCGATGAAAGCTCCCCCAATAGTTATTTTCCAAAGGATGTCAATGTCGATGCCGTAGACTTGCTCCAAAAGCCTCGCAAAATCCCCTAAGAACCCTAGCCGCAAGCTCTCCTGAAGTTGGGTGAAAGATAGGTCCAAAGTCCCCAAATAAATTTGAAGTCGCGGTATTTAAAGGGCTGAAATCGGGCATCCACACGACCGTGTAGGATTTCCACACCCCCATGTGGATTTTCTTGAATTCTGAATTTTCGGCGGGCTGTGAACAATAACTACTACAATGAATTGCTGCAGTGTTTTGCTATAGATTGTAATGATTGTTCCAGATTAATTACATCAGTGGTGATCTTAGAAAGGTTAGCTATTTTGACTTCAAGACAGCAAGGAAAGCATGCTATGAATTTCAATCCTAGTAATCAACTTGGATTTGGAGGCTTTGGTCCACTTTATTAGGTAGATTCAGATATATTACCCATGTTGCAATAAGTTCATGATGAATTTGAAGTTTGGCAGGGATTGTTGGAAGATGGCAGGAGGACTGCAATGGTCTCTTGGAAAATCTCAGCAAGGGGAGTCTGAATTTCTTTCTAAGGTATGATGTCAAATTAATATCCAGCGCAAGTATCTTGTCCACCTTGTTGGGTGTTGCCTAGAGAAAGCACAGAGGCTGCTAGTATATTGAGTTCATGAAAATTAAATGCTTGTATTGTTTCATATTTGATCAGTATCTGATCGATCCTATGCGTATTATAGTCATAATTTATGTTACCGTTGGTATAGGGTTTTTGGTTCTTTACCAACAATAAATTATTATTGTCAATAATTTTTATGTTGTCACTATATGACAATTTATTTGTAGCGAGAAATCAATATATCATATTATTCACAGGTAATTTGAGTTCAATAGAAATACATGTTTTTTTTATTATACATGTAATTTATATGGATTTTTAACTAATAAAATGAAAAAACTATATATTTTTTTGGTCTAATATAGGGTAAATTTTTCCAGTGAGTACCTAAGATTGACATTATCTCAGTTTGATCACTAACATTCAATTTGTATCAAAATGCGCATTAACTTTTAATTTCATTTCTGTGGTGGGGTAATTGGGGAATTTCGGTGTTTTTTTGGTGATGTGGAAGCCGGAGCGATTGCGTGGATTTTCTTGGTCTGCGTCATCTAGTTGCAAACTCAACAACTTATGTGGTGTGGCTTATATATATATATATATATATATATATATATATATATATATATATATATATATATATATAACAAAGAAAAAAGATCATCAAAGAAACCATCTTTATCTTAATCACCTCTTAAATAGAAGTGTTGTGATCCAAGGTGAGTTAAACAGTGATCACCATTATCATCCACCTCTTTGACCATGGCCTCCTCACTAATCATTCCAAGCTCCCATCTTTCCTCATTCTTATACGCAAGAACAACATGACAATTCCCAACACTCATGAGATAAGCATCCTCCCCTTCATCAAGAACACAAGAACCTATCAAAGCAAGCTCAGGATTCTCCAAGACCTTATTGTCAGCAATATCCAAATAAGCTTCCTCTGTTTTTATAAAAGCTTGTAACAAAGCATGCATTATTGCCAGATGGTTTGTAGTCTCCGCACGCTGCTGGGATTCAACAGCGTTGTTATCATTTTTGTCTTTGTCGTTATCATTGTCACCCTAGAGCAGTTGTTTGAATTCATCCTGGACAGAAGAGTAGAGATTGGAGAGCAAGTAGTCAGTGGCGTCAGGACCATTGAATCAATCTTAGATGCAAACAAAGACCCAGCCGTGCTCCTTGGAGATGACAACGTGGATGCGATCTTCTAGGTCCTTGTCTTGAGCCTACAAGAGATTGTTTTCGCTGCTCGTCGAGTTGAGAGACTCAATGTCATCGGTGGAGCCATTGCTATTTGAGGAGTCGGCTGAATTATCCAAAGACTCAGACTTTATAGGGCGTTTAACAGAGATAGGGCGGGAGAAGGCCTTGGAGATACCACGGAGAAGGTCGGTAATGGCGCGGCAGGAAAAGTTTCGTTGAAGATGAGAAGGAAAAGGTGACGTGTCAATCAAATGGTGGGAAAAAGCCACGTCACATAAGTTGCTGAACTGGCAACTAGATGAAGTGGACCAAGAGAATCCACGCAAGCGCTCTGGATTCCATGTTATAAAAAAACAACATTAATTCCCCAATTGCCCCACCGGAGAAATGAAATTAAAAGTTAATGCTCATTTTGATACAAATTGAATGTTAGTGCTTAAGCTAATATAAAGTCAATCTTAGGTACTCACTAGAAAAATTTACCCGCCTAATATATCTTATGATGTTATGTATTGGTTGTAATATTAGATTATTATCTTGGAAAATGTATATCTTATCAAGTATGAACATCTTTTGCATAACTTGGTTCTTTTACCAACTGCCTCTTAGCTTATTGATACCGGGTCTCTTGCATAAGGTTCTCTTTTCGGGGAGACCCAGGATCAAAACATATATATGTAAGGTGAGGGCACGGTGTTGTTAAGCTTACGGATGTGCTCGATAGGGGTGAGCAAAAAAATCTGGATCCGATGATCTGATCCAATATCCAGTTTTTCGACCCAAATTTTTTGAGTACCCGATCCAAAAAAGAGGGTCAGGTACCCGGTCCGAATTTTTAAGGTGAAATCGGATCCAGGTTGGGGGAAATTAAAAACCGGGTATCCGAATTCGATCCGGTTTTTAGTATATTCTATATATATATATATATATATATATATACATATTAATAAATTTAAACTCTTCTAGTCCTCAACATCCATCACCCCGTCTCTTCTCTCTAGCCTCCATCCCTATCTAAGATTGATGCTTCAGAAGATATTTAATGTCTAAGATTGATAAAACTCTTTATTATTTTTTTATGATTTTTTTTTTGTGAATAATGTAAGGTTTTAATACTTTTTATAAGTTATAAGTTTTCATATTTGTGTTTTTTTTCTGAATGTTGATATTGTTATATAAAACAAATCCATGGAGTAGATGAAACTTAAATTCGGATCCGGATATCCTCTATCGGATCTAGTTTAAACTGGTTACCCGGTTTTTAATACCCAGTTTAAACCAGGTCGGATACGGGTTGAGATTTTACCTATCCAAAAAACCGGGTACCCGAGCCGGTTTCCAAAACTGGGTCGGGTACCAGGTTTTGCTCACCCCTAGTGCTCGATATTGGTGTACCTTAAATGGGGGTAATTGTCATCTAGTGTCAAAAAAATAAAATAAAATAAAATAAAATAAAAACAACTTGGATGTTTTCATACTTTATTACATATAAAAGTGCTTTCTGCCTGCTAAATTTAACTCTGTTTATATTCTAATAAGTTTTACTATGCCTTTTATTTTAAAAAAAATGATATTATTAAGAGAAGTATATTATATGAAATATGGGTTGTCCGCTTATTAATGAAAATTAAATATATTTTGAATTAGTAATTTGGCTTAATTTATATAATTTTAATTGGTTGAAAATTAATTCCTAAAAAACACATGATATATAAATGTTTTTAGAAAATTAATAACACAAAATTTGGATTGCAGTTGCATGAGAATATCAGTTGTAATATGAGAGATTTGAACATCCATTCATTCTTTATCTACACATACATTCAAAAATTCTAAAGAATTTGGCACATTTTATTAAATTGGGAGATCAACGCAAATATATAAAATAATTATTTTGAAAACCATCACCTTCAAAATCTAATGAAAGGCCAAAACTACTAATTAAGTGTGAAGTTATTTTATATAATTTTATATATACATTTTGCGGAATTGACCACAAAATCCAGAACAAAATTTATTTCTTTTTTGGTATCCAAAACTTTTTCTTTTTCTTTTTTTTTTTTTTTTGTGGAAGAAGTGATAGAATTTTTGAAGAGTGATTTGATCAATTAACTTGCATGAATTATTGAAGTCATTATTATCATCTGTTTTTAATTCCTTTATCTTGCCGTTGTTTTTACCTGCTGTTTGTAATTGTCCACGGCGCACTCTCTTTATCTTTATATATATATACACATATATTATGCATAAGGTATACGTGAATATATGCATAATATGTGTAGATATATATCAATTTAGGGTGTCATTATTTAGCTGAAGTTGTCATCTTTCTTTTGTAAAATGGCAACATTAAATAAATTTCGCTCATTGTAGATGGCAATGTTAAATGAATTTGTAATTTCAAGTCCAATTAATATATATGTATATTATTTTAGGGAGCACTTATGGTTGCTTCATTCCTTGTACTCCGTCCGGTTTATTAGATAAATATTAAATTTATCACTAAATCTAATAAAATTTAAAAAATATTTTATGAAAAGGCATATTTAACATTATTAGTGCTGTTTACGCCCATTAATATACACATCTTTTTAAACCAGACGACAAACAAAATTTAGAAAAATAAGATATTAATATTTATAGAACTATTAAAAATAACAAGTAGGTTGAATTTTTTTTTCAAATGTGACTGTTAATATGAAATAGAAGAGTATCAATCTAAGATAAATGAGCTAAATTGAGGAGAGAAAGGAGCAAGATTATAATACGAAGAAAGAATATAATAACAAAAGCGAATTTGTTTATTTAAGCTACAACAAGGTTACATATGCACACAAAGATTCAGAAGCAGCATCAGCATAGCATCTGTATACTCTAGCTATATGTAGCCAATTGATCATATAAAGCAAGAAATAACATAATACAAAAAAAAAAAAAAAGCACAGGAGTAGAAATTACTTTTTTATATGAACACGAGCATCTCCATGCTAAAAGCTGCAAAAGTTTAAAGTGTCACCATATCGATATTCTCGGCAACAACAACAGAAACAACAGGAGCAGCAGAAGAAGAACCATCATAAAGCCAAGTCTTAAGTCCATAAATAGAAATCCGACCATAATACCGCAGAAGACAAACATAAAGTTTCTCTTCCGCTAAACATCCACCACTCCATTGTGTAAAAATCCCAGATTCATTATACCTTTGAAGAAGAAGCTCTCCATGAGAAGTAAGCTCAAGGGAGCACTGTGTTGGTTCAGCACTTGTTGGCGCTGATGACCATATAGTCTTGCCAGTATCATCATTCACAGCGAGTGCACACTTTTTAGTAATAGTGGCTGAAACCTCGCCATTTTGTGCAATAACAACATCACCATTTGCACTGCCATTAGCAATGTTACCAGAGAAAAGAATGTAATCTGTGGATGCTGTCTTGATTTTTTCATGGTTATAGCCTAGGGTGGGTTTATTCCAATTAAATAAAGTTGAATGATTGACACCATTATTCCAGATGGCAGGCCCGAAGATGCCGAGCTTACCGTCTACAAATAGCAAAGCGAATCGGCCGGACTTGGTCTTCTTGCTGATGGCTTGAGTGAGGGTTCGCTCGTTATCAGGGACGAGAAGAAGTTGGCCATATTTGTTGAGTAAGAGGGCACAGCATGAGGTGGTTGTGCTGGTGTTGAAGTCTAGGACGGGGCGTCCAGCTTTGTAGAGGATAAGGCCACAGTCATTGGATACGGATAAAGTTAGGTCACCATCAGTCAGACTTTGGCCGCCGAAGAGGATTTGGAGGGGCTCCGAGAACATGGCTTGGGTTTTTGCATGGGAGGATGATGGGAGGATGAGAAGAATTAGGGCAAGGATTAATGGGAGAAGATGATAGTGATCAGCCATTGGTTTTTGTTGGTTTTGGTTTCTTAATTTGAGTTCGTGTGAGCTTGAGGTGGATGTAAGGTTGCATGGATATTTATAGATGGGAGGAAGAGGGAAGTTAATAATTGAGGGGTGGTTTGGTCAATTAACTTGCATGAACTAATGTGACTTGCTTTTTTCTTGTTAATTTAAGGTGCTGTACTTTTCATGAATTTGTGGTCCTTGTTTGTTTGTATGTTTTCATTTATTTAGAAATAATTGATGTGTGATTGTAAAATAATTAAGCTCTTTTCCTTAACATTTTTCATGTTTCTTCACACTTATATCTGTTAGGTTTGTTTACATTGGTTCAAAGAAATTCCAACGGATAAGCAAGGTTTTTTTTCTAATTAAAAATAAAAGAAAAATATCATGACGATATTTTGACGCAATGAAGCATCCGAAGAATGTTGGCTTGGATCTTTACTTTGTATGTAGCTCTGTTTATCAATTTATTTTATACTTAATTATTTATGATAACTTAACGACTTTTTTAGTATTTACTATATAGAGTGTATTAATACCAAGACACTGACGGTTCCTTTAACAATGAATCCATTGAACATTTGGACAAACTATATAGTACAGTATTTCTATAATTTTGTGCTATATTTTGTATAATGTCTTAATGTGTAGTTTTTGGCCCTGTGCCACTAACTCACCATTCGAAGGACTTTCCATTAGACTATCCACTGGTTGTCTAGGTTTATTAATTAATCTTTTCTAATTCACTCATATACATAATTAATATTTTTTAAAAAAAATTATATTTTCAATTGTTTTACATCATCCAACCAGTAGTAAAAGTTAAGTAGCAAATATATGTACAGGAAATTGCTAAAAACACCCCCAAAGTTTGCAATATGCTCAAATTCTCCCTCTAAATTTGAGTATCCATAAAAAGCCCTTCCTTTTGAATACAATGATTTTCACACCCCTCGAGCATGTAACGGTGATTGACAAAGTTAGTTTTGAATTTTTTGGACGAAATTGTCCCTTGCATGGGAAGTTGTGCCAAGTACGACATGGTTACCATCCTCTTCCCAAACACCTCATGCTCGGTTCCGAATTGGATAGTTGATTTTGTCGATGACCTATCTGGCATGGGACGACACGCATGGGTACAGGCGACGCACAAGTGGCTTATGGGGGAATTGAAAATCTCAAACAATCCAAGGTGATATAAGTCTTCCAAACTTTTTTTAAGAAAAAAACAAAAAAGAACGCAAAAAGTTGCGGAAAAAGAAATGCAAAAAGGTTTGACGAGGAAAGAAGGCCTGCCACAACATTAGGGTCGCCCTGAGGTGGAACGGATACGCTTGGAGAATCCGAATACCTGCTAAAATCAAATAACCACGAGATCGATTACAGCACATTTGAAGAGGGCGTACACATAACACATGCGTTGGAAGTCAACATCGTTTTCTATTTGACAAACCGTTTTATGTGGAACTTTACTTGCAAGGAAGAGATTATCACATTTTCGGGCAACCGGCAAAACTGCAATCGAACACACCAAATGGGGAGGAATTGAAAAACTCCAACAATCCAAAGTGATATGATTCTTCTAAACTTTGTTTAAGAAAAAGCAAAAAAGAATGCAAAACGAATGCCAAAAGTTATGCAAAAAGGTTTGAGGAAGAAAGGCCTGTCACACCGTTAGAGTCACCATGAGGTGGAACGGATACGCTCTGAGAATCCGGATACTTACTAAAATCAGATCACTTTACAACGAGAAGAAAATTTAAGCGAAAACTCAATAATTTTAAGCAGAAACATAACATTTTAAACAAAAAATGGAAAATTTAAGCGGAAACATAACATTTTAAACGGAAACTGGATAATTTTAAATGGAAACTGGGATGGGACAAGGATAACAAAGCAAAACTTATGTTCTTGCTTTATTTTAAGCGGAAACTTATGTTTTAAGCAGAAGCTGAAATAATTAAGCGAAAACATATATTTTTCAGCGAAAAATGGGATAATTAATTAATAATTAACTTGTAATCATAAAGGAGAAGAATTTTACAACGAGAATAAATCGTTGTCGGTAGGATAGGACAATGGCACATCATTTGTCTCAACCACGAGGTCGACTACAGCACATTTGAAGAGGGCGTACACATGACACATGTGTTGGAAGTCAACGTCGTTTCTATTGGACAAACCGTTTTATGTAGAACTTTACTTGTAAGGAAGAGATTGTCACATTATCGGGCAGCTGGCAAAACTCCAATCGAACACACCAAATGGGGAGGAATTGAAAAACTCCAACAATTCAAGGTGCTATGAGTCTTCCAAACTTTGTTTAAGAAAAAAAAAAGGAATGCAAAAAAAATGCAAAAAAGTTTGACATGATGTGATTGGGCGGTTTTTTCCCCACCATATTTTCAAGGCCACAGAAGGAATTTCAATACATGGACCCAGTCCAAGTGACCTACAGGTGGCAAAAAGGAAGTAAAACAATAGCAGAAGGGCTTTTTGAGGTATTCGAAACTTGCAAAGGCTGATTGGGTAGTTTTAAAATTTCTGAGCGGTAAACAGTAATTTTCCCATATATGTATAATATTAAATTAGTTTGAGCTCCAATGTACCAAATATAAAAGTTTATTTATAACTCTATTTATACAAAATGATATAAACTATATAATACTTTTACTGTTAAATACTTAAAATAAATGTATTTTTTAAGCTATCAAAAACTCAAATTAGTTGTGGACAGTGTGATAAATTGATTGTGTTTTTGCACGTAGCAATAAATGACCTAATTACATAAATATTAATTTATATGAAATTCAATATAGTGTATGTATGGTACAAGGTCTAGAACCAGAAGAAACAAAAGCTAATGAGCCATTGGATTATATCGAACTTTAACAAAACTCAAGTCTAAGAAGAACAATTGCCAATCAACTAGAGGAAACTACAGTCTTATATGCGTAAATGAAAAACAAAACTCTAAGGAGACACCATCTGAATCTTCTCTGCATCAACAACGTCAGCAAAAGCAACAAAAGAACCATCATCATAAGCCAAGTCTTATGTCCACAAATAGTATTCCCACCATAATACCTACGAAGACAAACATGAATATTATCTTTCGCTCCATATCCATAATTCTAGTGCGTAACAACCCAAACTGTTACAAGATATTTTGATAGTTTGGGTTATTCTTTGATGTAGATACCAAAAAAGCCAAAATTAAATTTGAAATGTATAAAAATAATCCGGTGTGATGCCACAACAAATAATGAACCTGCAAATGATGTTGGTGTGAGACATACTACGAACAACCCTTGCAATTCAAATAGATCTACAACATTACTGGATACTCATCAAAGTGAAGAAAATTCAACCTCATCAATTGATTCAAATCACAGTGAAGAAGGTGCAATTGATGTAGCTCCAACATAAACACAGGTAAATTACAATCTTGATTTCCAAGTATTATTTTTGAATAACTAGGTAGGACAAATCAATTATCTTTTCAAAATAACCATGTTAATTATCATAGGTGACAACTCTGGATAGCGAACAAAGAGAGGCTCAATGATTTTGAAGGAGTTGTGGACATTACCTCTAGAAGAGAAGGTTTTGGTCAATGGTAACCATTTGGGGCAACCAATATGGCTTGAGGTGCAATTGTTGGCTGGTTTTTTGGGGATGGTTGCCAGATCTGGTCAGTGGATTGGCTTGCGTTATCAGAAATGCCAAAAAGTGACAAAATCATTGAAGGAGGAAATCTGTTTGTTCAAGTAATTATCCTTGTCAAAATGATCAATTTTTTATTATAATGACAAAAATATTCTTTGGGTTATATTATTAAAGTAACATTTCTACAATGTTCATAAATAATTATGATTCACAATCGAAATCCCAAGAGACTATGTATTCAAGTATTTGGGGGAAAAGTGGAGGGATTATAAGCATGACTTGAAGAAAAAATATTTTAAAAGAGAAATTGAACAACAAGCAAACAAGGACACCCAACCTGATGGAACCATTCGGTGGCAATGGGAACAGTTGGTTGAGTTTTGGTATTCAAAGAAAGGCGAGGTGAGAATAATTTTTTATTTATTTCATTTGGAGCTAATGTTATACTTATCATTTACTATGTTTTGTTGTAGAAACCTGAAAAAGTTGGGATTACCTATAGAAGTAATAGAAATATACACATACTTCTGATCAAAGAGTTTTGCAAGAAAAGAAAAAGAGATGGTAAGTAACTTGTAAATGCAATCATTCTTGCTAACTTTCATTGGTGTAGTTATTATTGTCATTGTTATTATTACACAAAACTGTTGTTATCATTCTTTTGATCATGTTAAATGATTTCAAAATGATATGCTATGATTGAAAGAAGTTTGTGTTTAATTACTTACAGGAAATTCATACCAGGGAAAAATGGGATGATTTAAATTTTTTAGAGCAACACACACACAAAAAAGACGGATCTCATGTGAATGTACAAAAAAAACAAATCATGGTAACACGTTGTTTTTATGATTTTTTTCAGTATTGCTATTTCATTCAAGATGTAATTTTTGTTATGAGATTTATGCATGAATGTTGGAAAAGGAGAATGAAAAGTTAGCTGAACATCAAGGAGTGGATGAGGATGCATAAATGGTTGAAGCTAAAATTCTTACTCGAGTGATTGGAAAAGAAAGATATGGACGAGTCCAAGGAATTGGATTAGGCCCAACACATAAAACCTATTATAGTTCTACAAGTAGCCATCTTTGTATTGCATCAACTAGCAATGCAGCTGGCGTTCTACCTAAAAATTTCAACAAACTGAGCAAAGAATCCAACAATTAGAAGAACAGTGTCAGAGAGAACATTAAGAGTATGGAAATTTAGTTAGTTTTGTGTAAAATCAATTTCCTGGACTTAATTTTCTTGTCAGTAACATAGGTGGCTTAATATCACTATCCCAGTTATTCGCATTTCTAAATAATTATTGTCTTGCAAAAGTCATTAATAACTTTGAGACAATCTCATATTTTAATTCATGGATTTTTAGTTTCTAACCATTTAATCCTAATTACATAATCAATCTCCTGGAGCGGCTACCACTAAAGCTAACATAGGTGGTTCATCTTCACAAGACTAGGTAGTTAAAAATTATAAAAGTTAATTCATATTCTAACCATTTATTTTCTGACAAGTTGATTTTATACACAGAATCAATTTCATGGAGCTCAATGAAAAAATTTATGGAGCAGAAGTCTGAAGTTGGAGGAGTTTCTATATTCTACTTTTTTAATATTGTATCTATTTGTCTTTGTTTTTGATGGATGGATGTCAGTTGGATGGCTACCATTTTGTTTTTTTTTTTTTTTTTGGGATCTATGACATATACATATGCTTGGTTCATTATATACAACTTCTTTTTGTTGTGTTTCTGTCAATGTTAATTTGTAAGTAACTAATTACTAGCTGTGTAATCATGTGATGATTTTATATTGCTAATGTTAATTTGTATGATATTTCAATTCATAGAAATCTATACAAATTTAGCATGAGTGTATCTGTATATTTATCAAGTATTAAATAGTAAAATAATACTGTTATTTTGTATTATTATTTTCTAGGCGTTTTTTACACAAACGGCGCCGGTGACAAATAATGAATTGGTTTCTAAATTTCGCGGTGTTTTATTTTCAAAAATGCCGTTAATTTATAAATTTAGGCTGCGAGGGATTCATGGCATTTTTAATAAAAGCGCTAGGAATAGGAGTAGCATTTTCAAGAATAAACACTATCATAATACCGGCGTTCTTAAAACAACCCCCATAAAATTTCAATATTTAGGCTTTAAAATTGATGTTACTTTGCCAGTGATTTTGTTATAAAACACCGGTATATTAGTAGCGTTTAATAACAAAAAACACCGCCCCTTTCCCAACCATGGCATCACCAGCGGGGTAAATTTTTCATGTGGTCACCGTGTTATGGCCGATTTTCATTTTGGCCATTATCTTTCAATTTGTATCTTTTTTGTCATTCGATATTGATTTGTTTTCATCGGGAGGCCACTTGGGGTTTCTCGGCCAATTTTAAATGGCGTGGCAGCCGGAAATACCACGTCACACTATTTTAATGTTTTCTTTCATCCCAATTGGAGAAAACACATCAACTCGATCCTGACTCAGCTTACTTAATCTAAACTGTGACGTGGCATTTTTGGCTTCTACATTATTTAAAATTGGCCAGAAAACCCCAAGTGACCTCCCAGTGAAAACAAATCAATATCCAATAACCAAAAAAATACAAATTGAAACATAATGAACAAAATGAAAATCGGCCATAACATGGTGACCACATGAAAAATTTACCCTCACTGCCATTTATGCGCAACGTTTGAGAAAAACGCCACTTGATCATGTAGCGCCGTTTTAAAACGCTGGGAAACTATGGAATAAACATTGGGGAAGATCTAAAATGGCGTAGTGTACTATTCAATTTGGAATTATATAACATATATGTAGATATCCTAACTATATAATATTTGCATTAAATTTGTTAACATAGAATCACGGTTGATGTGAGCACGTGTAACCCTATTCAACAAAGCCAAAGTCCTTCATAAAGGATGTGAAGCCCATTATTCTATGCACGTTCTGACAATTAGGAACAATATGCAAAAAATTAAAATGTAAGTTTATTTAATTGTGATTAAAAAATATATAAGGATAAACTAAGTGATGCTAAGCATAGTTTACCTTTTTTCTTTTATAATCACTTACATCAAAATCTATTCCAACAAAAGCTAAACCCATAATTTGTGAGGAAATCGAATAAAAAAATCTCAAAGTCTCACCAATTAATTCTAAAATTTTCTTTGTGCACATTCATGATCATAATATAAATTAGTACAAAACTCAGTTATTATGCTTTTCAATCCGATAAAATAGATTAAAAAAAACATTTGGTAGAACACTCACTTGGTTTCCACTATCTACAAATTTATCCAAATAATAACATATCAAACATATTTGATATTTGCAACAAAAGAAACACAAATTAACAGCAAATGAATGAACAATTGAATTAAAAAAGTTAGAAAACTATGACAACTAAATAGTACTCCCTCCGTTCCTTTTTAATTGTCATGTTTTAGAGCTCTTCATTATTCTTTTTTACTTGTCACATTAAAAATTTAGTACAGTATTAAATAATTTTTTCTAAATTTATTTTTTTATTTAATGTACTTCTATAATTTTCAATAAATCACAATTAACTAAGCATTAAATTATATACTCCACTAGTGGGGTTTTAAATAGTGGTAGTTTTGGAAAGTAATGGAATATTTTAAAAAATATAGGTAACCAACTAACTTTAACCAATTTTTCGTAATCAGTGGGAATTACGTAAATGTGACAAGTAAAATGGAACGGAGGGAGTAATATTATAGATATAGGAGAGCATAAATTTTTTTTGTGAAAAACAAATTTATATAGAGAAGGAAATGTATGAGTTGTATTGAAAGAGAAATCAACTTTAAAATTTATTATTCATCTTCATTAAAATTTGCCCAATATGAACACCTCTATCATTTAATGTCCTTTATTTTAGGCTATTCATTTTCTTGTACAATAGTCTATCCATCTTCCCAAAAACCTAACACGTATGATTTATTAAGAATATAACTATTTGTATACCATTTCACGTTTTTTTTAAATTACTTTTTAAAATTACTTACCACAATGTATATCATGCTAGGTTTATTGAGATGGGGAGTGGGAATATATGATGAGTACTGGATTAAATATTTAGGTTGGTTTGCATATATACCACAATAAAAGCCCATATTTCATTGTTTTCTCATATAAATGTGTAATGTTATTGTTTTTTCACATATACTCCTTCAAATAGTTGAATTTAATGTAATAATTTTCATTTTAAAAAAATTATCAGTTATAATTGGAATACATGCAGTTTTGAGCTAAAAGAATAACACTTAATTGCAATAGCACATTAGAATTAGATGCTTATAACTCTCGAAACAATGGCCGTGGTAAGGCAAAACTTAAAAGAAAATTTTATTCAATAAAATAATTATCTCCGATGAAAAATAATGTGATTTCTAACCACATTATGAAATATATTAAAAAAAAACATAAACTGAAAGTTGAACTAACCTCATGCGACTCTCTACGTAGTCATCAACTTAATTTTTTTTAATAACAAAATTTGCTATAAATTAAATATCATTTTTTATTTTTTTATAAATTTTAATAAAAAACTTTAAAATTCTAATAATATTGTTATAAATTTAATAGCATTTTTAAAATTTATATTTTTTTTTAATAAATAACTTATACTTACCATACCACATCATCACTTTAAACTTTTATAATTACTAAATTTTTTTATAAAATTTCAATTAATTTTTTAAAATAAAAAATGGAATATAAAGAGATTACAATAATGAATAGGATTCGGTCTCACACCGATGGCAAAGTCAAACAACTTCACATTACGCCCACTAACTACATACACTTACACATATATATCTACACTTTAAATTCACGAACTTCAAATAAAGTATTAATTGATTAAGCTTTAGCCCCCTTGGTACTACCCCTAGCTCAAAACTAATCACTAGTAAACCATAAGAAAGGTATATGTATATATATACATATAGTGTATATAGGAAATTTTAAGTAGATACAAATCTAAATCAGATGCATTGACATCAACGTGAAAACTTTGTTCACAGCCTTTCCAATGATATGTTATATTTACTTAGCTGAAATTTTCTTTCTTTTATTGTCTATGGGCTAAAACCTTATTAATGATACCTAACAAAGATCCAGTTATTCATATGTAAGCACAAACATATAATAAAACTGACTTGAAAGCTTTATTCATAAGCTTTGAAAATTAGAATCATGTACTTCAATGGTAAATTCAAAATGAAATGGAAAACTAAGCAAAGAGACAATTATTTCTTTATTTCCATGCGGCCACAGTCCCCTGTAACTAGCCAAGGTAATTTTTCATTTACGCAAAATTGGTTATACTTTTGGTATATATACACTCCTTGAAAGTTCTTAAAATGAGCAATGAAGAAATTTCCAATGAAGCTAAGTCAAATGCCTAATAAAAAAGACTTAGTCATCTAATTATTTATCTAACTAATAGTATAAGTATCTAACTAGAAAGAGAGGGTAAGAAACAGGGGCGGAGCTAGGAATTGGAGGGAGGGGGCAAGCTACAAATTACTATTTACTATCCAACTATATCAACAAAAATTCATGAATTTTTCAATTTCCATCAAATAATGATGAAAGAGATGAGATCTCCTCCGGATATAAAAAAAAGCATGGTATGATAATTTAACAATAAATAAAAATAAATTACAGTTTTAAGTAGAAAAAAAAAAATCATACTTCACATACAAGATGAACAAGTAGCAAAAAATAAAAAAATAAAATAAAATAAAGTGAAGGCAACACTTCATAACAGGAAACTAAAAAAGTAAAAAAAAATTAAGAAAAAGAGAAAATTACCTAAGAGGGCTTGAGAGAAGGTTTGCTTGCTCCGAATTTCAAAGCCTGCACTCCACAGAATAAGGCAACACTTCATAACAAGAATCTTAAAAAATATACAAAAGAAAAAGAGAGAATTACCTGAGAGAACTTGGAAGAAGGTTTGCTTGCTCCATATTTCGAAACCTCCACTCTCCACAAGCACACTCTCATCCAGTGGCGGAACCAGAATGTATTGGCAGGGGGGGCTAAAGGCGAAAGTACAAAAAAATTAATTGCCTGTAATATAAAATAATACGATAATATAACTCTTAATGAAAACAACCACAATCAAATACACATATAAGTAATAGTATAAAATAAGTACTCTACAGTATTTGAAATGGAAATATTGACAATTTGCGGCATGAAAAATTTATAAATATTCTATATATATATATATATTTGACGTTAGACGACAAGCGCCCCCATGTTATGGGTTTACAGTAGTTACGGACGAGCACGTACGGGGAGCCTCGCTCAACACACACACTCCGTGCCCTCACCTTGCGTATAGCGGAATTCGAACTCGGGAGCCAAATGACCTAACTGCCGTTGGCCAATATATATATATATATATCCTAAATTTATTATTAGTTATAAATAAATGTTTCTATATTTTGATAATAATTAAACAAACAAGCAAAAATAATAATTAATCAAAATTTTAATAATTTTAAATAAATAAGTTTTTACATATTTATTATAAAAAAATATAAATATTATCTTAGATCTTTATTTAAAATCGTTAACTCTTGTCTTTACAATCTTGTCCTTACTTTTCTTAATCATTGAAATTTAATTTGATTAGAATTTAAAGATGTTCACATATTATAAATTACTAGTATAGATTTATTAATTATAAATAAACATTCACATATTAGTGAGAATAATAATTTTTTCAAATTTAAAGAGTTAGATTTCCCAAATTCCACTCTTGATAGTCTTTATTATTATTTTTTTTTGGGTAATTGTGTATAAGTGTCTTTTTGTATTATATTTATATATGTGTCACTATCCCCACATGTTAATAATAAGCATTTGAAACAATTAATTAGGGCGAAAATAATGATTTATTAGTTAATAAATATAATCAGACATAGAATAACAAAAATGATTAGCATGTTTAAGTGTGATTATAATTTTCAAATTTACAAGAGAATGATATTTGCAGCTTGTTTCATGTAGCCACGTGAACATGTCAGACAATGCATTGATGGAGCGAGTTTCAATGTGCAATAATGCTTTTTCTTTATCGTGAAAACCCTAAATTAAACCACTAATCAAAGACTTAACCATTACTTGTATTTTATTAGCTTGCTATGATCATTGGGAGGGGCTAAGGCTTCACCATCAACAATTCTTCATATTTTTTTTTTCCGGTCGAACTCCGGCAGCAAAGAGGTTTTATCGGCGTCAAGGGGGGGCTGAAGCCCCCGCTCGCCCCCCCTTGGTTCCGCCACTGCTCTCATCCACACACATGCACACACAAAAAGAATTCATTATATTATTTTTCTTTTTTTCTTTTTTTCTTTTTTTTTTTTGGATTTGCAATTGAGAAGTAAGATCAAAATAATAAGTGGTGGATTGTTTTTGTGTTTTTATTGTTTGATAGGATGTTTCTTCACCTTTTTTTTCATCTATTTATTATTTTATATTAAGTGTATTGGACAGATTCTTGGAATTCACATGTAAAGCTTGGAAATTGAAATGGATTATGGATGCATGCATGCATGGCAAGGGGGGAGAGAGGGTGCGGTGGGGTTTTACCTCCACATTCTTCACTACGGGGCTGTTTAGTTACATGTAAGCAGCTGTAAGTAATTATAATGTAACTAACTTCACATGCAAGTGACTGTTTTATTTTTAAGTAATAAAATTAAAAATATACTAAATATTTTTATAATTTAATATTTACATGATTAAGTATTTTTATGAAAAAATTATTTTTTTTATTGGAGATATTATATTGTTTTAAAAAATAATTATAAAAAAATTTTAAGTAATAAAATTAAATAATATTAAATGTTTTTATAATTTAATATTTATATGTTTAAATATTTTTTTGAAAAAATGTTTTTTATTGAAAATATTATATTATTTTTTAAATTTAATTATAAAAACATTTTTTAGTAATAAAATTAAATGAATATTATATTTTATAATTTAGTATTTATATAATTAAATATTTTTTCATAAATTTTTTATAAAATTAATAAAATTAATTATAAATTTTATCAAGTAATAAAATTAAATAAATATTATATTTTTATAATTTAGTATTTATATAATTAAATATTTTTCATAATTTTTTTATAAAATTAATAAAATTAATTATAAATTTTATCAAGTAATAAAATTAAAGAAATATTGAATATTTGTAAATTTATTAAAATTAATTAATTATTTTTATTTAAATTAATTTTAATGAAGAGTAATAAATAATTAATAATTATATAATGGGGTAATCTCACCAACTTTCTTACATAGTAACTATACTTTTAAACTTACAACAAACCAAAAATAAAAAATAAAAAAGTAAATGCATCATTTCTAATTACAGCAAACCAAATAGCAATAATGTAAATTGAAATACAGTATTTTCATTTACACTGTAATTTCACTTACAGACGACTAAATAACCCCTACATGGCTACGAAACTTTAGTGGCAAGGGGGGCTGCGCCCCCCCCCCCCATGTCACTCTACTCTGCCCTTGGTAAGAAAACAGCTAATAGCGAAGTCCTCCAGAATTATCTTTTGAATAAATCTGTGACCCTTAATTTTAGTTTGAATAAATCAAAGTTGACCTTCTTGATAATATATCCCAAGCCCTTCAATGGGCGCCAATGGGAGTTGAGGTGACTACTGCTCCTTCTCATCACAAACCCTTAAAGAAGGTCCTCGCGGTGTTCAAGACGAGGAAAAATCAAACTAAAATAGAGTAGATGGGTGGCCGTTTGAACTTTCATGATATGCATATAAAAGGCGCCAACTTTGATTATCAAATCATTATTGGTAACTATGATTGTGCATTTTTGCATAGTTCTCAGTATCAAAACCTCCAGCCTAACATGTTTATGTGCTAGAAATACAATCTCCGAAGCCATCTATCTGTTCCCATTTTTTTTTTTTTTTTTTTTTTTTTTGCCAGGTGGTATGCCCTGCTATATGATTTTTCTTGTTTTCATTCTTTTGTGGAAGTTTGCCAAGCCTGAAGCAATTTGGAAATTGGTACAATTCAATAAAACTTTTAGAGTCAATGTTTTAACAACCAGTACCACTATATATATATATATATATATATATATATATATATTGTCTATTGTAATGATTGTACCAGATTAATTACATCAGTGGTGATCTTAGAAAGGTTAGCTATTTGGACTTCAAGACAGCAAGGAAAGCATGCTATGAATTTCTATCCTAGTAATCAACTTGGATTTGGAGGCTTTGGTCCACTTTATTAGGTAGATTCAGATATATATATATATTGTCTAATATATCTTATGATGTTATGTATTGGTTGTAATATTAGATTATTATCTTGGAAAATGTATATCTTACAAGTATTAATATCTTTTGCATAATTTGGTTCTTTTACCCGTAGCCACTTGGTCTATTGATACCGGGTCTCTTACATAAATTTCTCCTTTCGGGGAGACATAGGATTAAAACCTATATAAGTAAAGTGAAGGCACAATGTTGTTAAGCTTACAGATGCGCTCCATATCAGTGTACATCCCTGACTATAAACCTTAAATTGGGGTACTTATCACCTAGTGTCAATGAAATAAAATAAAATAAAAATAACTTGGTTGTTTTCATACTTTATTATATATAAAAGTGCTTTCTGTATGTTAAATTTAACTCTGTTTATATTCTAATAATATGTACTATGCTCTTTATTTTAAAAAATTGATATTATTAAGAGAAGTATATTATATGAAATATGGGTTGTCCGCTTATTAATGAAAATTAAATATATATTGAATTAGTAATTTTGGCTTAATTTATATAATTTTAATTGGTTGACAATTAATTCCTAAAAAAACACATGATATATATATAAATGTTTCTAGAAAATTAATAACACAAATTTTGGATTGCAATTATATAAGTATTTTCAAATAGAGAAGAATATCAATTGTAATATGAGATTCAAACATGCATTCATTCTTTATCTACACATACATTCAAGAAGTCTAAAGAATTTGGCACATTTAATTAAATTGGGAGATCAACGCACATGTATAAAATAATTTATTTTGAAAACCATCACCTTCAAAATCTAATGAAAGGCCAAAGCTACTAATTAACTGTGAAGTTATTTTATATAATTTTATATAGACATTTTGCGGTATTGACCACAAAATCTAAGGGTGGTTTGATCAATTAGCTTGCATGAATTATTGAAGTCATTATTATCATTTGTTTTTAATTCCTTCATCTTGCCGTTGTTTGTACCTCGTGTTTGTAATTGTCGACGGCATACTCTCTTTATCTTTATATATATATACACATATATTATGCATAAGGCATGCCTGCATATATGCATAATATGTGTACATATATATCAATTTTGGGTGTCATTATTTAGCTGAAGTTGTCATCTTTCTTTTGTAAAATGGCAACGTTAAATAAATTTCGCTCATTGTGGATGGCAATGTTAAATGAATTTGTAATTTCAAGTCCAATTAATATATATGTATATTATTTTAGGGAGCACTTGTGGTTGCTTCATTCCTTGTACTCCGTCCGGTTTATTACATAAATATTAAAATTATCATTAAATCTAATAAAATTTTAAAAACATTTTATGACAAGGCATATTTAATATTATTAGTGCTATTTACTCCCATTAATATACACATCTTTTTAAACCAGACACAAACAAAATTTAGAAAAATAAGATATTAATATTTATAGAACTATTAAAAATAACAATTAGGTTGAATTTTTTTTTTTTTCAAATGTGGCTGTTAATATGAAATAGAAGAGTATCAATCTAAGATAAATGAGCTAAATTGAGGAGAGAAAGGAGCAAGATTATAATACGAAGAAAGAATATAATAACAAAAGCGAATTTGTTTATTTAAGCTAGAGCAAGGTTACATATGCACACAAAGATTCAGAAGCAGCATCAGCATAGCATCTGTATACTCTAGCAATATGTAGCCAACCGATCATAAAAAGCAAGAAAATAACATAATAAAGAAAGAAAAAAAAGAAGCACACGAGTAGAAATTACTTTTTTATATGAACACGAGCATCTCCATGGTAAAAGCTGCAAAAGTTTAAAGTGTCACCATCTCGATATTCTCGGCAACAACAACAGAAACAGTAGGAGCAGCAAAAGAAGAACCATCATAAAGCCAAGTCTTAAGTCCATAAATAGAAATCCGACCATAATACCGCAGAAGACAAACATAAAGTTTCTCTTCCGCTGAACATCCACCACTCCATTGTGTAAAAATCCCAGATTCATTATACCTTTGAAGAAGAAGCTCTCCATGAGACGTGAGCTCAAGGAAGCACTGTGTTGGTTCAACACTTGTTGGCGCTGATGACCATATAGTCTTGCCAGTATCATCATTCACAGTGAGTGCACACTTTTTAGTAATAGTGGCTGAAACCTCGCCATTTTGTGCAATAACAACATCACCATTTGCAGTGCCATTAGCAATGTTACCAGAGAAAAGAATGTAATCTGTGGACGCTGTTTTGATTTTTTCATGGTTATAGCCTAGGGTGGGTTTGTTCCAATTAAATAAAGTTGAATGATTGACACCATTATTCCAGATGGCAGGCCCGAAGATACCGAGCTTACCGTCTACAAATAGCAAAGCGAATCGGCCGGACTTGGTCTTCTTGCTGATGGCTTGAGTGAGGGTTCGCTCGTTATCAGGGACGAGAAGAAGTTGGCCATATTTGTTGAGTAAGAGGGCACAGCATGAGGTGGTTGTGCTGGTGTTGAAGTCTAGGACGGGGCGTCCAGCTTTGTAGAGGATAAGACCACAGTCGTTGGATACGGATAAAGTTAGGTCACCATCAGTCAGACTTTGGCCGCCAAAGAGGATTTGGAGGGGCTCTGAGAACATGGCTTGGGTTTTTGCATGGGAGGATGATGGGAGGATGAGAAGAATTAGGGCAAGGATTAATGGGAGAAGATGATAGTGATCAGCCATTGGTTTTTGTTGGTTTTGGTTTCTTAATTTGAGTTTGTGTGAGCTTGAGGTGGATGTAAGGTTGCATGGATATTTATAGATGGGAGGAAGAGGGAAGTTAATAATTGAGGGGTGGTTTAGTCAATTAACTTGCATGAACTAATGTGACTTGCTTTTTTCTTGTTAATTTAAGGTGCTGTACTTTTCATGAATTTGTGGTCCTTGTTTGTTTGTATGTTTTCATTTATTTAGAAATAATTGATGTGTGATTGTAAAATAATTAAGCTCTTTTCTTTAACATTTTTCATGTTTCTTCACACTTATATCTGTTAGGTTTGTTTACATTGGTTCAAAGAAATTCCAATGGATAAGCAAGGTTTTTTTTTAATTAAAAATAAAAGAAAAATATCATGACGATATTTTGACGCAATGAAGCATCCGAAGAATGTTGGCTTGGATCTTTACTTTGTATGTAGCTCTGTTCATCAATTTATATTATATTTAATTATTTATGATAACTTAACGACTTTTTTAGTATTTGCTATATAGAGTGTATTAATACCAAGACACTGACGATTCCTTTAACAATGAATCCATTGAACATTTGGACAAACTGTATAGTACAGTATTTCTATAATTTTATGCTATATTTTATATAATGTCATAGTGTGCAGTTTTTGGCCCTGTGCCACTAACCCGCCATTCGAAGGACTTTCCATTAGACTATCCACTGGTTGTCTATGTTTATTAATTAATCTTATCTAATTCACTCATATACATAATTAATATTTTTTTAAAAAAAATATTAGTTTCAATTGCTTTGCATCATCTAACCAGCAGTAAGAGTTAAGTAACAAATATATGTATAATATTAAATTAATTTGAGCTCCAATGTACCAAATATAAAAGTTTATTTATAACTCTATTTACACTAAATGATATAAACTATATAATACTTTTACTTTTAAATACATAAAATAAATGTATTTTTTAAGCTATCAAACTCAAATTAGTTGTGGACAGTGTGATAAATTGATTGTGTTTCTGAACGTAGCGATAAATGACCTAATTACATAAATATTAATTTATATGCAAGTCAATATAGTGTAAGTATGGTACGTACAAGGTCTAGAACCAGAAGAAACAAAATCTAATGAGCCATTGGATTGTATAGAACTTTAACAGAAGCCAAGTCTAAGCAGAACAATTGCTGATCAAAGATCTAAAAGTAAGTGAGGTTTCTCCTGACCTATATACTCATAATGGAGTCATGGACGCAAATGGGAAGAATTGAATGTTTGCAAAAAAATGGAATCTGTGCTCTGGCTAATGAAGAGTAATCAATGCAAACCAGATGTGATCACATTCAATCTACTAATTGATATGGTGAGTTGAGCAAGTATTTAAAAGCTTGTTGCGCCCGAAGGAAAAGCCTACTCCTCCAACATTTAATCCAATGATCATCAGCTATGGCCATGCTAGACAAGGCAGAATCAGTCTTCAAAAATATGAATGAATTTGGCTTCAAACCCAGTACTATGGCCTATGATTGTCTCATTACATCTTATGGATATTGTGATTCTGTTTCAAGAGCAATAGAAATCTTTAATGAGATATTAAATACACAGAAAGATGAGAAATTCAAAAGAATGGAATGAAAAAAAAAAAAGCATGTCATGTTTTCTTCAATCTAAAAGTTGATTAAAAAATGTAACTCTCAAATATCCATTACTAAGAATCAGTATTGTTCTAGGAATTACAATTAGAGTCACGAAGAATTTTCGCACTTGTATCGATTGCCGCACATTCTCAAAGGTCCTTTCTGGTGTTTATAATCGGGTAGTGGTCATCAGAGATCGAAGCCGCTTCCAGCATTTCAAAGATGGGCATTTGCGTATAGCCTTCAGCATTGAAATGGTGGGATGATTGAATTCATTGTAGAATAAGAAGTCAATTTGTCAACAAGAAGAGTGAAAGAACTTGCTAACTGATGTACAAACTTTGGAGGTTAATGTGCACAGGTGAAAGAATGGCTTAAATTGTCTTTTTATTGTTCACAGCTCCACTGTAATATATTCTAATGAGGCTGATTCAAGTCATTTAGCTTCTGATATTAATGCATCAAAATGGAATAGATCTGCTAAAACTCATGATGATGAGATTCTCATTGGGTTGGGTAGCAGTTTGGCATCACTGGTCTCGAGAAGCTAAAGCCAAAATCAACATTAATGGATTTGAAGAAATAACAAGTAATGCTTTCCAACTGTTAGAAATCTATGATGTGCTGCAGTTTTGGGTCTCCATCAGGCAATCAAGCTACCAGCAAAAGACATTCCTATTTCCTCTAAGTTATTCTGTACATGATTGTTAGGTGGCCAAGCCTCTAAAAAAAAACAACAACAAAAAAAGAAATGAAATACAATTACATTGTCACCATTTTTTTTTTTTCAGGTTTCCATATTTCATTTCATGTGCTCAAACCTGTTGTCTAGCTTGCCATTGTTGCCTTTGGTTTCAAAAAAAATGGCTTAGGATCAAATAATTGCAAGTGTATGAGAAAGAGGATTCCATTATTCGGTTCTCATTCTAAAATGTTGTCTTCATCGACTCTTATACATAAATCAAACACTAAAAAAAATATTCAAAAAATTAAATAATCAAGATCAGGATTTTGAAATTCCAGCAGAACAAATGAGGAATGCAAGATTACCTAGCCATATTAATAACTACTTTAGAAAGCCAATCATTGCTAAACCGAATTTAATGATAGGTAGTGTGTGATAATCACTACATAGATTCTATATACCAAGAGGAACAACTTTGGTATTCATGAAAAAGCTTGAAACTCAATAAATATTACAGTAAAATTCATGCAATATGAGAATTTTTCATGAAAACATCTCTTCTAACTCAATCTGTCAAAGTTGAGTGACCAAAATGAAACCGGTGCGCTGGGCATGTGCAAGGTGGTGTATTCTGACTGACTGAACCATTTAATCTTCTTGCCTTGAACTTAAACCAACTCTTTGATGATCAAATCTTGGCCACACATCAAAATCCGAATCTTGAGGTTGCCTCGAACTTAAACCAACTCTTTGATGATCAAATCCTGGCCACACATCAAAATCCGAATCTTGAGGTTGCCTCGAACTTAAACCAACTCTTTGATGATCAAATCCTGGCCACACATTGCAATCCAAATCTTGAGGTTGCCTCGAACTTAAACACAACTCTTTGATGATCAGATCTTGGCCGTCCATTAAAATCCAAATGTTATGGTTGCCTCGAACTTAAACCCCTCCTTTGATGATCAAATATTGACCGTCCATCAGAACACTAATCTTGGAGCTGCCTAGAATTTAAAAATATCTCTTTGATGGATGAGATCTCAGCCGCTCATCTTTCTCCTCTCATTCTCTTGCCTCGAATTAATGTCAAGGTCCTTGATGATGAAATCCTGGCCCTCCATCAGAATGCTAATCTTGGAGCCGCCTAGAACTTAAACACAACTTTTTGATGGATGAGATCTCAGCCGCTCATCTTTCTCCTCTCAAATTCTAAATCATGAAAATGACCTAAATGCCCTCTAATCAAATTTAAACTTTTCATCCCACCTTGCCTCGAACATAGGTTATTTTTGCTTGATGATGGAATCAAGGCCTTCCCATCCAATTAACACTTACCCTTTGATGATCAAAATCATTCATTATTAATAATGTTTATCTCGAGATTACTTCTGAGATTCTTCCATGAGAAAATTTATCCCGAAGCAATGACAAAAATGCCTATCTCAAGGCAATGGCAAAAATTTGTTCTGAAAATTGCAAAGTGTTTCAAGGTGGCAAACAAAGAATACAAATTTTAAAAGTGACATGAATTTTGAAGCGGTGGTGAGATATTCAATCTCAAAGCGGCAATGAGACATGAGACGGCGACGAAGCATGTTCCCTAAGGCAGACGACGGCGTAAAAAAAAAAAAAAATAAATAAATAAAGAAAAATATAAATATAAATAAAAATATGTACGCCTATATATATATATATGGCGATATTCATATGTAATGATCACCATGTTTTGACAATAAATTTATTATTTCTTTGCCTTTTTTATTTGTACTTTTGCCCTTAATCGGAGGTTCCCAAGACACTGTCTGGGGTAATTAATAATAGAGGCTTGCCTCTATTAGGAATGAAAGAACCCATAAAACAAATATGATATTTGTGCTTCGATATGCCGTCTGGTGTCTTCTTCACAGACA
Organism: Dioscorea alata; assembly: GCA_020875875.1. NCBI lineage: Eukaryota > Viridiplantae > Streptophyta > Magnoliopsida > Dioscoreales > Dioscoreaceae > Dioscorea > Dioscorea alata. Next base: position 6,814,307 of record CM037015.1, read on the forward strand.
CGATGCCATACGCGTATTTTCGATCCCACACCTGCAATGCATAAAAAAAAAAGAAGAGAAAATCAATTAAACTTCACTTTTCTTACCTATTGAGATGCAAAATTATCAATTAAAATTTTGATATTCCAGTTGTGAGACCAAATTTTTTTCAATAGAAATGATAGCGATTCCATTTAATCTTTCCTGTGACATAGTTGACATTAAAAATGATTTTATTAACTTCAATTTTGAAAAACATCTTTTTGCTGAAGCAACCGTAATAGGTATAGTTAATAATATTCTATAAGCAATCCAAGCATTTGGAAATGAGTTTGATTTTTGTATAAAATTAAGAACATACAATGGTGATTGTGCCTCTTTTTCAAAAACTTATTTCAAAATTTTTAACTGAGAAAATAAATCTAAGCCATCAATATCAAAAGATGTGTCTTGTTTTAAAAACCCTTTAAGATTGAGACAACATACTTTTAATTGATTATCATATAAAATTTTTAACTTTTGTAAATCATGCAGAAAACCAAAAACATCTTCATATATTTTCAATTGTTCAAATCTACTCTCAAAAGATGAAATTGATTGATCAATTATACGGGTAAAATAATTAATTCTAAAATCATCTTCTGGCAAATGTGTTACCTCATTATTAGTATCATTTTTCTCAAATTGTTTTTTTCTACGAATAATTCTTTTCTTATGAAACACAGGTTGTATATTCATTTGAACAACTATTTCTTTAGCTGAAATTAATGTTGTTGTAAATCCATCTTCTCTATAATTTTTAAGAAATGCAAGAAAAGCTTTTAATTGATTAATAGAAATATCAATTTTCATGCCTTTAGCTTGTAAAGTTTTACTAACAATATTAACAACAAATAACAAATCATACCAAATAACCATGCCCACCAAAAATTCAAAGTTTTCAAGCTCGTATATAACCAAACAATTAGCTTCACTATTTGTTTTGGGATCATCACTAGCTTTTGCTAACTCAAGTAAAGCATCTCTTATTTCAGGAGCTTAAAACCTAATTTCTTTCACACTTTCAATACGACTCTCCCATCGAGTTTGTGATAGTATCTTAACAGTTAAACTAGGAACACGATCTTTTAAAATTTTCCCTTTTTTTGTTTAAGAGGAAAAAAATTGAATAAATACATTGTAAAACTCCAAAAAATGTAAGAGCTTTTGGGCAACAATTAGCCATATCAAAAAGTAACAAATTAAGTGAATGACAACCACAATGGAAAGCCCTTTCAGGGACTTTGTGAGCGAACTGGTGTATAAAAAGCTCTAGAATTGATATCAACCAATCGTTTTTGTACACCTTGATGTTTTCCCTTCATGTTAGACCCATTATCATATCCTTGTCCCCTTATATCATCAATATTAAGATCAAGCTTTTTCATTATATTCATGAGCTCCTCAAAAATTCCTTTTCCAGTCGTATCATCCACTTTTAAAAATTCTATAAAATATTCTTCTATTTTAATTGGAACTAATGAAACATCTACACATTTTAATATGAGAGACATTTGTTCTTGATGACTTACATCAGGAGTACAATCAAGTATGACTAAAAAATACTTTGCTTGTCTGATTTTATTCACAATTGTCATTTTTATTTTATTCGATAACAAATCAATCAATTCATTTTATATTTTATGGCCAAGATAATGATCATGTATTTCATTAGTTTAAATACGTCTAACATGCTTGCATCACTGGATCAAATTCTGCAATCATTTCAATAAGACTTACAAAAATTCCATTACTATCCTCATAAATTTTTTCATTTGACCCTCGGAATGGCAAATTAGTTTTTGCTAGAGTTTTCACAACTACAATAATTCTCAATAATACATTTCTCTAACGATTTGATCTTGCAATTTTTATCAATTGTTTTTTCCTTTTGTAATCGTACCTCTAATTCTATCCAAGCAATCATATGAATAATATGTTCATTAGATGTTTCATGTTGCTTGAGTCTAGCACTAAGATTTTTCCAATCATTGCAACCATAATTAACTAGCTGAGAACATAATGAATTTGAAAATAATTTGCAACAAAAACAAAATACTTTATCTAATTTCTTTGAATACTAGTCATTTTCTATCATGTCTGTCTCCATTTAGCAATTTTTGAGTGTAATGTATAATAGAAAAATGTCAAGAGTTCTCATCTTTTGGAAAATTTGCATTACTAGTTATATCTCTAATAGGCCCCTTTTCAACAATTAAATCCTTCAAGTTAGAATTAACATTCTTCCAATTTCCAAGATCATATAAATCTAATTCTATTTGTGAAGATATTTCATTTTGGCATTCATTATTTTCCATATGAAATGTATTTTCATCATTCTTTTCACAAGAAATTGAAGGACTCTCAATATTGTCACTATTGTGAAGATTTTGTTCTTTGCATATTTCTTCTACTTCTTCCAACACATTATAATGAATTGATTTATTTTCGATCAAATACCCTAAATAGTTCCTCTACTTTTCTCACTTTACCCTTTTAGTCCCTCTATATTAATTTGGTCTTTTTAGTCCCTCTACTTCATGTTGTGGGTAAATCAGGTCCATAACGAGAATTGCGTTACCGATGCTGTTTGTTTACGTCTAATGTGGAGCTTTTATAAATATAATTGTAATAAAATGATAAAAGCATAGATAAAATATTATTTCTTTTCAATTCCCTTTCTCAGATCTGAATCCCTCTTTCACTTTCAGATTCGAGATGCTTTTTATTCTTTGTTTTTTTTCATTATAAAACTAGTTCTCCTTATCATCCTCTCGGTGTCCAGTGTCTTGCTCCATTTGACCTTGTCAGAGCCATGGGTGCGGCAACAGGAACTCCTAACCAACAACACTTATGTGAAGTCAAATAGCCTAATCTTTGCAAAGCACCGATAGAGGAACTAATTTCATAATTGTGTTCCTGATCTGAACATTAAATTGCATAAGAATCTTATTCTGATACTCAGTTATTTCTTTAATTGTAACAAAAGTCTAAATTTCAGCAAAATGTTGGATCTTAATGGCTAAAGCAATGGAGCAACACTGAAATTTGTTGATTTATTACTTTTTTAATATTGTTTTAAGCTGTGTTCACCTCCACCCCAAACCCTCTCTCCACCACCATCCTTGTATTTGCCTCTTGATCCATAAATATTGGCAACAACATCAATAGATGTCCAAACCCTAATGCTTCAACAATGGAACTCCATCCAGAATGACTCAAAAACCCTCAAACTCCTTCAAGCCCTAAAACCCTAACCTGATCCACTCATCCTCTCACCACCATCCCACGTTCACTCACTCTCTCCTCAAACCCTAATGGCAACTCCTGATCATCATCCACTACTCCTTCTCCCAACCCTAAACCTTTTCTCAAAACCCACAAAAATGACAACCCTGATAACTCCAACCCTAATGCAAGCTCATGCAGTAACTCTAAACTCAACATTGCTTTACTTACAAATGCCACGTAAACCACTGACCTTCTCTTCTGCATGTCCAACCATGCAAATATCTTCTCGTTGATCATCATCTTCCCAACTGCTGCTCTTGGTGCAAGTAACCCTAAAGGAAACACTAGCTTCTGATGGAGATCTCTGAGAAGCTTTACGAACTCACTTTCAACCTCCATGCATGTCCTTATCCCAAAAGCTTTACAACCTTCAAGTGTTTTCCTATACCTAGATATATCTGATATGCTGGAAATGTTGTTTTCATAAGCAGTTATTATTTGAGGGTGAAGTTTTCCGGTGAGGTTCATGAGCCTTTTTCATCAATGAGCTCTGAGAAAAGGCCTAAGAACATAAGGAAAGAAGCAGTGAAGATAGAGAAGAAGGCACAAGGGATGGAGAAGCTTGAAGCTATAGGAATGGTCCATGGAGTGGTGAAGTCTAAAAGAAGATAGTTTGGTTTGGGAGAGGATTCATGGAGGAAGGTGGTGAAAGGGAGGTGGAGAGAGTCCAGAGAAATTTTGAGGTGATGGACGTGGTCCGGTGAGACGTCAGAGGTGGCTATGGCGAGGGATGAGAGATTGGGGTTTGAAGAGAGAGGGAGAGGGGTGAAGGTGATGAGAGGTGAGAAGGAGGAGGAAGAGAGTTTGGAGATGTTTGTAGGGGTGGTGAGGTAGGAGATATGGTGGCCTTTTGAAGCTAAGGTTTTGGAGAGCTCTAGAAATGGCATCATATGACCAAAAGCTAGCCATGGGAACACTGCTATGTGGAGGTTGATGATGATGAAGATGATCATCATCACCATGGTGCTCCATTGCCATGGATGGAACTAGAGTTTGTTGCTTCAAATGGCAAAGTAAGACACTGTCGGAGAAAACAAGGGACAAGAAGTAAAGAGAATTCAAAGAAGAAAACGTATTTTAGGTTATAAAAGCATCTCGGATCTGAAAATGAAAGAGGGATCCGGATCTGAGAAAGGGAATTGGAAAGAAATAATATTTTATCCATGTTTTTATCATTTTATTAATATTATATTAATAAAAGCTCCACATCAGACACAAACAAATAGCAGAGGTAATGTCGTTCTCAGTGTGGACTTGATTTACCCAAATTATGAAGTAAAGGATCTAAAAAAACCAAATTAAAATAGAGGGAATAAAAAGGTAGAATAAGAAAAGTAGAGAGACTATTTAAGGTATTTGACCTTTATTTTCTAAATTTTCATTACATGTAATATTTTGTTTACTACTAGTAACAAATTTTTCAAGTGCACCTTTTTGAGATTGAATTAACTCGCCTATTTTTTCTTTTTTTTTTCCCATTTCTCATATCCAGAATCATATTTTTTAGTAGCCATTCTAACAAAAAATAATAATAAAAGATAATAAAGGCAATAATATTATTAAAAATGGAAAAGAAACATCTGAATGAACACTTCTTTTAATCGTTCCACAATCCTTGTAAGAAAATAAAAATAAAACCAATTAACTACTTGACACAGTAAAAATAAGAAACAATGCATATAAAATATAAAAATTATTAAAATTAAATAAAATTGAAACAATACATCTTTTCCTTGTAGAAATTGATATTGACTACAACTTATGAAAATGTTTAATTGAGATTGATAACACTATGAAAATAACAATTTCGACAGCAAGAGCAAATAACTTTTTTTTTAAACAATGGTATGTTTAACACCTTAAATAGAAGTGTAGAGGCTTTGTTTCTTTGTTTCTTTTTTTTTTTTTTTTTTTTAAATACAACGGTAACATTACAATATTAACGTCAGATTCTAGTCCCAATTTTAACTTTATTAATCTATTTAATATATTTTAAAGCCATCATAAATATCATAAAATCAAATTTATTATAAAATTTATATTTTAAAAAAACTTAAAGATCATAACTATATTGTAACATTAGAACCAAGTGGTCCAAGTCCTAATATTAACTTCATTAATCCATTAATAGATTATAATGCAACCAAATTTATTACATCTTGATGTATCATGAATCAATTAAGATAAATTTTATAGTTTAAAAAAATTAAATTTCAAGATCATAACTATGTTAATAGATATTAGATAATAATAAATAAAAATTTTAAATATAATTAAAAAATTGTGGGGCCCTATTATAACATTAAAATTTATCAGATATTAATCATAAATTAAATTTTATAATTTAAAAACAGTTAAAATTTTATGAGATAAGATAATAATAATCAATAAGTTTAAATGTATATTTTTTAAAAAATAAAAATCTCGGGGCCCTAGGCACGTGCCTTGGTCGCCTATGCCTAGGGCCGGGCCTACGTGCAATTTTTGACCTTGTGTCACTCACCCACTATTCGAATGACTTTGTATTAGACTATCCAATGGTTGTCTAGCTTTATTAATTAATCTTGTCTAATTCACTCATATACATAATTAATAATTTTTTTTAAATAATAGTTTCAATTGCTCAGTATCATCTAACCAGCATTAAAAGTTAAGTAACAAATATATGTATAATATTAAATTAATTTGGGCTCCAATGTACCAAATATAAAAGTTTATTTATAACTCTATTTATACTAAATGATATAAACTATATAATACTTTTACTTTTAAATACATAAAATAAATGTATTTTTTAATCTATGGAACTCAAATTAGTTGTGGACAATGTGATAAATTGCAATGTTTTAAAACCCAGGATGACCTGCCCGGTTAGACCCGGTTCAACCAGGCCTAGCCAGGTTTCCAGGTTGGGTCAGCCCGGGTTTATAAATAATAAATATTATTTTAATTTTTCTAAATTTTAAATGTCTATCACCTACCATAGCTAAGGTGGTTAGATGTTTTTAAGCAAAGGTGAGGTCTTGGTTCAAATCTTCAAAAAAAAAAAAAGTTTCTTTTTATATAAATTTATTTTATAATAAACATTTTTTACATTCTCACCTTTCCAAAATAAAAATTCTTGCTCCTCTTAATTCCATGAACACATGAACATAAATATTCATATCTATAATCTAATTAAATATCAATTAATACTAAACTTTTGAGAATCAAATCAGATTAATTGAAATCAGTCTTAAATCTGAGTTTACATTTTACACTTATTTTTTTTCTATAAAGTCATCAAATATATGCTTATGATTTATTTTTGTTGGTATCTACAAATTACAAAAAAAAAATTATTTTTTTTTGTTATACTTTATATTATTATTTTTTCAAATTCTTAGCAATTATAATATATATTATATATTTATATTTAATTAAAATTATAATATATATATATATATATATATATATATATATATATATAACCGGGTCAATCCTGGTTCAACTCCGGTTCGATCATTGACCCGTGACCCAGGAGTCTTCAGCGGTCACACCCCTGGGTCAAGTTTCAAAACATTGATAAATTGATTGTGTTTTTTTAATGTAGCAATAAATAGCCTAATTACATAAATATTAATTTATATGAAAGTCAATATATTGTAAGTACGGTGCAATGTCTAAAACCAGAAGAAAGAAAAGCTGATGAGCCATTAGATTGTATCAAACTTTAACAAAAAGTCAAGTCTAACCAGAACAAATGCTGATGAACCAAAAGAAGCTACTGTCTTATATGCTTACGTGAAAAACAAAGCTCTAAGAAGCCACCATCTGAATCTTCTCCGCAACAACAATGGTAGCAGCAGCAGCAAAAGTAGAACCATCATGATAAAGCCAAGTCTTACGTCCACAAATATTACTCCCACCATAATACTAAAGAAGACAAACATGAATATTATCTTTCACTTCATATCCACGATTCAATTGCGTAACAACCCTAGCTTCATTATACTGTTGAAGAAGAAACTCTCCATTAGACTTGAGCTTAAGAAAGAACTCTACTGGTTCATCACACTTTTACCTGGTCTCCCATATAATCTTGTTATTAGTATCATCCTTAATTAATTTAATTCTTAAAATAGTCATTTACTTTTTCAAACTTACCCTTTTAGTCCCTCATTTTAAATTGTAACCTTTTAGTCCCTTTATAACTTTTAAGTGAGATATGTCAGTCCTCCTTGAGGGTTTAGGGTTTAGGAGGACAGACATGGCTAAATTAAAATTGTAAAGGGACTAAAAGGTTACAATTCAAAGTAAAAGAGCTAAAAGGGTAAGTTTATAAAATTAGATGGACTATTAGGGAATTATATCTTCTTAATTCACAACAAGTGTACACTGTTTAGTAATAACAGTTGAAACCTCACCGTTTTGTGCTAAAGGATAATACTTTAGCTAAATTATGTCACTAAATTAATAATATCAATGCATATTCCATGCATATATGCACGCACATCTAATATATAACGAAAATATCATCCATAGATGTCCACAGATAATAAAAAAAAAAAGACAACAATAGCAACAAAGATTAGAGTTTAGAGAAAGAAAGTTGAGTGTGAACTAGAAAGACTGTTAAGTTAATATTATTGAGTTTTATCTATTTCATACTAACACACCCCTTGCATGTGTGTACCGGAAGTGCATGGATTGTCGAAGTAATAAAGTACCATGGTGAGTGGGTAGTCGTATCCACAGGGAATAGTATTCAGAAACAAGCGTTTTCACTATTTAGCTATGAAAGGAATCGATTGTGAGAGAAATTAATATGTATAGATGTAAAAGAAAGTAAAACAATACAAGAAGAGTAATAAAGGTAGGAGGTAATCAATATGAAGATGGGGTATCCGGAAAAAGCTCCCCCTAGGACTAATGCTTCTACTGCAAGACTAGTATTATACCCTCTAATTGATGTCTAATGAGTCGTGGAAATCCTTAATCACACGGTCCCAAACCTAAGGTCAACCATGACTAGTTCCAACACTATGCCCCGACATTAGGCTTCACTACAACCCTTCACCCTGTCGATCTCTCAACTAAGCCCCAGAGGAGTCCATCATCCTAAGCCTCACACTACGTGGAACTGCTTGACGTTCTAGGGATTCCAAGTGAAAGACCCTGTCCCTAAGTATAGTTCTAACCCTTTGGTCCAGGCGAAAGAACCCTAGTCTAAGTTAAGCCCCAGCACTAGATTCACTACAACCCTTCACTCTGTTGCTCGCGCAACTAAACCCCAGGGGAGTCCATCTCCTAGCATTTCGCTCTACTTCGACCGCAAAGAACTCTTGGAACCCGGAGGTAGGGAAAATCACGCCGAAGGGGAAAGGGGACGTTTCGCTACCTCTCGACTGACCCTCTCGACCCTCTCCAAACTCGGGTAGTCTAATCCTATAAAAGTTGTTACACCTTCAAAGGATAACCTAGATGATTCTCAACCCTAGATTGGAACATGCAAGATTGGAACTCAATTAAAAGCATGCAAGATTGGAACTCAATTAAAAGCATCAATTAAGAAAGCATAATAAAAGTCATAGAAACAATGTCATCCTAGGGTTTACAAGTCCGAATATCCACTAGGGGTTTAGCTCTCCATGGAGCAATACAAAATCAATAAAGAGTTTAAGAACATATGCATAAAAACCATAAAGAAAACCCCCTTGTTGTCTGTATCGATGGTCTTGTGGACCCGCCTTAGCTTCTTCAAAGAATCCCTTGTCAAGACTAGGGCACACCTCACCGAATAGACGTCGACGAAAGCTCCCCCAATAGCGATCTTCCAAAAGATGTCGATGCCGATGCCGTAGAATCGCCTCCAAAGACCTCCAAAAACCTCTCCAAACCCTAGCCATAAGCCCCCCAAAAGATAGGTAAGAGATAGTAGAGGGGGTCCCCGAAAAAGAGACAAAACGGGGCATTAATAGGGTGAAATCGGGCATCCACACGCCCCTGTGGATTTTTCACAAGGGCGTGTGGATTCTCTGTTTTGCTGATTTTCGGCGCGTTATGAACAGTAACTTCCTATAGTGTTTTTATACAGTAACTGCTATAGTACTTGCACCGAAATGCTCCTGGCTTCATTTCATCATCGAGGCCATCAAATTGGACACACAATCGTGCGGTAGATCACGTCGCATCTTCACTTGAACCACATTGACGAAGCTCTTGATAATGTTGCACAAGTCGTAACATATGAGTGTGACTGCCTTTGTGTCCTCCAAATCACGTATTCACTCGAGCCCAATTGGAGTTTGGTACAGACTCACATGTCTTTGAACACAACTTGTGCCTTGTTCCTTGCCCGGTCCAAGAACTCCCTTAACAATCGCGTTCATGACCTATTCTTTCTCCTTCTTCTCTAAACCTTCTCCACGATCCTACATGCACAAAAGAACACAAATACACACCAGTTAATGATAAAATTTGAGAAAAGTAATGCTCCATGTAACAAAATAACACTTCGTATTACTTATACACGAGCACTTATCACATACGTTAAGTTTATTAGTTATTCTCCATGCATGGTCTTGTACACATTACACATTGAGTTTGTTACATAACATGTAGCTGCATACACATTCTTTGTATTAGTGGAGCGCATCTTGTGGACGAATGGTGTGAGTAGCGGATCGAGTTAGTGCTCACCACAAGCTTAGGTCCTATCTTGTATTTAGTTAAGATATATCATGAATGAAAATTGAGAGGGTTTTTCCAAAATTGTGGTATCAGAGCTAGGTTAGGAGTGGATGACAAAAATCATGCCGGTTGGTGCATCATCAAGGAGCAACTACTCAGTGTGGGTACTCAAGATGAAGATAAACATGTGTGCGCAAGGCGTGTGGGATGCTATTTGTGTCTGTTGATCAAAATGAGGATCCAGAGATACAGATGGATCAGATGACCCTTATTACTATCTACCAAGTCATCTGCAAGGAGATGCTCCTCATGTTGACTAAGAAAGAGATGACCAAGGAGGCATGGTAGATGCTGAAGATAATGCACATAGGCATCGAGTGAGTCAAAGAGGCAAAGATCCAGACTATGAGGAGCGAGTTTGAACGTCTGCACATGTGTAAAGCAGAGACTGTCGACGATTTTTGAAAGGGGATGCAAGTGTAGGCACCAGTCAAGTAGTAAAGTATCCACAAAGGCAGGGTATAGATTCACAGGAAAAATTGAGAGTACTAGTACTAATCCTAACTCCAAAAACTAGCCTAATCAAAAGTTGTGATGTGTGCAAATAAAACTAAAAGAAAGAGAATGAAAAATGAGAATAAGAAAATAAAATCAGTTGAGAATCAAAGGGATTGGATGCTCAGGCATGGAGTCCCTCTAGGGTTTTATAAGTTGTAGACAAAGGTTGTAATAAGTATAGCAATCCTATTTGGACCGAGAGAAATCCTAAATATCTTAAATCCTTTTTACAAATGTAAATAGTAACTAACTCAGTACAATGTGATATAGCATCCTATAATAACATTACACTCTATGAAATCTCAATGTAAATTAACAAGAATCAATAAGTAGACAATCCTTCTTGCGAACAAATTGTCTCTAATCCTATACAAAATAGAAATGTGATTTCTCCCGAAATTTATTTCCTACGATTACAACGAGCATGAAATTACTTGTTAATTCACTCGGGAGGATTGAGGGAGGAACTCTTGATTCCAAAGTACCCCATTGCTAGGCTTACTCACAATCTCCTCCAATCGTAGCTTGCCATGCTAGGTGGGTATTTCTACTTGTCATAAAGCATATCATACAAGAGAACTAGGACTTTCACCATGATAGTAATCAAGACATCGAAAACACCCAATTGGATTAAAAAAAATATGGATTATAATTATGAAACAATTAAAGCAGAAAGATCTACAACCATTGTCAAAATAGAATAAGCCTTAGAGTTCATCTACACCCAAATTAACATCTACAAAATTAGCTCTCCATTAAAAGAGAGCAAGCATCCAAATAACAAGACACAACAAGAAACATAGAAGACATGAAAACCCCCTTCTCAATTGCACCAAAAGGTGATTGTCATAGAACGTTCAAGAACCTTCCACAAATGCCACCAAGACAACCCTTGACGGCTCAAATCCCTCTAATCTAAGCTAGATGGGTTGATTCTCCCTCTGGATTCATCTCCAAAGCCCTAGAGGTCCACCCCCTTTCTTTCTCCAAAGACTCATCGTTTAATAGAACAAAATATACCCTCAAAACCGTCATTAGAAATATTTATACCTAGCCACTTATGGGTTGCTTATGGGCATAAGAACACTACCATAAGGGGCTGGGGATGATGGGTTATGAGCCTTATGAGATCACTTACAGTCGTAAGTCCTATCTGTAAGATATTTTGATAAGTGTTTGTTTATACATGTTTCACTATAGTATTTTATATGGATCGAACATGATTTTTATCAGTTTTATGTCCTTAAGTGGTGTATTTATGTTCTTTTGTGCAGCTAGGGTATGTGATGATCTTTTTGGAGAATAGTTGGTGGCATATACAAATTTCGGAGCATTTTTATAGAAGATTACTTCAATTTTAGAAGGCGGAAAACCACTCCACCAACCGCACGGCCCGTGGGAAAATTACCCACCGCCATGTGCATAATTGAGTATTGTAGCAAAACACTGCAACTATAACATTGTAGCTCAATACTATAGCTGGTGGAAAGGAAAAGGTAGAACAATACACGACCATGGGAAAATTCCCCGCCGCTGTGGAAAAGCCCATCGTCAGTATTATAAAAAGGGGTTTCTTTTTTTGAGGAGGTGACTTTTTGCTTTTGGTTAGGGTTTTACCTTGGGGCTCCTAGCTGGCCTTTGATGGTGATTCTAGGGTGAAACTGCACATCTTCACCATGTGTGAGGCAAGCACAAGAGAAGGAACATAGGCGGAGGTCCAAGGCATTGAAGGAGTCATTGTGGAGAGATCTCAGTGGCATCCTTTAGAGCATCCGAGAAGATCGAGTGTAGATTGGGGGTTTCCTAGTTCTTTTTATACATTTACATTCTTTGGTGTGTAGATGTGTTTCTCTCTCATGAGGAACTATCTCATTTGTGTATTTGGATATATATGAACCCTAGACTATTAATTTTGTATGTTTTAACTCTTGTTTTCCTTTAATTGAGTTTTGTTAAGTTCCAATCTTGTGTTTCTTATATCTAATGATCTATGTAGTAATAGCATTGATTATGTGTTTGAATGTTCTTGTGAAGAGTTGCAAGACCCACTAGAATAGGTCTACCAAGATTGGAGGGAGGAGAAGAAAGCCAAGGGTAGAGGATTATCCACTCCACTTCCCTTCCAATTTGATCACACCTACCCTTATGCTCCCATGTTCTTCAAGTAATCATACAAATTATTTTGACATGACAGTCATAGTTAGAAATTTTGATTGGATTAGGGGTTAGTTTTCTTGCAAGAGCACTGACCTTTTTTGGGAGCCTAGTCGGTCATTCAAGATCCCTAAAGCATCAAGCGTTCATACAAGCCCTACTGACATGGCAGGTCATAGATGAGGTTTCTATTGAAGTACTTACTGATCACCATGAAAGTGGGATCGGAGTACCTTAGGATTGCCGTGGCTCAAATTATCTCAATTAGGAAGGAGTAGTTAGGTCTTGTGCCTTAGAATACACCCTTCTTTGTGTGACACTTCCTTGTGCACTTATTGGATGTGATAGTAGTCAAGTCCTATTTTGTTTTAGTTTAGCTGATTTTGTTTTCTTCACTCAGTATTGTTATATGGTTAGATAGTAGAAGAATAGCTGGTACTAATACTCCTAGTCTCTGTGGATTCGACTATCCAACCTTCGGGTACACTTTATTACTTGAATAACCAATGCACTTGCAAAGCACATCATCTTTTGTCTGGTGTTATGGTCCAGCTTATCATTATAAGCGCTAGACTGTAAGCTTCTCTAGATAGCCCTAGCGACCACCCTTATAGGCCTATGTTTTGCTTGTAAGCTCCTTTGGAATAGCCCTACGGTTTTACTTGCTGGCGTAAGTCTTGAACATAGTTCTCTCTGATTGTCTTTATACTCCTTATGGTCATAAGCATGCCTGTAAGATTCTCTGGAAGAGGCTTAGGGCCGTAATCAAGGCCGTAAGATGCTTGTAAGTGAGTCTGTCTGGCCTATTCTTTACTTATTGATGCCGAGAGAGCTTCATCTTCATTATTTTTGCTCTAGATTGCTTCTTTTGGCTCTCTCTCATTCGTAAGCACCGCTCAAAGCCTGAGAATACAAAATATACCATGTTTAACATCGAATTCCATAATATTACTCTAATGCACGCCTAATAAGTGTACAAAATGATATTAAATATAATATAATTGTGCACTCATCAAGTTCTCCCACACTTAAGCTTTTGCTTGTCCTCAAGCAAAAAGAAAACATTACAAACTAAGAAGGAAAAGTGCATGACCTTGGGTGATAAAAAATTGGGGAGTTCCAAAAGTAATCTATTGAGACAAAACAAGAAAGTTAAAAATTTCAAGTTCCAAAAAATAGTTCAAACTCTATTCAACGCTATTGATTTTGTGTGTGTTATAATTCTCCACTTCGCTTTTTTTGACCTATAAAACTTTGATAGCAAAAATTCATAAAAACTTCCTTTTAAGGTGGTAGCTTCACACAACTCCTAAAGTAGACTTTCCTCACATGGCCTCGTAAAGTGGCTTTCTCACATAGTCCCTCACTTTAAATTGTAACATTTTAGTCTCTTTATTATGTTTAAATGAGCCATGTCAGTCTCCCTTTTTGATGTTTAAAGTTAGAGTTTAGGGATTAGGGGGACTGACATGGTTAAATTAAAATTGCAGAGGAACTGAAAGGTTACAACTCAAAGTAAAAGGACTAAAAGTTTGGAAAGTATTGGAACTGTTTAGGGAATTATACCTTATATAAAACAATTCAAAATGAACTTCAAAAGTTACCTACAACGCTTAGACCCTAACGGCATCTGGGTGGCTTATGGGCGTAAGTCGTGATGGTAAGACTCTCAGTTTATGTTGTAACGAAAAAGTGCACTTACATCTTATATTTTATAGTTTTAATTGTTTTTTCATCTAATCCAAATTTTTGTACACCAAATTCACTTAACTAGTAATAAGAGTCCTTTGTATGAAGCCAAGGAATGTGGTGAGGTTTCACGAGGTGATGGAGGAGGTGGTGATGAATAGAGAGGCATGGTGGGGAACAAGAACATGATGAAGAAGGATGTCAATTGACAATGGTAGTGATAAGATGATGATGGTAGAAAATTAAAGGTAATAGTGGGGGTTTGTAAATGCATGATACCAATGGTAATGGAAAATAGAAGGTGGTGGAGTTAAAAGCAGAGAGAGAAGGAGAATGATAGGTAGATACTAGCTAGTTGTAATGCATTGAGATAGGGATAAGTAGGAAGTGATGAAGTGCAAGATAAAGAAGGCAATGACAAAATGTGATAAGGTAAAGAGAGAGATGAGAGGATTGGCACATGGATAAATAAGAAGTATCGTTTAACCCTCATTATAAGCAGTAGTATTTTAAAGGGAATGGTTAGGAACATTCAAGTCACTTAGAAAACCTCAAAGATATCTTTAGGTCATTTTTGCTATTCCTAAAGAGCTTTTTCTAGAACATTGATAGTGACACGACCCCTTGCGTGTATCCCGCAAGTGTACGGGCTTGTCAAAGTAATAAATTTTACCCTGGTGAGTGGGTAGTCATATCCACAGGGAATAGGGATTTAAGACACAAGAACTCACTATTTAGTTATGTGGTGTATGAAAAGTGAGTAGAATTAATGAGTGAGTGTGAAAGCAATTAATAAGAGACAAGAAATAAAATAGAAAGATGAAAGGTGAGAGAGTGCAAGTAGGAGTAAATAGAGAAGGACAAGCAATGAGTAAAGATGGGTACCCGGACAAGCTACCCCTAGGACTTATGCTTCTAGTGCAAGACAATGCTATTATACTTTCCTATTGATGTTAATTGAGTCGAAGATATCCTTAAACACACTGTCCCAAACCTAAGGTCAACCATGACTAACCCCAACACTATGCCCCGACATTAGGTTTTCACTACGACCCTTGACTCTCGTTGACTTGTCAACTAAGCCCTAAGGGAGTCTGTCTTCCTAAGCCTCACACTACGTGGGATTGCTTTCAGTTCTAGGGATTCCTAGTGATAAACCTTGTTCCTATGTATAGTTCTAACCCTTTGGTCCAGGTGGAAGAGCCCTAGTCTCAATTAAACCCCAGCACTAGAATTCACTTCAACCCTTCACTTTGTTGATCACGCAACTAAGCCCCAGGGGAGTTCCTCTCCTTGCACTTCACTCTATCTCGACCGCTAAGAAATCATGGAACACGGAAGTAGGGAGAATCACACCGGAGGGGAAAGGGGACGTTCCGCTACCTCACGACTCACCTTCTCAACCCTCTTCAATCTTAAGTAGTCTAACCCTATAGGAGTTGTCACACCTCCAAAGGATAACCTAGATTGTTTTCAACCCTAGTGTCACGGCTAAGGAAAAATAATTACAAGAAGCAATTAAGATTGAAACTCAAATTTATTCATCAATAATGTAAAAGCATAATAACAATGTCAAAGAAACATAATAATCCTAGGGTTTACAAGTCCGAATAACCACAAGGGGTTTAGCTCCTCATGGAGCTATACAGATCCATCAAAATATGAAAGTAAACACAAATTGAAAGCATCGATGAAAACCCCCTTGCGTATGATGTGGTCGTGGTCTTGTGCGGCCGTCGGACATCGATGAATAAATATTGGCGAGAAATATTGGCAAAAAAATATGTAAAAAGTCTCCAAAACGGGCTTTTATAATGTTGAGTCGCGGCTTTAAAATCGGCCTTATCGGGATTTCACACGGGCGTGTGGAATTTCCATACGCCCGTGTGAAGTTGTTGGAATGCTGATTTTCGACAGACAGTGAACAGTAACTTACTACATTAACTTTCCGCAGTGCTGCTACAATACCCTTGCCGAAACGCTCCCGAATTCACCGTTCTTCATTGATGCCATTGAATTAGGCACACAATCAATGGTAGATCGTGCCGATTGCTTCAAATCTCCTTCTTGGTGAAGTTCTCCTAAGCTACACGAGTTAGACTTATTGTGAGCTTGACTACCCTTGTGCCCCCTCCAAAGGAGGTTGGCACACACTTGCAAGTCTAAGCTCGTGCCTTGTTCCTTGCTTGCTCCGAAAACTCCCCAACAATGGCAAACACGATCTAACTTTGTTATTCTTCTTCAAAATAGCTCCACAAACCTATAATGCATAAAAGCACACAAATGCACACAATTTAGTAATAAAATCTGATTAAAGTAATGCTCATTGTAAGATAATATCGCTTCGCGTTACTATAACGCAAGCACTTATCAGATAGCACTTAAGCTTTCTAGATTATAAACATGGTTTTAACTCGTTTTAAAAAAAAAACATGGTTTTAACTTATTTCCATTAAAAAAAAATGTTGTTTCTTAATGGTATAATACCCGATTTGGTCCCTGTATTTTTCTCTCTCTTCCCTTTTGGTCCCTCTACTCAAAAATGTGTCTAACTGATCCCTCTACTCTTGAAAATTGGCAGACTTAGTCCAAACCTAAACGTCTGTCAAGCCAATCATTTAAATTTATTGATGTAGAGTTTTCTTGAATAAAATATGAATTAAAAAACATTAAAATGAATATAGTATTGGTTCTTCTAAACGGGTTTGAAGCCCGGATCCGATTAACACCCAACCATCTTCTCTCCCACAATTTCCCTCCTCCGCAGGCCGGCAACCCCCCTCCCCCACTTCTCATCTCCTCCTCCCTCACTCCTAGTCCTATACCTCCAAGCCCCGATCATCTCCTTTTTCCCGATTAGAATCCAGCTGATATCTCATTTAATTCTTTTTCACCTCATATACTCCAAGCCCCTAATCAGAAACCCTAGTGAACATCTCCCTTGCCTTTGACCTCCCAAACTCCAAGACCCCGATTAGAAACCCTAGCCGACATCACCACCTCCAGAGGGATCCTTTGATCAATCGGTTAGGTGACAAGAGGATTGCATCTCGATGGATGAGAAGTAAGTATTTCCACCATTACTAATGTATTGCCTCTTCAAGGAAAGGTGTTGATGAGCTCTTCAACTCCAAGCCCCCAATTAGAAACCCTAGTCTGAACTTGTTTGCTGGTGGTTCATTAGTCTGCATGCTTGGAAATGTTTAAGAGCTCGAGACCAGCTCAGACTTGAGAGCAGCTTGGGTGCTTATACATATCCAAGTATGTTGATGAACTGTGATAGTAATGATACTTTGTATTTCTCTGTGATCTGGGATAAATGGAGTGCTTAAATGCTATTAATCTCCAATAAATGTAATAGATCTGATTACTTGTAAGCTTGGAGGTATAGTATAAGTGATTTTTCTGAGAAATTCTGGAATTTATCTTGTCGATGGTCTGAATGAAGTAGTCTTAAGCAACAAGATGGTCTTTTTTACCTTAAGTATCTTGCCTCTAGTATCACTAGACAGTGCTTTACACCTATCAATTCCTAGTTGTGTCACATATTTTTTAGACCTCTAGTAACTTGACTTGAATTAATTGATGTAATATTAAGCTGAACTCTAATAACATGACAGGGCATTCCAATAGATTTTAATTTCCAATTGATTGGGCATGTATAGCATCGACCATTGTAGAGAACATAAGTGTAGGAGAAAGGAAAATTAAACGAGTTCATTCACTGCTCAGTTTTTTATTTTTTATTTTTATCTACAGTAGCACTACTCAGTTTTTTGCATGTGGTTCATGGGTTGGCCAAACTTGTATGTACATAATGTATATGTTTGTTTTAATTGTCAATTGATCTTGCTTGCAATAGCATGAACTTTGAGCGGCTGTACACCATTACCTACAACCATGTAGGAACATTGGAAAAAGGAGAAGCAAAATATGTCAATGGGAAGACAGCTCAATTCTCAGTTGATCCTGAGAAGCTTTGTTACTGGTTTGCTAGGAGATGTAAAAAAAATAGGCTATGACATTAAGAAGAATATAACTTTGTCATACATAGACATGCAAGGAGTCTTAAAAAGTATCTGCACTGATGAGGATATTGTAGGCTTAAATGAAAAAAATCAGTGCACAATACAAATCAGATGTTTATATTAAATTATCAGAATCCTATCATGGTAAGGAATTGCCAGGAGTCCTATTAACTAGATTTGATGATAATACTAAAAGGGATGTCCTAAATGATGTTGCTATTAGTAGTGAAAGTGAATATAGTACAGATGATGAAGAGAGGCTAGTACTGTTCCCATTTGACAATGAAAATTCAGATGCTGATGATGAAATACAAGAAGCTAGGGAAAAAGTCAAGAGATTTGTAGAAGTCAAAAGGAAGACAGTTGAAGAGAATAGCGGCGAAGGTGAAGTGCAGGCTGGAGATGAAGTTGGAGATGAAGGACAACACAATCAGAATAAAAAGTGCCATGATTCAGTTAGTGTGAAGGCAAGTGTTGGTGGCAGTGACAAAGTTACTGGCTATAAGAGCAATTACTTGGACTCATCAGACCCAGGGAGCTATGAAGGCACAAGTCAGGACTCTCATGCAGATGACACTAAAAGGCACCCACCAAGAGACATTTACTATGACCCCAACAAACCATTAAAAGATTTCTATATAGATCTGAGGTTTGAGAGTTTGAAATTGTTTAAAAGGGAACTTGTTGCATTCTCAATCAGAAAAGGGTTTGAATTCCAGTATATAAAAAATGATTCAAAGAGGGTTCGAGCAAAGTGTTCTGCCAAAGTTTGCAAGTGGATTATATTATGCTCTTGGTGCAGTGGTAAGGAGACCTTTGTTGTGAAAAATTATGACTCAAAGCACTCTTGTCTGGTTGGGACATCAAAGAATAAAAGGGTCACAAGAAGTGTAGTTGCAAAAAGATTTTGAGATGTTATAAGTGACATGCCTTTCATCAGGCCCAGGAACTTAAGGGTGTTGGTTAGAAGGGAGATGGGTGTCTTCATAACAACTAAAGCCTGCAGACATGCAAAGGCCTTGGTACTTAAAAAAATTAGAGAAGCAATTCAAGGAGGACTTCATGGTGCTGAATAACTATGTCTTGGAATTGAAGGAGCAGAACCATGGGAGCAATGTGAATGTTATCTCTGAATAGAAAGAAAGGTATGAGTTCCCGGTGTTTCAAAGAATGTACATATGCATATCAGCCATTAGAAATGGATTCATTGCTAGCTGTAGGAAAATTATTGGACTTGATGGCTACTTTCTTAAAGGTTTAATGAAATGACAGTTATTGGTTGCTGTCGGGAGAGGCAGAAACAACCAAATGTTTCCTATGGCTTGGGCAATTGTACAGACTGAAACAAGGGAAAGATGGAAGTGGTTTATTTAGGAATTATGGTCTGATCTTGGTATTGGTAAAGGGCTTGGATGGGCACTAATTAGTGACATGCAGAAGGTATTGGTGAAGGGTTAGGATGGGCATTAATTGTTTTTTTTTTTTTGGCCGGCGGGGGGGGGGGGGGGGGGGGGGGGGGGGGGGGGGGGGGGCATTTGAATGCATATTTTAACTCTGTTATGGTATGATTACAGGGTCTTATCCAGGCTATGAATAATTTATTTTGATTCAATAGAACATAGAATGTGTACAAGACATGTATATGCAAGGTGGGGAAAAAGACATCCAGGGAAGGAAATTCAGTTGCAGTTTTGGAATGTTGCAAGGTCCACTAATCAAGCTGAGATGCATATGCACATGGACAACATGAGAAAATTAAAAGGGGGAGCTATTGCTGCAGAGGATCTGCTAGAGAACTGGCCCATTTCAGGTTGGTGTGTGGCTTTCTTTACTAATGCAGTTAAATGTGAAGTTATTGATAATAATATGTGTGAGACCTTTAATGGGGTTATATTAGAACCTAGGCATAAGTCCATCATTAGTATGCTGGAAGATATTAGACAATATATTATGAGAAGGGTGGCTGTGAAACGAGGGTAAGTTGTGAAATGGAAAACAATCTGCGGGCCTAACATAGTTGCAAAAATTGAAAAAAAAAAAAAAAGGATCAAAAGCACAAAATGTCAGGTTGAATGGAATGGAGGTTCTAGGCATGAAGTGTGGTTTGATAATTTGATGCTGCATTCTAGGGATGCTCGTGTAGTGGTCTTAGAAAATCACAGTTGTTCATGTGGAAAATGGGACAAGAGTGGCATTCCTTGCCAACATGCTCTGGCTGCAATTTCATTTCAAGGGCAGATCCATTTCAGTTTATGTCTCACTGGTTCACTAAGGAAGTGTACCTAAAAGCATATGAATTCCCTGATAATCCAATAAGGGGCAGGGCACTTTGGCCAAGAAGCACAGAAGGCCCATTGCTATCACCATTGGTGAAGAGAATGCCAGGGAGACCTACAAAAAAAAAAAAAAAAAAAAAAAAGGAGAAAAGAACCACTTGAATCTAAGAGCAAAAGCCAATGTAAGATCTCTAAGGAAGGCAGAGCGATGACATGTGGAATTTGCCATACCCTAGGGCATAACAAGCTGCGTTGTCCACAAAGAACAAAAACTGCAAGTCAAATATCTATGAGATGATCCTATCTTCATTACTTCCCATTTGTGTTTTAAAAATTATCTTTTTGCAGGATAACAACCCCCAAGTTCAGTCAGCATCCCCCCAATTTTCAAGTGGGAAGAGAACTAAATCACAAGTTTCTGCCAATTATGGGAAATTGACAACTTTTGAGGATGAGACATCAAAACAGAATATATATATATATATATACTATTATCATTATGTTACTATTGTTATTTTGGTTTTACTATTATGCAATATATATGTTATGCAGGAAATGCAAATGAATAACATTCAAGCTATGTTTTTCTAGGGTTCTTATATAGGTGAGCATATGGGAAAAGGTGCCAGCTAATGCATTTGTCACTGCATAAGAGTTATTTGTAATTTCTTATAACATTTCAAACATTGTTAATATTTTTATGAATTATGCCATGTTACTAACCTATGTTCTATTGGTGGTTTAATTACCAATATAGAAGAAATAGAAGATTACTGAAATGGCAATTCACAGTCAAGAAGGAGATCAACAGACATCTGTACCAATGGGATTCCCAGACATTCCATCCCAAAACAAAGTGATAGATACTTTAAACACAACCAATCCCTCATCCTGAAGTTAAACTATTTAGCATTTTCCTTTTTTTGTGTACTCTTTTGTAAGTTGTGTCACAAATCCTTACTTTTCAGTAATACTCTTTTGTAAGTCATGGCATTTAGTTACTGGTTTTTTTTTTTTTTTTTTTTACTGAATGTCATGTGGAGAATGAATGCAACAATGTGCATCTTTTATGAATGAATCTATGTTCTATCAAAATTAATGAATAAAATCTTAATTCTCTGCAGGATTTACAACAGAGTTTTTTTGCACAAATTTTCATATGTTTCGAGAATTTTGAATGTGTTTTGTTACAGCAGACGTTGTTGTTTATTTAGATGATGAATGTTGTTTGTTTATTTACATGCTTTTACTTTCTGTACAGGTCAAGGACTTAAAGCACTTTCAACTGTTCTTATTTACATTCTCTAAAAATTAGATGCTTTTTGTACAGATTAAAATTTTTCAATTGATTGTTCAAATGGTCTGTTCATTTCTCTTCAACTTTTGCCAATGTTGAGGAAGCTCCAGATTATCGTTGGAGGTTGTCGTATGAGGTCACTAGCGGGTTGGTTCTGCCAGACTGGAGAGGAGGAGCAAAGATAGAGAGAGAGAGAGAGAGAGAGAGAGAGAGAGAGAGAGAGAGAGAGACTAGGAGTGGGGGAGGAAGGTTGCCGATCTGCGGAGGAGGAAAGTCGCAGGAGAGAAGATGGTTGGGTGTTAATCGAATTCGGGCTTCAAACCCGTTTAGAAGAACCAATACTTTATTCATTTTAATGTTTTTTTAATTCATATTTTATTCAGGAAAACTCCACGTCAGCAAATTTAAACGGCTGGCTTAACAGACTTTTGGGTTTGGACTAAGTCAGCCCATTTTCAAGAATAGAGGGATCAGATAAACACATTTCTAAGTAGAGGGACTAAAAGGGAAGAGATAGAAAAGTACAGGGACCAAATCGGGTATTATGCCTTTCTTAATTCTTCTTTAGTCTTCATACCTCTTAAACAGTTTGCTTTTCAGCTCCTTGGATTGCAAAATATTTTTCATATTACTAATAGAGATTGATTTTCATATTATTAGTTGAGGTTGATTTTCTCCTAGAATATCAAAATAATTTTGTTGAATTCATTTCAATGATATTTTTTTTAATAGATTTGCATTCTCTTCTATGAAAGATGTAAAGCCTCTTCTTCTAATGTAATCTTTTCTAATAAGTCGATGAAGATATTTGTTTGTGTTGGAAAAGGAAAATGGAAGGGTATCCTAATAGGCTAATCTCCCCCCAACACTGGAAAAACCCAAATAAGGAAGAAGAGATGGTGGTAATATAGTAACTAATCAAGAAAGAAGATAAGGGTCACTAAAAAAATCAACTAAATTATGGGATAATCACAATACAGGACAGACTGACTAATAGTATAATCTCACCCTTCTCAAACACATTTTCCTCATGCTATACCATGTTATAGGTAAAAAATACAAGCCGCCTCCTACAATATATATAATAAGAATTCCAAAATCTTAATCGTTGTAAAAAAAAAAGTGATCAACAAGGTTTCTTTATGCCTTAATCTTCAACTCCAAGAATATCTCTTGAATAAGAATCTTGTTTGCATATAAGTTCAACTTTCTTTTTCTTTCTTTGTGAGTTGCTAGATGTGAATGATCCGATTTAATTGTTACTTCCAACATTTGAATCAATCTCACATGGGTCTAGCCTAATCAAGCAACATATAAACCTAAAAGTTGCATCAATTGCTTCTCTAAAAACCTTATCTACCAAAAACATTTACAACATATATTGTGCTCATTCAAGGATTTCTATATTTAAATCGTCTAGAAATAACACTAATATAATTGCTTTCATCATCTAACACTTACACCACTTATTGCTAATAAGGAGAGCACCCTTATTTTAACTCTTCAAATAATGAAACTATTAATGCTATCATATAGTGGTAACTCAAACTTTATGTAAAACATTAGAATTTGAATTTAGCACCAATTATTATAGGAACAGTATCACTAAATAAAATAATGATATATGAAAAAACACAACATTAATATAGTTTGATTAATTTGATCTAAATTCACAGATAAAGAGAGAAGAGCCCACTATGAAAGTTTTGAGAAAAATATTATTAACTCAAAAAATCCTACCTCTAAAATTGACGCAACATAGTGGCTAATGATTTTAAGATTTTAAATTTAAATATTCAAAGTAGTTTTTATTTAGTATTTTGTAATTATCTTAGATTTATTTGTTAGTTTATTATCCAGTAATTTGTAACTATTTTAGTTTTATTTACTATTTGTCCTTAGTTTAGGTCTCTATAAATATTGTTTTAGGGTTTTGTGGAAGGGATCGATGAATTGAAATTAATTTTCTTATTTCCTCTTATTTGAGTGTGAGTTCTTGGATTATAACTGGGTATCTGTTGAGCCAGGTGGTATCAAAGAGACGATGTCAGCTGGTGGCGACGGTAATGGTCTTTGTGATTGTGATCAGGAGGCTAGAGCCCTATTGAGGGACGAAGCGTTGCAACGATTTGATTGATGCTTAAAGCAACGGATGAATCTCAGATTCTGGCTTTTGATGAGTGCTTTGAAGAAATTGTAGATAGTCTAGATGCTCTACAAATTGATGCACACAGGAGATAGAATGACAATAGAAGGCTAGGGGTGGATGTGGCTCGTGGTATTCCTATTGGCAAACGTCATCATGTCCCTATTTATAGAAAATATATCTATAATGAAGATTTAGAGGAAGAAGACGATTTTGGACCAAAATGGTTCGAACATCATCAACCATATGATGGCCAGAGGGCGAGAAATATTTATGTGCGTGTTGAAAGGGATGGTGGAGATTTCTAGTTATGGGTGGATATCCCATCGTTCAACAGAAGCTTGGGCATAGAAGAATTTTTGGATTTGATTGCAAAAATTGACAGATTCTTTGACTACATGGAGACCCCTCTAGAGAAATGGGTTTAAGTGGTACCATGCCATTTGAAAGGGTGAGCATCTGCATGGTGGAAACAGATTCAATCTAGGAGAGAACGAGAAGGTAAAGGTGTTGTACGAACTTGGTATAGGATAAAATATTTATTGAAGAGGGAGTTTCTACCCCTAGATTTTTGAGCAGATCCTGTTGCAACAATACCAACCTTGTCAACAGGACAGTCAGTCTATCTATGGATACACTGCGGAATTCATGAGATTTGCTGAGAGAAACAACCTTCTTGAGTCAAAAGGGTAGCAGGTTGTGAGGTATTTGGAAGGGTTAAAGCCAGAACTCAGAGACAGAATCAGTGTACAAGATATCCAAACCTTATCTGAGGCAAAGAATATAGCCCAAATGGCAGAGTTAATGCAACAGGAATGAGGTTGAGGGAATCATGAAGATTATAAAGTTGAAGTGTCCATAGAAGAGTGTGAAGATCATAGCAACAAAAACAACAACCAATGCAGAAGGAACAAGACAGTAGAGACTGTAAGGAAAGATAAATAAGGGAAAGATAAAGAAATCAGGAAAATAGAAAAATCTCTATACAAAACCTACTGTAGGGAAGTGTTTAATTAGGTGTAATCAACCTGGACACAAATCAAATGAATGTCCTGTAGGATTATTTGGTGTTCAAAACAATCAGCGGAAGGCGAAATAATCCAATGAAGGATCTATTTGCATTTAAAATTTATTTAACTTGTTATAGATCGGATCTAAAACATATCTTTGAAACAGATTCTTTTTCCTTTCAAAACTTCTTCAATAATGCGAAGACTCTATGTGTATCCACACCGAGACCAATCTTTGCTATCAACCCTTTGACAAAATGGAATCGATGAACAAATTGAACTAAAAGTTTTGACTCTCAAAACTCACTTGATGGATTGCCCTTCTTTGTTTCTTCTCCTCCTTTTCTTTTTCAATTACTACTTAAAACCATATATAAGCCTCCTTATATAAGCATATGTATGAGGCATTTATGGCTTTTCAAAACCTTTGGGTTTCTAACCATCTTTTGGTTTTCCCAAAACCAAAACCATCAAGCATTAATGTGACTTTTGGTTTTTCCCAAAACTTTTGGTTTTCCAAAAACCTTTTGAATTCCAAAAACCAAAAACCATTAAGTGTTTGCATTTATATTTCGGTTTTCTAAAACCTTTTGGTTTTCCCGAAACCTTTTAGTTTTCCCAAAACCAAAACAATAATCCATTTGCTTGTGGCTCTTGGGTTTCCCAAAACCATCACATGCAATCATCATTCAATTTTGTTCTTTAATATTAATTATATTATCTATGCTAGTAAAAATTATAATAATATTCCATTTGGACTAATTAATTTATTTATTTGATCAATCAAATAATCCTAATTTACTTATCAAATAATAAAATAATTAATCTTTTATCAAAGATTAGAACACTCTTTAGTGTGTGACCCCATAGGTTCAATACTAAGCCGGTAGCAAATTAGTCATACTAATTTACTAATCAAGGTTGGCGTCTAGCAACACTCTTTAACGATCCGATAGCATGAAATATACTCTCAAGAACCTGTTGAAGAATAATGTAATATTTTCCTTCTGTCTATAAAGCCCCAGATCAACCCTAGGATATTGTTGGACTGTCAAGTCCCAATAGGTTACCAACTATGTTTCATGTCAATTATAACTGACCAATGAATGACTCAAGAAACTCTTTTCTTTTTCATTCAATTGCCCTGGCCAAGGACTTAATTTAGTCATTATAAATAATGACAACATAGAGCTCAAACTCATTACCAAGAGTCGACAGATTCCATCTTGATTAATCATTAATTCTACAAGTATTTAATCATACCCAATATCCTTTCAACTATTGTCCTAGGGCAATAGGTGTCCAGAATCAAAGTATGATAAATAACTTGTTAATTACTATGATGATCTTAGGTCAAAGGAACTATTATATCTCATTCTTCAAGAGAATATCCTATTGACAGATTATGGTAATATTAACCATTAGGAATTCTCAATTGAGTCAATTCAATGATCATATCTCCATATGCATCATCTATATATGTGATTTAGTTAATGAGATCAAATAATCTTTATCTTATAGAGATTATCACACATATATTGATCTAATCGGATCACTAATGTCCTATTAATGACCCTGTGAGCAAGAACCTTTTTTAGATTAAATAGTTTAAGACTTGACTCTCATTATTATGATCTCCATCATAATGAAAAGTCTCTAAATTTAATCATGGACATTATCATATTAAACACTTAACATGATAATAAAAGAAAGTTAAAGCCATATATTAAACAAACTGCATTGTTCAAAATATGTTCAAATTATCACATAAGAGATTGGGTCTAGGGCATATCAACTATATCTCTAACATGTCCCTTGAGGAAGACTATGAATATAATATAGAAGAATAAAAAAATTATTTGTGAGCCAGATGGTGATGAGGAAAATTAATATGAAGCAAATGAGAGGCAAATTTATTTTATAAGGCGGATAATGTCAACTCCCAAACATGAAGAGCAGATTCAAAACTATCAGTTGATTAAAAATAAGGTGTTCAATTCTATTACTAATGATGGAAGTTGTGAAAATATAATTAGATAACCTTCTAAAACTGAGGAAAAAGATATAAAGGTTGATTGGAAGAGTATTGATAAAAGAAAGAACAATAATAAAAAGAATTTTTCTGAGTTTCACAAAGAATTGAAACTAAGAGTGTGGTTGTTTTCGAAGAAGAAGAAGAGGAAGGAAACTACTAAATGGGAAGATTTCAAGAACAAGAAATTTAAATTTTGGAATTGTGATGGTTTGAGGAAATATTCAATTACAAGCTTAATTGCCTAGATTAAAACTCGATGTCGAGTTTCTCACCAATAGGGGTGAATGACGCAACATAGTGGCTAATGATTTTAGAATTTTAAATTTAAATATTCAAAGTAGTTTTTATTTAGTATTTTGTAATTATCTTAGATTTATTTGTAAGTTTATTATCTAGTAATTTGTAACTATTTTAGTTTTATTTACTATTGTGTCCTTAGTTTAGGTCTATAAATATTGTTTTAGTGTGTTGTGGAAGGGATCGATGAATTGAAATTAATTTTCTTGTGTACTCTTATTTGAGTGTGAGTTCTTGGATTAGAACTGGGTATCCGCTGCGTCAAAAATATCCTCCTAGGACATATTTAGAACATTCTCACACACTCTTATTCCTATATTTATTTCACAAATTCAAATATAAGATAAAGAAGTTATTAGGAAGAATGGGGATATAATATCAACACCAATTACCTCACTACGTACATCTTAAGAGCAACAAGTATATGGTAATCTCATTTAATCAAACACCCAGGAAGAAACAAAGACAAACACCACAACAAAAACAAAATTTATTTGGAAAACATAGATCCATTGTAGAAGAAAATAAGGTAGCGTTTGTGTTTTAATCTTCAACTACAAGTCCCAAGTTGTGTAGATAAACCTTTACTTTGTTCAAATCCTTCTTGTTGAGTATTTTCCTCTGCTTCTTTCTTTATATTAATTCTCACCTTATAGTATTCTTTAAAGCATGGTCCTAAATATAATTAAGCCCACTCTATGTTGGTCTAGCACAACTAAACGGGATGCGAACCCAAAAGGTGATCAATTCCTACTAACTTTGGGAAACTATGGCAAATAAGGAAATCAACTTGTATGGATTTCTAGATTGGGCCTATCAACCAAAACCGTCCATTGTCAAACCAAGTTTTTGTTTGTCTATATTTTTCTTGGCTTGGGTTAGATCATGTATCAATTAAGTTCAAATTCAAATAATATTTTCAGAATATATAATATTTTAATTCTTTAATTCCATTATAATTTTTTTAAAATAACCATAATTATGGATTTACAGAAGTTAGGTGTGTGTGTGTATATATACATTACCGCGCGCTATTGCGGTAACCCCTCAACCTTCATCATCTAAGGTATAAGCGTTATGACCCTAGGTACAGGATCATGAATGCTTTGTTTTTCTTAATCATTTGTTTATATTACACTAGAGTACTTCAGTTCCTGCCCAACTCTTTAGCACTTCTTCATCTTTATCTGCTTGTATATTTAAATGCATAGTAATCTTAACCCATTTTAATTTGAATTTTACTAGATTGTTTAGGCTTATTTATTACTTAATTATTAATATATTGAAATGAATTGTTCATTATTAAGCTACGTACCTATTTATGTACTTATCTAACCTCATTTTTACTTTGGTTTGAAATGAATTTTTTAATTTCTTTATTTATAATTATCTATTTATGTTCTTTGATAAATTCTATATTTTTCAATTGTTAATATAACTAGTGGAATTTTATCTATTATGATGAAGCTAGCAGCACCAACTTAGACATTTAAAACCTCTTCTCCTCTCCTCTGTGGGCCTCTTCTACTGCAAGCCTGGTTCTTTCTACCGTTGTTCCTCCCCTTGCTATGGCAAGCGGGGGACATTCTTCTCACCCCTCGCCTCCCCAACCTTCTTGGGCGGACATCGCCAGGAAAAATCGTTCCTTTTCTTCTCCTCTGCAGGATCTTTCTGTGCTAAATAAACTCAAGGCAAACTCTAATGATTTTATCCGTTTGGATGGTGACACCATGGCCAGAGCTCGTCTCCGATTCCAACACTCGTTGTTTGGGAAGTTCTTTGGGAAACCTCTGGTCTTTGATCAAGTAAAAAAGATACTGCTAACTATGTGGAGTAATTTTGGTGAAATTTTGATCTTTGATTTGCCGAATGGTTATCTTCTTATTCGGTGCGATTCTCAGGAGTCTATGCAGAAAATTTTATTTGAGGCACCATGGGCTGTTAATGGTATTGTGTTGCAGCTTGCGCAGTGGTAGCCCTTCATCAAACTGGGATTCACCAAGCTTACTACGGCTGCTGTTTAGGTGCAATTCCATAATCTTCCTGTGGAGTTTTGGGATGGTGAATCCCTAGAAACTATATCTTCTTGTTTAGGCCGATTACTTAAAATTGATGAATATACTTGTTCTCTTTCCAGGTCGAAGTTCGTGAGGGTATGTGTGGAAATTGATTTGGCCAAACCGCTGAAACAAGGCTTCTGGATTGGAGATGATAGTCACAGAGTTTTTGTGGTTGTCCTCTATGAAAGATTGCCGACGTTCTGTTATACGTGTGGGGTAATAGGCCATGGGACAAATACCTGCAGCCGCCGGAACTTGGAAAACCAGAGCTTTCCACCTCCACCCCTGTGCTCTGATCCTAGCATCGGACATAGGTCGCGGTAATGGAAGTTCAAGGTTTGCAGAGTAATGGTTTGGAGGCAGGAATTGGTTCTAGGCCGCAGGACTCGGAAATGGTGACGGAAAAGATGAACGAAGCCCCTGATACTGAATTTGGCCCGTGGATGTTGGTAACTCGACGAAGGGGACGCGGTAGAGGACGCTGTGGTGCCGGTGGCTCCAGGCAACTGGAGTTACGTGAGGCACATGCGAACTCACGTGCCCTGGAAGGCGAGGTTGCCAAAGCCACTGTTGCTCGATCAGGTGTTAATCGTTTGCCACGTGGCAGTATGATTAGAGGAAGAGGAGGGATTGCTGCTTCTAGATCTTGGAAATTGGCTGATCTGTGCGTTAATGACCCTTCAGTCACATCTGAATTAAATCTGCACACTGCTCAAGTCCCTCCTTCAACGGTCCTGTCCCCCACTAACGCTTTGGAAACTGAAAAGGATGGTGCTTCTGCTCATTTCTCTAGTTCCAAGGGTACAGCTTGTTTTTTTATGGGGGGACTACTCATTTTCCTAGTTCCAAGGGTGCTTCTAGCTCTAAAGGAAAAGAGAAAGTTGACAACCCTGATGACTCTTTGGCTCCAAAGCTGAGAACTTCAGTGGGGCCGGGACTTGGGTTGGAACATGATGAGCCTCCTGATTCTCATATTTTGGCTGTTGATCGTCTAGCTGATATTCTCCGACCTCCTGCTTCCTCCCAAGATAAACCTAATTTTGAGATGTGCGACTCTGAAGAAATCTCTGGTTCAGATTCTGACTATAAGGAAGAAGATGAAGAGAATAACGACATGTTAGATGATGAGGATATTGATGAGCCAGATAATCATATGACACTGGATCAATTTCAGACTGGTATTCGGAAAGAAAGTTTAGTCCGTCGAGTTCCTCAAGAGGCTTTGTCATCACAGAAGAAAGGGAGACTTGATACGGGTGTTGAGGAAGACTAATCTGTATCCTTTTTTTCCCATCTTGTTCATTTGATCCTTACTTTTATTCCTTATGTCTGCAATCTCTGGTTCCTTTCTTTTAATCATGATTTCTGCTATGATTACTGAAACTACTAATATTGTTTGTTGGAATTGTAGAGGAGTGTCGGGCCGGGATACCACCTCTCGTATCTTGCATATGGTAAGGAAGTCTAATCCTTTGATTTTTTTTGTTTGGTTGAGACTAGGGCTGACTCGGCTCGCCTGGAAAGATTTTTTAAATTATTGGAAATAACTGGCATTGGGCAGCAATTCTCTCGAACGGATACTCTGGTGGCATTATCACTTTCTGGAGACATAACATAGGTATTGTGACCCCTTTGGCTAAAACTCGGTTCGCTCTACATTTGGTTATTACCACTGGTCATCAAAATCCCTGGGTTCTTTCCATTATTTATAATTCAAATCATATTCATGAACAACGAACTCTCTGGAAGGAACTTTCAGGCATTGCTACGGCTAACTCGCCTTGGATTGGTATTGGAGATTTTAATGCAGTTTGTTCTGACGAAGAAATAAGAGGGGGCTCCTTTTCTTATTATCGTCACAAAGCGCGTGAGTTTTCTAACTTTATTTCTTTTAATAATTTATTGGATGTTCGTTTCACTGGCCCTGGTTATACTTGGTGTAACAACCAATTAGGTTTAGCTAGATGTTGGGCCCGTTTGGATCGTTGCTTGGTTAATATTAACTGGTCTGCTAATTTTAATAATTACTTTGTCAAGCATCTTCCCAGAATTTGTTCTGATCATTCTCCCCTCCTTTTTACTATTCATCCTAGATCCAACTTATTTAATAAGAGAACTTTTAGATTTGAGAATTACTGGTTAGATTATTTGGGTTGTCATTCGGCGGTTAGAGAAGCTTGGAAAGTTTTGCCTCACTCTAATCCTTTACATGCTTTTACTCATCTCTTAGCTCGTACTCGCATTAATTTGTTGAGATGGAAAAAGTCAGGTTTTTGCTCGCTGGATTCTGAGCTCAAGAAGACTGAACAAGAGATCTCTGAGATAGAGGTAAATGAGGATCTTAATAGAATGAATACTATTACTCATACTGGTTTAAATGCTCTTTATAACAAATTATCTGCCCGTCAGAGACAAAACTCCGCTAAGTGGGCTCAGCGAGCCAGACTGCTTTGGATCCAATGTGGTGATTGTAATACTTCGTTTTTTCATAATTCTATTCGCATTAGAAATCATCTTAATTCTATTACTCATATCTCTGATTCTAATGGTAACTGTTTTACTGAGCGTCTTGGGATTGAAAGCACATTTACTAATTTCTTTTCTGATTTATGGATGGAGCCTAATGATATTCCTCTTAGTGATGTTTATCAGGCTCTTCCTGATGATCTTCCTACTTTGGACTCAAATGACAGAGATATTCTTATCAAAGAGATTACTAAACAGGAAGTATTTCAAGCTTTACAATCTCTTCCTTTAGGTAAAAGCCCGGGTCCGGATGGTATGAATGCTGAATTTTATCGTTTTTTCTGGGAAGATATTGGTGATTCTTTATTTATGGCTATTAAATATTTCTTTGAGAATTCTGTTTTGCCTAAGTCTTGGGGACAAACTTATATTGCTTTAATTCCTAAAAAGGCTAATCCTGTGCAAGTTTCTGATGTTAGGCCTATATCTTTATGCAATGTATGCTATAAAATTTTATTGAAAATTCTAGCTAATCGTCTTAAAAACATCTTGCCTCGGTTAATTGGCAAAGAGCAATGTGGCTTTGTTTCTGGTCGCTGCCTCTTTGATAATATCATTGCTCTTCAGGAAGTGGTGCATTCGATGGATAATGATATTACCTGCCCCCTAGGATGTTAATCAAATTGGGTATAGAAAAAGCCTATGACACTTTGAGTTGGAATGCAATTCTTGCCACTCTTCACTGAATGAAATTTCCTAGTAGTTGGATATCTTGGATTAATGTGTGTATTAGATCCACCTCTTATTCTCTCCTTATTAATAAACAACCTTCTAGGTGGATTAATGGTTCTAGAGGTCTTAGGCAGGGTGATCCTATCTCCCCTTATCTGTTCATATTGACTGCTCAAAATTTGACTTCAATGCTTAATTTTGCTTTGAAACACCAATTGATTCCTGGATTTAGTCCTTCTCTTTCTAGTAATTTCAACCACCTCATGTATGCTGATGATTTAATTCTTGTTACTCAGGCTTCTAGGAAATCTGCTTGTAATATTAGGCTCTGTCTTTCCATTTATCAGCACTTTACTGGGCAACGGGCTAATAGCTTTAAATCCGAAATCTTTTTTTCTACAAGATTCAATAAGATACTGCAAAAAAGTATAACTAGTATTCTTCAATTTAAAACTGGAGCTTTTCCTTTAAACTATCTTGGTATTTTAATTGCTCCTAAAAGATTAGCCTTAAGACACTTTAATGATATGCTAGACAAAATCAGAAGGACTGTTGCTGTCTGGAATCACTCTAAGCTTTCTGCAGCTGGTAAAACAATTCTAATTAATTCTTCCATCTTGTCTACTCTTCTTTATTATCTATCAGTTTACCCTGTTCCTGATACTATCCTGGATGGTATTGCCAAATATGCTAGATTTTTCTTTTGGTCTAAGAGTGGCAATAGAAAGGGCATGAACTCGGTTAGCTGGACTGATACTATGCTTGACAAAACTGAGGGGGGGTTGTCCATCAGGAACTTGCATCACTCAAAAATCTCTTTGATGACCAAAAACGTTTTTAATTATGTGAATAAACAGAATGCGATTTGGGTTGATTTTCTTTATCTTAAATATGGGGCCTTTAATCCTTGGACTGATGATATTAGGCCTAATTGTTCTTGGTTTTATCGTGGCCTTTGTCGTACTGCTAGGACTATCAAGCATAATTGTTGGTTTCTTAATGTCAATCCTTTGAAGACGTCTTTCCTTTTAGACCCTTGGTACTTTGAGATTCCGCTTGCTTTTAAACCGACTTATCTCAATATGGAGGCAAACATTGATAACTTGCAAATTTCTGATTGTCTTGTGGATTCTCATTGGAACATTCATGTTTTACACAACATATTTGGTTGTCATTTAAACTCTGATACTCTCACTCATGGTAAAATCAGTTTTGATTCTGATAACTCTTTGGTGTGGCTCCCCAATTCTAAGAAATTAAAACTTTCCTCCATTATTTACTCTCATCTTACCAATTCATCTGTTCAGCAGGAACACTGGGATGGTTGGGGTAACATTTGGAGACTTCTTGTGGCTCCGAGAACTAAACACTTTATCTGGCTTTTGTTTCATAATGGGGTTAAAACATATGATTATTTTTATCATCTTAGACTGGGTCCTCAAACTAACTGTGTCTTTTGCAGCTTGGTTTATGAAAATATTGAACATCTATTACATCTTTGTCCTACAACTCAACTTATTTGGTATTATGTCAGGCTTTTTACTGGTAAATATTTCTCATTTGAGGGGGCTTTATTTCTGGAAACTGGCTTTGTCCCTCAATGATTGGTAAGGATTTATTTATTCCATCTGTTATTGCTATAACTGCTTGGTATATCTGGAAGGCGAGATGCAACAAGATTTTTAGGAATGAAAATCTGGACTGTTGGAAGCTGGCTTCTATGGTTGTAGCCCACACTAGAGAGTATTTTTATAAATCTATTTCTAAACCAGGGAGGAATCTCATTTTGCTTAATTTTACTGCCCTTGATAGTCCGTTTCTTACCATTTCAGCTGTTTGGAACAGAGAAGCTTCTTGTTCTGGGGCTGGCTTTTACTTGAGTGATTATAATGCTAAGATCTCTATTGCAAGATGTTTTAGCTCTAAAGCTGATTCTTTATTTCAAGCTGAAGCTGTGGCATTGAAAAATATTCTTCTCTATTTTCATCAACACAATTTCAAGCCCAGGAAAGTGCTCATCACTCATGAGGCATTAGCTAATTCTATCAAGCAAAGAGTGCTTCTTCAGAGCTGGAGAGTTAATCATTTGATGGAGAATATAAGAGACTTGCTGAGGATTCTGGGTGAGACTGAGCTGTATATCATTCCAAAAAGCTGGGCCAAAGCATCTTCTGGGTTAGCTGTTCATGGCTGCAACTTGCATGCATTGACTTTATTTCATCAAGGCCGTGACCTGCCTAGGTGGATTATGAAGCAGATTCTGATGATGGGACTCACTTTCTAGTTGCTTCTTGTCACCTTTTGTTTGTTTTGAGTTTCTTGTTTTTCTTTTTGATTTTAGCTCTTTGTTGTTTCCAGGTTCTAGCTTTTAGTTGGCTTAAACTTTGCTGTTGATTAGCCTTTTGTTTATTTTCTAATAAATAACTTTTGAGCTCCTTTTTATCAAAAAAAAAAAAAAAAACTTAGACATTTAAACATGTTTCTAGATGACTCTAGATTAGTTTGAATCAAACTAAGATTACAGTTTGAGTGTAGAATATCAACTCTCAGTTTGAGTAAATTAATTAAAGTAGTGGTTATCCTATTTTAATAAATTAGATTCAAGTCTCAATTATAATCAAATCTTTATCTTATTAGGATATTTAAATATGATTATAAACTTATAAATAGGCATTGTTACTTTAGTATTTGTCTCTATCAAGTTGGGAGGTTAGTGAGTTTAGTATGGGGGTGTAGTAGTGTGTTTACTAACCTAACAGAGAATGGAAAGTTGATTCCACTAACAGATTTCTCCTTTATTATGTGATTAATAAAATTAGTTGTTGCCTCCCCCGCTTTCTTCTCCATATATTACTTAATTGATTGCCTCATTTATTATGAAATTAAGAAAAATTATTTATTGCTTCCCCACTTTCTTCTCCACATATTAGTAACATATTACCTACTCTTGGAGTCTGGGGTATACAAATTGCTTTTATTCAGATTTCCGTCTAATTGTTTAAAATTTCCAATCAGTCAAATCTGATCCTTAGATATCCGTCTAATTCTTTATCTAATTGTATAAAACTCAGTTTTTATTTAGTGTGTGTATTTAGTTTTCTACTTAAGTACATAAATGAAATGAGATAAACACAGTAAAACATTAGGCAAAAATCTAAACATAATCTTGTTGGGTACACCTAACTTAATTAACAAATAGATAAAGAAATCATTGAAACTCTAAAGAGCAAAAAAAAAAATTACTCACCGGTTTGCTTGAAACTAAAAACATAAATACCATTAGACAAAAAACTAATTAAAACTGGATATACACCCCTAGCTACATAAAATAGATATAAGACATTAATCAAAACTCTAATTAAATTGGGATGGGAAGAAATCCAAATATAAATGGCTTCGTAGAATGCATCACCATGCATTTATAGATATATTTAAAAAAAAAATTGAACATAAATCTATTTGAAAACAAGGAAAAAGACCCGAAAATCCTCAACAAATTTCCAAGAGAAGCTGGAAGTTGTTGAAACTTGTTATATACAATTCTATTCTTCATTATTCAAAAAAATATCAAAGTTTTTTGTTCTCTGAGAAATTCAAATTTTGCCTTTTCGTCTTTTTTCCTATCTTTTCTTTATTTTCAACTTCTTCCCCAACAAAGAAAGATGAGATGGTGCATACCCTTGCTTAGCAATCTCACTTCGATCATGCATGAGCTAACCCAGCACACCTGATGAGCTTGGTACCTTCCACACACACCAACGCCAGTGCATGAGCTCCCATGTACACCTACGAGCTAGTAGTGTTGGTGCAAGTGCAACTGGGACTGGTGTGGGCTTGCAACAGGAAAATGCATTAGGGCTGAATTTCTAAAAACACTCTACTTCCACTAACTTAAAATGCTCTCCAATCATAAGTTCTTGTTGGAACCACCACTTGTACTAATGAAAACCACTTGTCAGTCACAAGCCCACATCAGTATATTGCAAGCACCAATGAGCCACTAGTCTCAAGTAGTGCTAGTGTGAGTAGAGTAGTATTGACACGGGCTATCATGAGTTTCTGTAAACACCTTACAAGTATTAGTGAGCTCACTAGTCACAAGCAAACACCAGCACAAGAAGTTGATCATGCGAGCTCATGACTTGAAGGACACATTGGTCCCACAAGCAAGTGCCAGTGTTAGCTCAGCAACCCCAGGGAAGGAGAGGGGAATGGGAATAGGAAGGAAGGGTATATAGGTTGTTGAAAAAATTAATTGAATTATAATTTTTTATGTTGAAAAATAATTTTAAAAAATAATACGTTATTTTGAGAAACAGATGAGTTTTTTATATTTAATTTTTTTTTTTAAAAGGTGGATAAAACACTTCAAATTAAAAAAGAAACACAGTACAAGGAATTAACAACATCAAGGAAATAAAAATAACCACTAGAAGTGGTACAACAAACAGAAACAATAAACAACACTGACACTAGAGAACACACAAACCAACAAAAAAGACAACATCAAGGCACAGACACCGACCCCCAACGAAAAAAAGGCACCAATTAGGCTGGGATCTGTGGCGATGCCTCCTCAGCAAGAAGACCCACACCGGTCTCATCCGATCTCTGATCCAAGAACTCCAAACTGTGTCTGCTTGATAGAAACTTCCATGAGAAACGTCCTTAACCAACTCCACATTGACCACAATAGGTGGAGCACGAAGCTCCCCCGCCCCATAATCCACTTTAGTCAAGTTTTGGGCCAAGGAACAGCCCACATCACAAAGCAAATTTGGATCTAGAAACACCCCCAACGAGTCAGTCTCAGACCCAATAGCCTTGGTTGGACCAACATCAGTCCTAGCCCCAAAAAATGCTATCACACGATCCACAAAACATGAGCCCGGCCCATCCCTCACAAGATTTGAACCCAACCCACTCTTTTTACAACTCATCGTAGAACCACCCAATGACAACCCAATCTCGGACTTGCAAACCTCGGATAGCCCAACCTCGGACCCAGAAACCTCAACCGATGGGAAGCAACCATCTGTCCCATGCGACTGCACATTTCTAGCGCAAGCCACCCAAATCTCGATACTGTGTCTCCTCGAGCCCTCCACCGGTGTACTGACCTCACTCTTGTGCCCGTCAGTCCTGCTTGTCACACAGACCCTCGGTTTCTGACCGTTTCGTCTGTTTGTGTTACAGCGCCAGGTTTGGGATACTTCCGGGAAAGAGGAATAGGGCCGTCAAGGGAGCCAAGCTCAACATTCCCCTCCTCGGAGTGCAGTGTGCCTCCTCCGCTAGCGTCCACTGCCACACCCCTCCAAGACCGCTCACCAAACGCCACAAAAGCACCGTTAGGATAGCAGGCCTGCATTCCTATCTGACTCAACATAGGGCGCTTACCCTTCTCCTCACGCGAGACACCAAACCTGCAACACCGTTGCTCAGGAAGACCACCACTCCCTCCGCCATCACCAGGAAGACCACCATTCCCTTCACCATCGTGGCAACGGCACTCAACCACGTCTGCCCGGGAGCAAGGCTCAACCGGCTCGGGAGGAACGGGGCCGTCAATGGAGCCAAGCTCAACCTTCCGGCTCGGCTTCTTTTTCCTCTTCCTCCTTTTCATCCTTTGCATGCGAATTATATTTAAAATTTTGTGAGAGATTTAGATGTATTTCAATTAAAAAGGCTAAACGTAAAACTAAATAATAAAAAAGAAACTAATTAAAGAGTTGGGTAAAAACCTAAAAAACCAAGAGGATCTATATGTTCCTAATTACATAAACAAATTAATAAAAAATCTGACACCTGTATGAACGCGCACACACTGACACACATATATATAAGTATTAAATAATTAGGTAGAACCTAGGTTAAAATGAGATTTACATATTAAAGTAGATAAATAAATAAATAAAATTTACTAAAATCCAAATACGTCGAAAAAAAGTGTGATATAATTGAAAAAATATCTCAATAACAATTGTTATATTAAAAAAAAACAATGCAAACCACAAAAGCATTGGGAGAGGGTAAAAATTAAGTTATTGTTAAGTCTAGTATTTAAAAAAAATTAGAAAATGAGAAATGTTATTTTTATTTTCTATTTTTGGCTAAAAAAAACAAGGTCTTATATGAGAACTGTTCGGAAAAAATATATATAAATTTTGCATCATTTTTCTTCACTATTCACCACTAAAAATTCCAGTCCAAGGCTTGTACTGAGGCAGGAAGGTACAAAAGAAAGTGAGCATGTAACTACTTTAAAAGAATAAACAAACAAAATAAGAAGGAGAAGCGAAGGAAGAAACAAAGGATGACAGCATGGTTACACTGACATCCACACCTTGCAATGAACATAGACTCAACGTGCCGAAAAAAGAAAATAAAAAATGAAATGATGATTTGACAAGGAGGTGGTCCTGACTCAGCCAACCTGTAAAGCAACATCATTTGCGTGACAATGCTCACCACCGACACTTTCGAAAAGGATAAAACATCACCACAAATATGTTCATGGACGGTCACCAAAGTTCCCTTTGTGACGTACAGTTGTTAAGTACTTGTTGTAGTTGATCGTTAATGTGCCTATCAAATGCGGCATGAATATTGTTAGTACAAAATTCACTTTAATTAACATAATTTGACACCAAATTAAAGTGACATAGTATTTATGGTAACATGACATAGATGATAACATAAATAATATGGTGATATGGCAAAAGTTTTTGATTTTGAGGCAAATATTTTGAAAGATTTTAGTTGAGTTTTTTTTTTTTTTTTTTTTTTTTTTTTTTTTGTATATGTTACAATTTGAAAGCAAAATCTTATCGAGATCATATTTAGAAGATATGATTAAAGACTAAATATGGATGGAGGCTAATTGAAGAAATACCTAACAATAGTATGATTTGAAAGTTACCCAATTGAAGACATACCTATTATTTGTATGATTTAAAGAATTTTAATAGTATGATTGAAGACATGCCAAATTGGAGAGATACTTATTGGTAGTATGATTGCCGTGATTGATTGAAGATCAAATTTGGAAAGTTTTGTGAAGATGCACAAAGTTATGCACCCCTTACGAGGGGATTGTATGGTGAGGAGCTGAGAAGGTGGCTAGTTGATAGTAGTCGGATCAGGAGATCTGGTTGCATCGACTCGGAATAAGCATGATCGGGAGGTTGATCGGTCTTGAGGTCGCTTCGCAACTAAACCAGTACTCAGTCAAGTCAGCAGTTAGGACCATGTTGCAAGTTTGGTTACAACAAGACTTACAATAGCTAAATTTAGAAGGTTCTAAAGTTAGTAACGGCGAGGATTCTAAAAGAGGTATGAGCTATATTTGGGACGTGGAGGCGTCTATATAAGCTATCTTGCTTTGAGATTGTGTGGTGATAACAAGAGCTTAAGATAGTACAGGCATTAGATAATTTAGAGAGAGTAGTGATCTTTATTTTTTAGTGATTTATTGAAGATCAAGTTTGGAAAGTTTTGTGAAGATGCACAAAGTTATGCACCCGTTACGAGGGGATTGTATGGTGAGGAGCTGAGAAGGTGGCTAGTTGATAGTAGTCGGATCAGGAGATCTGGTTACATCGACACAGAATAAGCATGATCGGGAGGTTGATCGGTCTTGAGGTCGCTTCGCAACTAAACCAGTACTCAGTCAAGTCAGCAGTTAGGACCATGTTGCAAGTTTGGTTACAACAAAACTTACAATAGCTAAATTTAGAAGGTTCTAAAGTTAGTAACGGCGAGGATTCTAAAAGAGGTATGAGCTATATTTGGGACGTGGAGGCGTCTATATAAGCTATCTTGCTTTGAGATTGTGTGGTGATAACAAGAGCTTAAGATAGTACAGGCATTAGATAATTAGAGAGAGCAGTGATCTTTATTTTTTAGTGTGATTAACAAAGTGTTGGTACCCATGTATTTTCATCTCTTTTAGTGGATTGTTTATCTCCGGGCTTGACCTCCCAAACATAGGCGAGTTGATGTTGATTGGCTGACCAATTTCGTCTGGCTCTTTTTTGTTTTTGGTTTGTGTGAGATTACTATGAGTGTTTGAGTGTTTTTAAAATCCACAAACCACACCGGCAGATCTAGCAAATATATCTAATGTCATCTACATTTAACCTTTATTATCTTTTGTTTAGATATTTTGCAATTAATCGATTATCATTTTTATTTATTATTTATTTTGTTTTACAGAGAGAAATTCATGTAGTTTAAGATGTATAAAATTAAAAAAATTATAATTATGAATACGTCACAAACAATATTTGAGTGTTCAACTTTTGAGGATGGAGGGGAATGAAATATTACTACTCTATTATAAAAATTGTACTTTTAAGAAAAACTCTTTAGAAAAATATAAGAGCTCCAAAAGTTCCCCCATTGGTTTATTAAATAAGGAAAATTGAAAATGAGTTTGCTGAAGTTCTTCCATCAAACTCATCAAGGCAAAAGTTTGATTAAAGTCGGATACTTCAAGCTTCTTATGGTTGAAATAATATATGCAGCTTTAAAGACTCTTATCCTCTTATTATCACACACTCATTAAGATGGTAAGAGTCTTATTTCGTTTATTGCTATTTATTAAATAATTGTAAAAGATTTCGCTTAACCCTTCAAAGGAAGTTCTAAAACTCAGCAGAAAGATAGAGAATCACAATAGAGTAGCTCCCCAAAGTGTAGGTGGTAGTGATTTGTACATTATAGCATTTGCCCCTTTATGAAGAAGCATCATTACTTATAAGTTTCAAGATAATCAACTTGATTTGAGGCGTAGTAATATATCTTGTTTGGTGACAATGAGAACCATGCCAAAAGTGGAGCATCATGAATTTTCGATATAAAAAGTGAAATAGTGAAATGAAGTTTTTTAAATATTAGTTTATTCTAACAGAAGTCTCTTAGTAAACTTTTAGATCAAGACTAGGACAAGCTGTATTACTTTTTGTTTAAACCAAATTTTTCTAATTTTTTGTCTACTAATATACTAGAGGCTAAAGGTTTGGGAAGTCAATTTATTCCTCATTTTCTTGGGGGTCATCTTTCCTTCAAAGTCAAATTATCTATTACTCAATATTATGAAAAGCTCAAGTAAGGATTTTGATTATTTCTTTCATAACTCAATACCTTTGTTCCAAGTCTTATTATGTCCCGAGAGGGGATGAACATGCTGGTCATTCTTAGCTCCTAGCTACATTGTATTTAGCGGTATGCTCCTTTAGGTAAGAAGGATTAGGGTTCTGCTTACTCCTTGCCATAAGACTTACAACTTCTCAATAGTATTTACAAATTGTGCCAAATTATCAATGCAAAAATCTATCTCTCTGACAGGGGCCCGAAAGTGCACGGGTTGTCGAAGTAATAAAATACCCTGGTGAGTGGGTAGTCGTATCCACAGGAAATAGGGATTTGAGATATAAGTATTCACTATTTAGCTAACGCGATGTGCGAAAGGAAATCAGTGAGTGAGTGCGAGAATAATTGGTAAAAACAAGAATTAAAAGAGAAGTGTGGAAGATGAGAGAGTGCAAGTAAGAGTAGAAGAGTAGGACAAGCAATGAGAGAAGATGGGTATCCGGATAAGCTACCCCTAGGACTTATGCTTCTAGTGCAAAACAATGCTATTATACCTTCCTATTGATGTTAATTGAGTCGAGGAGATCCTTAAAAACACGGTCCCAAATCTAAGGTTAACCGTGACTAATCCCAATACTATGCCCCAACATTAGGTTTCACTACGACCCTTGACCCTCATTGACCTGTCAACTAAGCCCTAGGGGAGTTCGTCTTCCTAAGCCTCACACTATGTGAAATTGCTTTAGGTTCTAGGGATTCCTAGTGATAAACCTGGTTCCTATATGTAGTTCAAACCCTTTGGTCCAGGTGAGAGAACCCTAGTCTAGATTAAGCCCCAATACTAAGATTCACTACAACCCTTCACTCTGTTGCTCGCGTAACTAAGCCCCAGGGGAGTTTATCTCCTAGCACTTCACTTTATCTTGACCGCTAATAAATTATGGAACACGAAGGTAGGGAAAATCACATCGAAGGGGAAAGGGGACGTTCCGCTACCTTACGACTCACCCTCTCAATCCTCTTCAATCCTAAGTAGTCTAATCCTATAGGAGTTGTCACACCTCCAAAGGATTACCTAAATTGTTCTCAACCCTAGTGTCACGGCTAAGGGAAAACAATAACAAAATAAATCAAGATTGAAACTCACTTTTATTCATCAATAATGGAAAAGCATAATAACAATGTCAAAGAAACATAATAGTCCAGGGTTTACAAATCCGAATACCCACAAGGGGTTTAGCTCCTCATGGAGCTATACAAATCCATCAAAGTAATAATAAGAACATAAATTGCTGCTACAGTACTCGCCGAAATGCTCCAGAATTCGTCTTTCTTCATCGAGGCCGTTGAATTGGGCACACAATCAACGGTAGATCGTGCTAATTGCTTCAAATCTCCTAATTTGGTGAAGTTCTCCTTGTTAGCACGAGCTAGACTTATTGTGAATGTGACTGCCTTTGTGCCCCTTCAAAGGAGGTTGGCACACACTCACAAGTCTATACTCATGCCGTGCTCCTTGCTTAGTCCGAGAATCTTCCCAACAATGGTGAACACGATCTAACTTCGTTTCTTTCCTTCACTTTATCTTCACAACCCTACAATGCACAAAAGTAAACAAATGCACAATTTTTAGTGATAAAATCTGATTAAATTA
This sequence comes from Dioscorea alata, assembly GCA_020875875.1. NCBI lineage: Eukaryota > Viridiplantae > Streptophyta > Magnoliopsida > Dioscoreales > Dioscoreaceae > Dioscorea > Dioscorea alata. Next base: position 6,857,783 of record CM037015.1, read on the forward strand.
ATGCTCATTGCAAAATAATAACGCCTCGCATTACTATAACACGAGCACTTATCACTTTCTCTTATTCTATCGAAATTAGGACAACCCTTGATCATTGAGTTACGAGGGGAAAAGTTGATATTATAGACCACAAAGTATGGTTTCTTCTCCAAAATATGAGGCTCAGCTACACACCTCATCAAGGTTCTCTCATACCATCTCTCTGCTAGATTCCTACATTTAAAATATTGAGAATCGAGCTCAATTCAAACCTATAACCAGGGAAGGATACTCCGACACCTAAGTCAAATGGGGATTGATGTCTCAAGAGAAATGATGACTCTCGGAAAAGAACAAAGAAAGAGTTTTAGGGTATGTAACAATGAAATCTCTACGGAGTTCTCTCTCCCTTATGTAAATGACAATTACGCTCTTTTATAGTCCTCTCACCTCACTAACTTAGGGGTTGTTTATTTGTAAAGCGTGGAATTAAGGAAGAATGAGATAGAAATGAGAATAAGAGGGAATGGATTAGGAATGGAAGAAAAATCGTGTTTGGTTAGAGGATATGAGGGATTAATTCATTGGGAATGGGAAAAAGTAAAAGAGAAAATTGTGGTAAAAAGACTTTTATACCCTTAATACAAGTTAATAAGAAAAAAATGTTAGGTTAAATAATAATTATCTTTTATAATAAATAATAATTATTTTTAATTTTAAAATATTTTGACTATTGTTATTTTTATTTAACTAAATATTTCACTTTAATTATTAATTATTATTAAAATTATATATTTAATTATTATTTAAACTAGATTATTATTTTTAATTATTAGTTATTATTTTTTTGACATTAATAATTATTTATTGTTAAAATTATTTATTTAATAATTATTTGAACTATATTATTATATTTAATTAGTAGTTACTATTATTTCACATTAATTTTTCTTTATTATTCAAATAACTTAATTAGTTATTATTTAAATTAAATTATTATTTTATTTATTAGTTATTATTATTTCACTTTAATTATTATTTATTATTAGAATTATATATTTAATTATTATTGAATTACATTATTATTTTAATCATTAAATAAGATGGGCAAATGTGGCATTTCACCCCAAGGAGTTTGAGAGGAATGAGTAATCCTCCCAAAAAATGGGAGGATTGCCATTCATCTCTCACTCCTCATTCATTACTCACCCATTCCTTTCTAACTCCCATACGTGGTCATCCAAATAAGGCATTGGAATCACTAAGTAATAATTCTCACTCCATGCCTTACAACCAAACACCCCTGTGGGTTATTTGGCATTGTTGCCAAATCTATATTTTTGTTGCTAATTCCAAATTTTGGGAAAAAAAAAAACACATTTGACAAATTACTTTCGTTTCCAAAAATTTTGAAAACATCTATGTTTTAAAAAAAAAGAAATGTGGAAAAGCAATTTTTATGTTTTTAACTATTTTGAAAATGTTTCCAAAATATTAACCTAACTCATTAACCACAATTACTATCTTTTCCTCATAGGTATTAATGGTTTAGACAAATGTGCCACCTGATCTTCCTAGAGATGCACCTTCGGTTTTTCTTCATTTTTTCCAATCTCAAAATTTATTTTCTCCAATCTCTTTTTTTTTAATATATTTATTTGCAATTTTTTAAGATAGTAGAAAATTTGAGATAAAGATGGTTAGAGATTTGAGATTTTTCTTGTAAAATCTCCTTCATTTTTTTCTTTTTAAATCTTTTCTAATTATCACAAAAGATCTATATATCATGTGTTCTTTTAATTTGTCATTAATACAATTTATAAAAATTTAACATCTTATTGTTTTTATATTTTTTTTATAAAAATATATTAAAAAAAATTTGTTTACTATACAAGTTAATTTTGTATACTAATATAAAAAACTATAATAATTGTAAAAACATAAATTAAGAAAATTATACAAAATTATATAATAATGTTTTTTTTTTCCGAAACATACAACTTTTGTATTCAAACTTGTTTTTGCTTTCAAAAAATTGATAACAAAACAAAAACAAAACATAAAAAACAAAAAAACAAAAAATAAAAAAACAAAACAAAAACAATGCCAAACTATGCCTTAATTTCTTCTTATATTTAGTGATTCAATTTTTCCATTAGAATACTGGGTTAGTTTTTTAATCTCTCCATTCAATGGCCGAGCAAGTCCCACTTCGATTGGAGATTGATTCCTCTATACTAAATACTAAATAGTCGAATGAATTTTGCTGCCTTACAAGATTCAATCTTGCCCTATTGGATGACTTGGCACTGAAATCTATCTATATGAGCCCAAATCATGCCACATGGGTGAGTCTAATCATTCCACGTTTTCCAAATGTTTTTTTCTTTGTATTACAACGGAAAATATTTAACTTATATTAATGAAAAAAACTTCTCTGCTTTCGGAAAGCCAATCCAATAACAACCCCCACAATATGCCATAGCAAAAGTAACGAGACAGATTTTTAACATACATTTTCTAAGATAATATTAATTTATATAAATGTGAGATTATTAAATAAAGCCAACGACCTTTGGGACTATTGGCATTTGGGTTCCTGCGTAGAGCTTTCGTCTTGAGTAGAGTGTGGCTCCCCGAGTTTGATTTCCCTGCTCACGTAGGTGAAGGTATTGTCTGATAAAGTGTGGTTCTTTGACATAACCGTCTTTGTAAAAAAAAATATTAATAAAAGAAAACCGACTTTCCAGAAGGTGGTTGGTGGTTGCTAATGAGTTAGGCATTCATTCAATTGATTCATGAAATCCTCAAATATTAGGACATCGAAATTGGAATATATGATTATATATCCCTTTCATGACCCACCTTTTCTAATTATAGGTTTCTCTTCTTATTTATTTTTATGACATATTAGAGAAATATATTTATCAATTTAAATAATTAATAATTGGCTTAATTACAGTATTATTAAAAATTTACTTTTTTATAATGAGGTTTTTCTATATTATTTATATAAGAATCTCTCCAAAATGTACAATTTGCTAAATTTAACAACAAAATTTAAGTAATAAATTGATTTTTTTAAATATCCTAAATGCTCACAATGGTTATAAGAAATTATAAATTATTAAAAAATAAAAAATGGAAAATATTATTTACTCCTCCATATTACAAAATCTAAAAATTAAAACTAAATATTAATAAGGAAATATTATTATAAAAGTATTATTTACCCAAAACAAGCTAATAATGAAATTTCATTCAAAACATAAATAAATAAACAATTGTTCATCAATTTTCTCTTTTCCAAAAACAAAAAAGAAAAAAGAAAAAAGAAAATCCATATAATGTTAGGAAAGAATAAATTAAAAAGAAAGAAGGAACATCATTCCAACTTGGAAGATCATTCAACAACAATGAAACATCCAAGAAAGTTCTTAAATAACACACGAGGGTTGATCTAGAATTATCAATGTGGTCCTCATGTATGACAATTTACATGTTATACTTAAGCAAACAAGAAAATCATGGTGGTCCTAACTTAAAATAAATCATACTATATATATATATTTTCTATTATTAAAAAAAAATAATTCAATCTTGTTTTACATTAAATCTAACAAATAATATCAAAACACGTAATAGAAAAATGATTACTTCTTTTCAAAATAATACCTAGATGAAGATTCTTGTCGGATTATCAGACGGTATTTGTATCCGTTTCTATTATTTTAATAAATCTTAGATAGTTTATTTTTTTAAAAAATAAAGATAAGCATAAAAATATTGGTTTTCCTTTACAAGTATGTTACATTTTGTGCAAATTTTTACATAAAAATAAATTAATAAATTAAAAAAAGGTTGAGATTAGAAGTTTAGACAACGAGGACTAAAGCTAAGCCGGTGATCCTGAGCTGGTGCTGACAAAGCTCTCTTATCCCCCTAATACCTTATCACCACCAATTCCAAGCATAGCAAATCAAACTCCTTATTTTAGTCCTTATCATGGTCTTGCAATTTTATAAATATTCATTCTCCTCTTCTTCTCCATCTCTCTATCTTTCACATCATCATCATTATCATCATCTCCTTTGCCCTTTCTTTTATCACCTTCTCACCAAACTAAGCCCCAATAAAACATCAAATTCTTCTTCTTCTTCTTCTTCTTCTTCTTCTTCTTCAATTCTACTTCTCTTTCCAAACATGAATGCCCCAACAAATCCAAAAGCCTTCAAACAATGGCAACAGAATGCCGAAAATTTCACAGATGTTCAAATCCAAACATCCTCCGGCCATACCATCTATGCTCACGCAAACATCCTTGTATGTTCTCACACATGCCATTTCTTGATCATTTCCATCAAGTATTGGATAAAAGAATTTGGTCATTTGATCTAATCTCTATATGCTTTTTTTATTTTTCTTTCAGGCCTTGGCTTCACCAGTGCTGGAGAGGATGTTGGAACATGCAAGAAGATCATGTTCATCTAATTCAAGACGGCAAATCAAAGTTCTTGGAGTCCCTTGCGATGCAGTCCTTTCATTTGTTCGCCTTCTCTACTCCTCCAAATGGAGATCATCCGATAAAGACGAAGTCGAAGAGATGGAGAAACACGGCATGCATTTGCTTGCATTGTCTCATACATACCGAGTGCAGTGGCTCAAGCTCGTATGCGAGACCTGTCTTATTGTGAGCACGGAGAACGTGATCGACACTCTTAAACTTGCAAAATGGTGTGACGCACGGCGGCTTTACATCAAATGCATGGTAGTGCTAACTCAGGACTTGGCCGGTGTTCAATGCACAGAGTCATGGAGATTCATTCAAGCACATGACCCACAACTGGAACTCGAGATCCTGCAATTCATCCAAGAAAAGGATTTGGTATGCATTCAATTAACACATGGTTCTTGATTTGCTTGAATTACATAACGCAAGTTGTGCTTAATTCTTTCTTTATGAACAGAGAATGAAGAGGATGAGAAGAAGGAAAGAGGAGCAAGGTGTGTACATGCAGCTGGTAGAAGTGTTGGAATGCTTGGATCATATCTGCACAGAAGGATGTACTAATGTTGGTCCTTTGGATGTGGATTTGGCAAGCAAGAGCAGAGGACCTTGTGGTTATTTCTCTACTTGTGAGGGATTGCAGCAGCTCATCCTTCACTTGCCATTGTGCGCGAAGAAGCTTGCCCCGGGTAAATGCACACATTGCAAAAGGATGTGGCAAATTTTTCGCCTTCATTCCTCTCTTTGTGCCCGGACTGAATTTTGCAAAGTTCCGCTCTGCAAGTGAGTAAATATATAAACTTGGGTTTTTCATTCTATTGTCTTGAGATTGGATTAGATTGCCATATATTGAATCTTGTGTTTTCTTTTTGGTTTGATATTTAGGCAGTTTAGAATGAGGAAGCTGGAGGAAGGAAAGGGAGATGATGAGATGTGGAGGCTTTTGGTGAAGAAGGTGGCATTTGCAAGATTCATGTCCTGTTTGGAGAAGACAAAGAGGACAGAGGAAGTCTGGAGAAAGGCTGTGAAGTGTGGGGAAAGTAGTTGTAGATCTGTAAATTCATCTCAAAGAAGAAAATGATTTTTACAAATTTTCTTTGTAAAAAGGCTGTAAAATTACACATGATTGTTCGTACATTAAATTCATTTTATTGAGATTCATGGCTTTTTGGTAAATCAATACAAATTTGATTCAATTGTCTAGCTGTCTGCCTAAATAATATGAGTAATTATGTGAGAAAATATAATTAAAAACTCAAAAAAAAAAGATATTATTTAAAAAAATTCTCTCTCACAACATTTGATTAAGTTGAGTGATTTGTCCACTTTAATGACTTTAAAAATAAAAAATTAAAAAAAAATTCTTTCTACAATAATTGCCCTTCAATTTATGTCATGACATTGAAATTGAATACCAACAAAAGAAAAATCTATGGTGTTTTAACTGTTTATGTTTTGTTTGGATGGAGGGTTTTAGAGATAAAGAGTAAAGTTTGTTTGAGAACCACACTTGGATTGAGGGTTTTAAAATGCCAAAAATTGAAGAGGTAAAATGGAGGTTTGAAACCTCTATTTTTCCCTCACTTCTTAATCCTCCAAGGGAAGGGTTGAGACTTTTAAGAGACCTAAATGAGCTTTTACAGTATGGTATTTACCAAGCTATATATCCTTTTAACAGAGAGAATAAAAGTTTTACTCCATAACTAAACCCTAGCTACATGAAGATCTCTCGCCCTTTCTTGTCTGGAATATTCATCGAAGTTCTGCCAGGATCATTAATTCCGGTAAATTTCTCTCTTCTAGTTTGATTTTCTGTGTTTATTTTGAAATCTAATTGGGAGCAGCACCACCAAGATCAATCTCACAAACATTAGATAAGTGAATTAAATATGATAGATCATCAGCAACCTCTTCTATTAGGTGCTCCTTCTCTATTTCCTCCCAATCTTGCATTCCCCTTCCCACTTCTCCTCTCCACATGAATATCTCTAACAAATTCCCAACTTGAGCAACAACATTTCCATTGAAAAAAAAAAACTAAGAATCAACGGAATCAAGCTTATTTCCTAACTAAATTGTATAATAAACTATAAATTTTGGTTGCAATTATAAAACATCCCTTCACATTATCAAAATTTTACATTATAGTTAGGATTTTATATTTGCCTCGCAATCTATTTTTTCATTTTACATTATGTTGGTTCTTGTAACAACCAAATTGTTATATATCTCTATACTTAATAGAAAGATGATTTAATTGGTTTGAAATCACCCAAGTTGCTTAGGTTAACTATTTCCATTAAATTGAACAAAGTTGATATCATTCCAGCTTAGATAAAGCCTTGTAGTCAAATATATTCTAATGGAGCCAACCATGTTTTATCCTATTCACTACATCCTTAAATTTGTGTGAAGGGAGAACAATGAAAACATCCAAGAAAAATTAAATTGGGTTTGTACATATAACAATCTTCTTTTACGATCAATGGAATCAAGCTCATTTCGTAACCAAAATGTATAATGAATTATAAATTTGGTTTGCAATTATAAAACATATCCCTTCACATTAACTAATCATAATATTTGGATGATCTATAGGTATCCCTTCTAATTAGTATTCACTATTTCCATGGGCTTATCCCTTGTCTGTTTCCTTTGTTGGAACCCTCCTTTACTAATACTATTTAACTGCCTTTTCTTTTGTAGCATCTCTGTTTTGAGAGGCATGTTTCTTCCTTCTCCTATAGTAGCATCTGAACCCCAATCTTATCTCTAGTCACTAGCTTTTTAACCCATCCAAATACCTTAACATCTATTATCTTTCGGTTTTATTCAAGTTATCTCTCTCTGCTAGCTCATAAAATTAGCTGTGCACTCATAAATAGACCTTAACCGTTGTGAACACTTTTGAAATCTATGAAATATCGATCACAATCAAGAGGCAATATTTGTTTCATGTCCTCCAATTTAATGGGTCTCAATGGGTCTAGCACCATGCCTTTATTTATTTGATCATGTCCTCTCCCCAAGATGAGGCTTTTGCCTTCAACTTCAAGGCTATAATTTCCACTAGATCAAAGGTTTATGGAACTCTCAAGCTACAACATCTCTCTAGTTGTGCAACCCTTTAAACTGAAGATAAAAGTATTTTTAGGAAGCCCAATACCATGGGAAAAAAATAAAAGATGAGCCATATAATACACATAGTTAAGGACATTACTAATCTGATATTGTTAAGGGCTTTGATGCTGTAAGTCCTATATCATAAGGCTCATTTGAGTTTTCCTCCCAAATCAATGAATTTGTCTTTTTAGAGACGGTGCATCTTGCCAAGGATTTGAATCCTTTTGACCTAATCAAATTTAGGATTCAATCTAACCAAAATTCATTTGGCAGTTCTTTTTCAAAGTTCTTTAAGATGGCGGCAACATTCTCATCGCATTTCATTTCGAAAACTTATAATTTTTTGCAGTAAAGTTGCATACTCTCTTATAGATTCGTCTCCTTATTTAGCAGTAGCCATAGTTTTAACCTTGAGTAGCATGCATCTTCGAATATGCGCAATGAGTTAAGCCCTATAGCTCATTTATTGTAATATAAAAAGCATACACATGTCACTTATGATACATGGACTCTTTGGAGACATTATCATAACCTTCACACAAATTTAAGGATGTAGTGAATAGGATAAAACATGGTTGGCTCTATTAGAATATATTTGACTACAAGGCTTTATCTAAGATGGAATGATATCAACTTTGTTCAATTTAATGGAAATAGTTAACCTAAGCAACTTGGGTGATTTCAAACCAATTAAATCATCTTTCTATTAAGTATAGAGATATATAACAATTTGGTTGTTACAAGAACCAACATAATCATGCTTGTGAAGCCTATACGTCTTTGACTTATAAGACTCTTCGGTTATTTGACTTTTAATGTCTTGAGACTTCAAAGCTCATTCATCATTCATTTGATTTTTTTTTTATCTTGATTATCCCATGCTTTTAGCTTTGACTTGCACATAATCGAGTTATAACGTTTGCGTGATAGATGTAGCTTATTTAGTTTTGTAATGGATCTCAAGTTATAATTATGAATTTGATCTCTTTAATTTTAGTGCTTGAGGACTTCAGCATTTTATGCTCTTGAAGCCTTTAGGACTTTGACTTGTGGAAGCTTTTTAAGCCTTTGATTTCATTATATCTTGGAGCTTCACAAGTTTCATTTGTCTTTTCATTTGAAATCACTAAGCCATGACTCTTTCACATTGTCAAGTTATTACTTAGTTTTTCCATGTGTCAGGAATCTTGTTTTTCTTTGTTTTGTTGTTTTACTTGAACTATCATATCCATTGACTAATGAGAGGCCCTTGCTTTCCAAGTGGGAATTCCTTTCATCAATTTATTGGCTTCATTTCATCATCCACTTTAAAAAGAGAAAAAAAACCATTCTTTCAAGGTTTTTTTCATTAGTTTATAGAGCATCATTTTATTTTATTTTTTTCCCCTAAGAGGGTGTCATGTTTTATACTAGATTATATTTTGGACTAACATCTTCAAAGAAGAGTACTCATTGGCCTTCTTACTTTGCATTGGACCCCATCAGTGGGTCAAAAGAAGAGTAAAATCTTCATAAACCTCCCTATAAGCATTAAGAGGCATGGATGAAAGCTCCCAAAAGAGAGAGTCCCTCTTGCATTGGAACTGATCAATTGGTCAACATCTTCCTGGAGAACTTTCAATTATAGGTTTGGGATATGGAATTTCTACTCTCCTCATTTCTTTATCTTTTCCTTCAATTATAGGCCGCTTTCCTGCTTCCTTGTCTCCTCGATAACAGTTATTTCCATGTTATGAGTAGTGTATTCTTGAGTGGTCTTTAGCCTTTCATTTGCTCCTGCAACCCTTATAATTTCTTAAGCTTCGCTTTTGATGCATTAGGTCTACTTTAAAGTGATGTTCTTCACCTCAAATTAAGTTTGAATAATTTGTATCTTCATTTTGTAAGTGATGGTCTCAATCCCTCCAAATACCTAATAACTTGTTGCCTATCTGACTTAAGGAGATTGTCTCTTTGCTGATCTTATAAATTTTGCAATATATTTGTGGACAGACCAATTGCCCCATTGATATGCTAATGTTGTTGAAATCTGATTTGCTCATTTGTAGACAATATGTCAGAGGACTCAGAGGAAAAAAATGATTTTGAACCAAATCAATTTAGTCAACATCAACCATATGTGGGTGAGAAATTATTATGGGTGTGTTGAAAGGGATGCTGGAGACATTTGGTTCAAGGTGAACATCCCATCTTTCAATGGAAGCTTGGGTATAGCTTTATTATTAGATTGATCTTTGACTACATGGAACTTTCTTGAAAAGTGAGTCTGTTTGATGTCATGTTGTTTGAAAAGGGAGCATTTGAATGGCGGGAATAGATTCAACCCAAAAGAGAATGAGAAAGCAAAGGTACTATATGAACTTGGTATAAGATGAAGAATTTGTTGAAGAGAGAATTTCTACCCCAAACAGGAACACATTTTTAAATAGGAACATCACCAACCAACTCCACCTTTTCTATTGTCATTCGGTCTCCTGTGTGTATCCAAATGTTCTACAGTTTTTTCAAAGTGTTTCTCAAAACGCCGGAATTTGAGATTCATCCGTTGCTTGAAATAGGTTCAATCATTGTGATGCCTCATACCCTACACAAATCAATTGACATCATGATACCACTTAAACGTAGTGGATACAAGGATCAAATGAAAGAAAAATTTGGAAAATTATTATTATCTGATATATTAAAATAAAACATAAAAATAATAAAAAAACTAAAACGTTATGAAACAAAAAATCTTCATTGGCTTGAATCATTTAGATAATAATTTAGTACTTCCTAATCTCAACAAAGGCACCTAACTAGCAACGAAGCAAGTTTAGCACAATTTAATCTTTAACTAAACTGATTTTTTGTTTGACTAGTTAATTAACTAACAAATTCGGTAAAATATAAGTTATTAAACTAATTAAGTACTTAAAAACTATTTTTAGTGAAATATTAAATCTAAACATTTAAAACTACTTTATTAAATATTTTCATTAGGTACAATACGAAAGTTAAAATTTAAAATAACTATGTAAAGTGGTTTATAAACTTCAAAAGTTTAGATGGAAAAATCAAAAGAATTTGCAGTTCAAGAGTTTGCATTATTTTGATAGAAGTTATTGTACTATTTTAGAAGTTTATGGAGATAATATACATGTAAAAGAACTGACTTACTTTATGAATGTAAAAGAAAAAATGGTAGTTGTTTCAAGAGAAAAAAATTAAAATAAATTTCTTGTTTTGTATTTCCATTAAAGCAAAGGGCTAATATGAAATATGGAGTTGTTGACATAAATCTAGAGATACAGTTGTTTAAGTTCTACAAATATAAAAAAAACAAAAAGTTCAAAAACATCAAAATAATTTATTTTGTCCTTGATGAGAGTACTTGTAATTTTAATTAAGGTAAGGATTTATGTAAAAAGTTGGCTTAGCTATTTTGATTATAATATATATATAGATTTTTTTTTTTTTTTTGAAATAAATGTGGATAAACCACAGCTTTATTGAAAAGGAACAAAGGAAACAGAAAAACGGTCCTCTCACCAGAAGTGAGGAACAAATCAAAGTATAACAAAACAAGGAAAAAATGGAAGACAAAAGATAAAGGCTGGACAGGTGAAGAGCTCCGTCTGGGGCTTCAGGCTTGTCCAGGCAAACAGGGGGGAACTCCTACTCCTGTGCTATGTTGAGCTCTGGATCGCCAGTTTGGTTGGAGACTCTAGTGCTGAGGAAATTAAGAGAGCGCTTGATTCGTTAGGGTGCATCGGAGAGGGGTTGCTGATGACTGTCGATTGCTGTAGAAAACTAGGAGAGCAGCATGTTAGCAGATTTAAAAATAATAGCGTAAAATGGGAGTGAATTTTGATGAAAAATACGGGAGTTTCGTTCAATCCAAATATTCCATAATATTACCCTGGAAATGAGATTCCAGATGCATCGAAGTTGAGAGTTAAGGGATGGTAACCAAGTAGTCTAGAGCAAAAGGATAGATTGTGGAGATGTGCCTGGATCAAAAAGTTGGCAGAAGAATGCCCAGATTTGATTTGAGTAGGTGCAATCAAGAAAAAGATGATCTAGCTTTTTTGAGGCTTTGTGACAAAGGACACATGTTAGTGGAGTTTTGAAAGTTGCATCCTTTCTTAAAAAGATTTGTAAGAGTGAGAATTTTATCCTTGCCGGCTAGCTAGCAAAAGAGAGTTATTTTGCTAGGACTGCCACTTTTGCAGAAGTGTGGGTAGAGAGGACAACGCATTCCACCATCAATAAGGAAATTGTAAAAGGATTTGATAGTGAACTTCCCACTTTTTTCTAGTGCCCAATTTGGAGAGTTGTCCTGGTTGAAGTTTATACAGGATCGAAAGGGTTGTAAAGTGGAAATGACACTCGCCCAGAAGAAGGATTTATTTCTAGGTGGAATGTGAGATAAAACTCCGTTTGGGTTTCTGTTTAGGTAGTTGACGTGGATGATTTTAGCCCAACCACCATTTGAGTTGCATGATAGTTTCCACCACCATTTCCCTAGTAGAACTTTATTAAATTCTTGAAGTTTGAGGATTCCCCAGCCTCCCATGACCCTGGGCCTGTAGATCCTATTCCATGCCACCAATCTAATACCTTTGGGTCCCAAATCAGGTCCTTTCTACAAGAAGTCTCTACAAATTTGATCAATATCTTTAATCACCATAGAGGGGAGCTTAAAAGCCGACATCCAATAGACTGGAACAGTTGAAAGCACTGAATTAATGAGAGTTAGACGGCCCCCTAGAGATAAGTAATTTGCTTTCCAAGGGATGAGTCTAGAGCGAACCATTCCAATAAGTTTAGCCCATTCTATGCGTCTTGGTCTTTTCCCTGAGAGAGGGACCCCTAAATAGGTGATGGGTAAAAAATTTCTGGAATAGTTAAGAATTCTGGCCGAAGAGGAGTGTGGTTGGAAGCCATAATTTGTGGAATACAAACAACTCTTCAAAAAATTGATTGAGAAACCAGAAGATCCTTCAAAAATATAAAGGATTAGTTTGATTATTCGGAGATCTTCTTGTCCCTAGCTGAGAAAATTAATAGGCCATCTGCATATTGAAAGTGACAGATGTTTACATTTTGGTCCAAAGGAACACCCACAAGAACTTGAGATCTAAGAGCGTGTGAAAACATGGCACTCAAAGCATCAGCGGCCAAAGCGAATAGAAGAGGGGAAAGAGGGCCTCCTTGTCGCAGGCCTTTTTTATAACCAATATAACCATGGGTTGTTCCGTTGATGATGAATTGAGTTTTGGCTATACAAAGGATGGTGCTGATCCAAGAAATCCATCTAGATCCAAAGCCTCTTGCAGCCAGAACTTCAAGAAGGAAATTTCAATCAAGAGAGTCAAAGGCTTTGGCGAAGTCCACTTTGAATAATAGCCAAGTGATTTTCGTTTTTGCAGGTTGAAAATTACTTCTTGAGCACCAATAATGTTATCTGTGATGCATCTTCTCTTAATAAAGCCATATTGGGATTCATCCACCAGATTACTAATCACTGTGCTTAAACGGGAAGCAAGGATCTTTGAGATGATTTTACAGGTGGAATTAAGTAGACTTATAGGACGAAAGTCAGAAACCTCCCTAGGGGCATTATTCTTTGCGATGAGAACGATGTGAATCCAGTTAAGACGTTCGTAGTTGAGGGACCCATTAAAGAAATCTTCGCAAAGTTTAACTAATTTTTCCTAAAGAATGGTCCAGTGTTTTTGAAAAAATAAAACAGGGAAGCCATCCGGACTTGGAGCTTTATCGGAGTTTAGATCGAAGACAGCTTGTTTTATCTCATCTAAGGAGAAAGGAGTTTCAAGCTGAGATAAATCTAACATTTCCTTATAATCAAATAAGTGTTACCAATCCAGTAGAAATTTGTTAGAAAGGGGAGAACCAAAGAGAGAATGAAAGTGATCATTGAAGATTCTACCGATTTGTTCATTTTCTTCAATCCAGTGACTATTGTGACAGATACGTGGAATATGATTTCTGTTTTTCCTGCCATCAGCTATTTGATGAAAGAATTTAGTGTTTGAGTCCCCCTCTTTAAGCCAGGTAATTCTGGATCTCTGCTTCTAGTAAATTTCCTCCTGGTTTAGAATAGAGTAAAGCTCTGAACGAATATTGGATAGGCGGTTGGATTCATCCATTGAAAGAGTTCTAAATGAATATTGGATAAGCTGTTGGATTCATCCATAGAGTAGAGCTCTGAACGAATATATGCAGATTTGTCCACAGATAGAAATAAAAAAATAAAAAACAAAGTAATTAAGTGTTATATAGCTCATGCAATGTCGATGACAAAGGTTAGGTCAAGGATCGCAATAACATGATAAAAAATTTTGTATCATCATAACAAGCTAAGTTCAGTAAATGCATACCATTTTTTTTAATTAAGTGATAAAATAAATATTGGAAATAGAGAAGGGTGGCTTTCCAGCTGAGTTATAACTGTGACCTAAAAAATAGTAAAAACATAATACAGTTATTTTCCTTGGACTTGATAAAATAATGGCCCCCTAAACAATTTTATGATCGGAGTAGTACATATAATGAGGTTAAACAAAAAAATTACAACCAAAAGCAAATAAAATGATTGCTAATATTGAACCAAGATCATGCAATGAAACTACTTGAAAATGAGAAGAATGGATCTAAAACCTGTTTTATATCAAAACAAGGAAATAATCTCGAGCCACATGGGATTAGTCTAATGTAGAAAATATGATAAATTATATAAATAAAAAACAACAAAAAGATATTAATGGAAAATACTAGACAAAATGTAGTAGGGGTATGGTGTCGTATAATCTTCTTTTCATAAGTTTTTTTTTTTTTTTGGGGAAAGAGCTACCAGAGTAGCTAATTTATTGATAAACAGTAAAAGGTTCACAACAACCTGAACAAACAAGACAAATTACAGGAACCAAACCAAAACCATACACACTCAAATCAACAACAAAACAAAGGAAAAAAGCAAAAGACAAGACTCAACTTAAAAACTAAAGCCCGCCTGGTTAACCATCTTTATGAGCCATTTTGGCTTCTCCATGCCATATGAAATAGAGATAGCTGAGTTGAGCGGATGCCATGCCCAGCAAGAGCACCAGCAATTCTGTTTCAGAAAGATGGGATGAATTCAAGTTTGGGTTGGTTCAGCCGACAGAGCAACCTCTTTAAGTTTTCCAGAACTTCATTATGTCTCCAATTGAGCAAGTCTCCATCGAGAGCAATCAATTTCCAAATATCCTCTGAACTAACATACACATTAGAACATTTCTCCCTAGCGTCATAGCAAAATTGGAGAACCGTGTGTAGAGCAAGTAAACCAGTTGTCAGTGTACCAGTATAAGAGCTAGGCCCCAGTCTTGCATAACAAACATTACCATTAGCGTCAATCATAATAAAACCACAACTGGCTTTACCTGTAGCTTCATTCCATGCCGCAGCAGCAAATAATCCCATATGACCAGGTTTTGGTCTGTTCTGAATGAAATAACTATGCATTTTAAAATTGTTAGGTCTAATGGAGAACTCTTTCACATGTTGAACAGCCAAGTTTGCACATTTAACAATATCAAGTTTGTCCTGACGAAACACACAGTTGCATCTGAATTTCCAAATCTGCCACAAGGTTGCAGAAGCAGTATACTTAGAGTTACCATGATTATAAAAATCCATCCATAGGCCTTGAGACAGGATATGCAATAGATTAACTCTAATGTTGGTAAGATATTCCACCAATTGCCAAATCTTGGCACTAAAATGACATTGACAGAAGAGATGATTGAGTTTCTATATCTTCTGAAGCTCGGACCTCCTGATCATTGTGTTTTCTGTGGTCTAGTACTGGAAACTGCTTTTCATAAGTTTTAGAAAAGTTTAATTAACATATACCCATACTCGAGAAGGATAGATGATTTCTTTTTTATGTGATTTCATGATGACTAAATGCTTAATTAAAAACATGATACTTGTTTAATTGTAAAGAAGGGAAGCAGAAACTAAAGATGTTTAATTCTAAATATGATACTTCGTCAACGGAGACAAAGGGAAGCAGCAATTGAAGATCATTAAATAAAGTAAATAAGCACTACAACACATTTGGCAATTTTAGGATTTTCATAATTGGGTAAAATGAAGTTAAAATGCAAAGCTACTTGCAGTGAGAGAACAAAGCAAGTTTCTTTTGATTGCTTTTGATTGTTTTTTTACTTTATGTAAATCATAGAGCTAAATAAGATTATATGGATTAAACTAGGGGTATAGTCCTTGGTCCATTAGTCATTGAATTGTTTTAACCAAGGGATTCATCACAGGCATTGAAAAATTATAAGGTGGAGAAAAAGAATTTGAGAGAAGCCACACACAGGGCCTTCTACATGCTCTGTATATATATATTCAGCAATGTGTAGATGTTTGGGGATTACAATCAGCAGATGTTTGGGGATTACAATCAAAGAGATTTAGGAAATAGAGAGTGATTTTAGAGATTGTATCTTTTCAATCCAATCTCTCTATACATAGCACAAACTATCTAAATATGTTGCATAATCCTATTTTAACACCCTCCCTCAATCACAACTGATAAGGTTGAGATTGCGACTTATCTTTGTGAGTTGTCGAACAGGGAGTGGCTTTGTAAACACATCGGCGACTTGATCTTGTGATGAAATGAATTTGATTTCCAAAGTCTTCAACGCCACTCTTTCTCTTACAAAATGGAAGTCAACATCGATGTGCTTCATTCTAGCATGAAAAATTGGATTGGTGGACAGATAGGTTGCACCCAAAT
Source organism: Dioscorea alata (assembly GCA_020875875.1). Classification (NCBI taxonomy): domain Eukaryota; kingdom Viridiplantae; phylum Streptophyta; class Magnoliopsida; order Dioscoreales; family Dioscoreaceae; genus Dioscorea; species Dioscorea alata. The sequence goes on from CM037015.1 coordinate 6,874,192, forward strand.
TGTCACACCATAGACATGCTGGCCTTGACTGATAAACACCTAACTCTCCCAACAAGGATTGAACCCAAATTACTTCAGCAGTAGCATTAGCCAGCGCTTTATATTTAGATTCTGTACTGGATCGAGACACTGTGGCTTGCTTGCGAGAGTTCCAAGAGACAAGATTGGAACCCAAAAAGACTGCAAAACCACCAGTAGAACGATGATCATCTGGACATCCCGCCCAATCCGCATCTGAGAATGCACTCACCAAGGTTGAAGAAGACTTGTGTATAGATAACCCAACCGAAAGTGTATGCTTAAGATATCTCAAGATCCGTTTAACAGTGCTATCCAATGCAAGCTTGTAGGTGCACTTAAGAATTGACAAACTTTGTTAACAGAGTAGGCAATATCTGGACGAGTCAATGTGAGATATTGAAGAGCACCTACTATGCTTCGATAAGTTGTTGCTTCTGATGCAGATAGAATTTCTCCATCTGTTTTTGTTAGCTTCTCGGTGGTGCACATTGGAGTTGCAACAGGTTTGCACTCTTTTATATTAGCTCTTTGCAGCAAATCACAAATATATTTTCTCTGAGTTAGGATCAACTCATCAGACTTTTTCTGAACTTCAATACCAAGAAAATAGTGTACATCTCCCAGGTCCTTGATAGCAAACTCTTCTTGAAGATGTTCAAACAGTCTTCTTGTAGCATGAGTTGATGAGCTTGCCACTATAATATCATCGACATAAATCAACATATAGATGATATTACCTTGATGATTGTATATAAATAGTGGTGGATCAGCCCGAGAAAGTATGAATCTCAATTCCTGCAATTTTGAGCTCAGTTTTAAGAACCAGGCCTGTGGAGCTTGTTTCAAACCATAGAGTGCCTTCTTGAGCTTGCAAAGATGATGCGGATGTCTTGAATCTTGATAACCTGGGGGTTGCCTCATATAGACTCCCTCTTCAAGTATTCCATGCAAAAAGGCATTTTGTACATCAAGTTGTCGAAGATGCCATCCTCTTGTCACTGCTAGCGATAACACAAGGTGAATTGTAGCGGGTTTCACAACTGGACTGAATGTATCATCATAATCAATACCATGACGTTGTTTAAACCCCTTTGCTACTAGCCGTGCTTTATATCGGTCAATGGAGCCATCAGCCTTCCGTTTGAGTTTAAAAACCCATATGTAGTCAATGATGTTTTGTTGATGAAGAGGAGGCACCAGTTTCCAGGTTTGATTTTTCAAAAGAGCACTATATTCGGTATCCATAGCATGCTTCCAGTTGCTGTTCTTCAGGGCCTCATCATGTGATGTTGGTTCAACCACTGCCGAGGAAGCACATCGAAGACGCCCATAAGGTATCGTGCCATCAGTGCGCAACTTCGGTTGCCGAATGTTGTCACGCAGTCTTGTTGTCATATGATGGTTTCTAACATGGTGTTCAGCAACATCGGAAGTTAAGAGATCCTGCTGCAGCTGCTGTGGCAGTGAGGACGAACTCTGCGAAACCTGCAGCAAAGATAAATCAGATTGCACAGGAACATTATTAGGCGACAAAGAATAATCATTATTCATGTGATCACCCCCATTATTCTGTTGTAGAGAAGGATGTCTTTCATTCGAAGGAACAAAAGAAAGAAGAATGACATAGGACTCTGTGGAAGGTGGATCAGAAGGTGTAAGGGATGCTTGTGTGAAAGGAAAAATCATTTCATCGAAGATGACATCACGAGAGATATACACTCGGCATGTTGACACATGGAGGCACTTATACCCTTTGTGAAAGGGACTATACCCAATGAAAACACATTGTTTAGATCTAAACCCGAGTTTATGTGTATTGTATGGTCTAAGATTAGGTCAACAAGCACAACCAAAGGTTCGCAATAATGAATAATCTGGTTTAGATCCAAAAATACGACGCATAGGTGTGTATAGGTTGATGACTTTGCTTGGGGTGCGATTGATAAGAAAGCAAGCTGTTTGAAAAGCATCATCCCAAAATTTGATGGGCATGCTCGCATGTGCTAGTAAAGAGAGACCGACATCAACAATGTGCCTGTGTTTGCATTCAGCCACGCCATTCTGTTGATGAGCATGAGGATAGGAGATGTGGTGTGATATGCCAACACGATTGAAAAAGGGATGAAGTTTCCTATATTTGCCTCCCCAGTCAGTTTGCATGCAAACAATCTTTCTATTTAATAACCGTTCGACATGAGATTGAAACTGCATAAAGATGGAGAACACTTTAGACTTATTTTTCATCAAGTAGATCCAAGTGAATTTGCTGTAGTCATTGACGAAACTGACATAGTATTTATAACCACCGGTTGAGATAGGTGCTTGTCCCCAAACATCTGAATGCACAATCTCTAAAGGAAAAGATGAACTTTTATTAGAAGAAGGATAGGGCAGTTGATGAATTTTGCCCTGTTGACATGCATCACACACTGACATTTTATTCAATGTACTATAAAGAGGTAAATTATTTTCTTGGATGACATGACGAACTATGGAAGATGATGGATGACCCAGGCGACAATGCCAGTGATCTTGAGTTGGCTTGACTGCGAAGAAGGCTGACTTGGATGCAGGTGCGGCACAGATTGGTGGCACTGGGTAGAGACCACCCTCACATCTCCCTCGAAGAAGAACTTGGTGTGTTGCTCGATCCTTTACAAAGAAATGTTCAGGATGAAACTCAAGGAAAACATTATTATCTTTGGTGAGTTTATGAACCGAGAGGAGATGTTTGGAGGATTTGGGAACATGAAGGATGTTATTGATATTAAGAACATGATTTGGGGTATGAATTTTGGAGTGACCAACATGAGTAATGATCATACCTGTGCCATTTGCAACCTACATGTGATCCTTGCCATGATATTTCTCCTTCATTATTAGCCAATCAAGATCACTAGTAATGTGATCCGTGGTGCTTGTGTCCGTATACCAGTTTGAATCAATGGTATAGGACTGTGTCGAGGCAGCAGCAGCAACATGAGGTTCTTCAGCTTGGTACGAGTGATCGAATCAATGATAGCATTTGAGTGCAACATGCCCCACCTTCCTGCACACTTGACACGTTGGGCGAGTTCCTCCTTGCGGTGTATTCTGATTGCAGTTGTTGCGCCCACCTCGTGATCCTCCTTGTGGCATGCTCTGGTTGGTGTAGTTACTGCGGCCACCATGGCTCTTGCCTCGACCGCCACGGTTGCCGCGCGACTCCAAGTTCACGGATGCGCCTGAGACTTGAACCACAGAATTGTTCTGCTCTAGACATGTCTCGAAACTCATCAAATGAGCGTATAGATTGCTCAAAGTTACCGACTCCGTGCGTGTGGTGAGGGAGGTCACTAGCGGATCGTAGTCGTTGTCGAGACCAGCAAGCACATAGGTGACAATTTCGTCATCACTGAGTGGTTACCCGATGGTGGCGAGTGTGTCGGTGAGCGTCTTAACTTTATGGAAGTACTCAGTAGCTCCCATGTCATTCTTCCTCATGTTGGCGAGTTGACGACGAAGTTGCATGATCCTCGCCCTCGATCCGGATGAAAACATCCGTTCGAGGGCTTGCCAAACTTCATTCGCAGTGGAGAGCAGCATCACTTGAGCAAGGACCTCCTCGGTGAGAGAGGTCAGGATGGCGCTAAGGGTCATTTGGTCCTTGTGAAGCCATGTGACATAATCTGGGTTTGGAACCATAAATGTGCCAGATGCCGTGGTCTGTATAGTAGTCTTGTTAGGCATGATCGCAGATCCATCTACATAGTCCAAGAGTTGATGAACACGTAGATAGGGAAGAAATTGAGCCTTCCAAAGAAGATAGTTTTCTCTTCCTAATTTCATATTGATCATATGTCCTACAGAAGGGGACGGGAGAATGCCAGCTGTCATGGAAGCAGTCACGTTCGAGGTTGTGGAGGCAGGAGTCGAGTTTGTGTTGGACGACGATGACGACATGGTGGCTTAGTTGGATGAACTATCTGATACCATGAAAAATTATAAGGTGGAGAAAAAGAATTTGAGAGAAGCCACACACAAGGCCTTCTACATGCTCTGTATATATATATTCAACAATGTGTAGATGTTTGGGGATTACAATCAGCAGATGTTTGGGGATTACAATCAAAGAGATTTAGGAAATAGAGAGTGATTTTAGAGATTGTATCTTATCAATCCAATCTCTCTATACATAGCACAAACTATCTAAATATGTTGTATAATCCTATTTTAACAGGCATGAACACTTCGGATGGAACAAAACAAATCATTCAAAGATTAACTTCCAAAACTTATCATACTTTCATTGTGTCTTAAGCATAAAACTATAAGAAAGGCACATCAGAAACCTTTCAACTACACTATTAAATACCCTACTAGGATGCATTTATTAGCATCAGTGACTAAACATACATAAAAAAATGGTTCTCCCACCAAATTAGCATATCATTACTGTTCTGTTAAATAACAAATAAAGCATCAAACAAAGTCATATCTTTTAAAAAGCCCAAACCCTCTCATCTGTAGAAGCGAATCTTTTAAGTCATCCAAGGCCAATGCCAAAGTAGTCAGTGAAAAAATGAGATAACGACATGACTTGAGAGATAAGTTAAAATGTGAAAATATTAAATGTGCATGTATGGATAGTGTAACAAATAAGATCAGAAAGGTTTAAACAATTAAATACATGACATTCTAGGAAGGAGAATACAACTAATATGAGAGGATGGATAAAAAAAAAATGAATAGTAGATTGAGTTCAGGAGAAACAAAGTCGAAAAATTGAAAAAAACTTCAATTTAAAACCTCTAATGAAGTCTAACAAAACAATAAGATATCACTGACCCTACTAAGCAAAACAAAAATGCAATAGCTACATTAATTAAGGAATTTGGGCAGAAATTAAGCAACTTTATTTACCTTAACGCTTTATTGGCATCTGGTGGCCCAATTTCAGATTCAACTTACAACACATATGAGTGACAACAAAGTTTTTGTTGCTCCTTATCAACATTGATAATAGAGATCTAAATTGAGAAAAGCATGTCAATATCCATATAAATAAAACAGAACAAGTTTTTAAGAAGGATATATTTGATGTTTGGGTTGCTAAGATACCTGGTGACAATATACAATCTTGCAGTCATTCTTTTTTCATTAGTAAAAAGTAGTTCGATGTTTTACCAATTATAGGGATTCTCATGATTTCAAAAAATTTCTTTTTACAAATGGAGTCCTTCTAGGACACCTTCTCCTTGGCATTCATTGAAATCTAGATGCATTACTTGAAACAATAATTCTTAATGATCATATTTCTAACATGGGATTCCAATTTAATCAACAAACACTAATTCTTCTTGATTACAAGATTCCTTTCAAAAAGTTTGTCAAAAAAACAACTGCAGCACAGGTCTAGAAAGAGTTCATACTCAAAATAGATAACATAATACGTAGAAAATATTTCACGTGATGGACCTTCAGAACAACAACACTGGTGAATTTCTTCTGATTTTTCCATTGATTCATCTGATTCACAAGCAATCAATAATAGGAATACACACATCACATCAAGTCAAATAAAGAAATCTATAAAATGAAAATCATCAAGTATGAAGTCTCTACCGCAAAGAAAACAAATTGAATAACCTGTTAAGGTGATTGAAGTGCAGAATGAGATTGAGAATGGATGCTGTGTTCTGCTTGTGTTGGCTGCCTGGGTGTTCAAGTTTTTCAGAAAGGTTTTTAAACTATAGTTAGAGTCGTTGATTGTAAGGAGGGAAGGCTGAAAAAAATCAGTACTTGAAGATTGGATGGCTGGGATGTGATCATCCAGAGACTTTGGTTAAGTTCTAGGCAGATGAAGCAGTGGAGTTGAAGCAGCAAGATCAACGGTTGAGATGAGATAATCTGAGTGATGAAGATTAGTTCGAGGCAAGTGGAGCTAAAGCTGTTGAGCCGGCTAAGTGAAGACACGTGTTATATGACTAAGTTAGTCTATATCATTTTGGGTACCATAGTTTCTGTGTAACATGTATAACTTGTGTTTTTTGAGTGATAGATGTATGATTTTCTGTTTTCCTGTTTTGTTGAGTTTTTAACATTTGTATGAATTTTCTTGAGTTGTAGAATGAGTTTCAAGCTCTTGTGATAAATAGAAAGTTGTTCCTTGTTTGATCCTTTATCTATGCAGTAAATATCAGTGGTATCAGAGTTGTGGTTGATGGTGATTGGCAATGAGTTCTTCTCATGTTTGTTGTTTATGTTTATGACTTGTTTTTGATGCAGTATATGAAGGTGAGGTGTAGCAGAGGTTGTGGAATTCTGGTGTGTTTATGAGGGTTTTGTGAAGGTGTTTTTTATGCTTGTGTGGTGTGTGAAGTTTGGTTGATATTAAGACAAAGATGGCCTCAAGATCTTCTACTTCTTCTACACAAGATATAAGTCCTTCTTTGTTTGCCATCTTTAGAGGGGAAAGCTATGAGCATTGGAGCTACCATATGAAGACATTCTTCAGATCACAAAGTTTGTGGAAGGTGATAGAAGAGGCTTTAAAGAAAGATGAAGCAAAAGAAAAAGATTTGGAGAATGATGCAAAGACATTGTTTTTGTTACAACAAGCTGTTAATGAAACTACTCTTCACAGAATAGTGAGATATGATACAATAAAAGAAGCATGGGATCACATAAAGAATGATAATCAAGGTGCCAGTCGTATGGTGTCAGTGAGGCAACAGACTTTGAGGCAAAATTCGATTTGTTGCAAATGAAAGAATATGAGTCAGTACAATAGTATTTTACTCGTGTTTTGGCAGTGGTTAATCAGATTAGAGGAATGGGAAGTGAATTAAAAGAAGCAGATGTTGTGCTGAAGGTCATGAGGAGTTTATCTTCCCATTTTTGTTCATGTTGTAATCTCAATTGAGGAAGCAAGGGACATGGCTACAGTGACCTTAGATGAGTTGAGTAGTGCTTTATAAGCACATGAAGCTAGATATAACCAATATTCTGAGAGACATGATGATAGAACTTTTGTAGTTCAAGGTGATACAAGAGGAGGTAGAAATGTGCAAAGAGGAAGGTTGAGAAGTTTTAGAGGTAGAGGCAGACCTGATGGCAGTTGGAGAGGAGGCGGTTATGATCAAAGACAAGGTGGTCAGAGGCAGCAAGGTGTTAGTGAAAATAATACATGACAGAGAGGAAGGTTTGGTTCAAGACCGTTTGGTAGGTTCACAAGAGGGCAAAGGCAATTTAGTGGGCAGAGATTTAATAAAGGAGGTGGTTTGTAGAATATACAGTGTTTTAATTGTAAAAAATATGGGCATACTCAATCTCATTGTTGGTCACATAATAAAAGCTTTGAAAAGGGATCAAGCTCTAATTCTCAGGATGAAGGGACTTCTGGTGAATATGGTAGTATGTTTATTGTGCATGAAGGAGGTGATAAGAGTGGTGTTTCTTCTATTTGGCTATTAGATAGTGGGTGTTCAAATCATATGATAGGAATGAAGGATTTATTTTACAGTCTGGATGAGTCTGTGAGGCATACTGTAAAATTGGGCAATGATAAAGAAGTTGAAGTGCTTGGTAGAGGCTCAGTGCTAATTAAATTGCAAGAGGGAGTTCAGAAGTTAATTCATAATGTGAAATATGTTCCACAATTAGCTCATAATTTACTGAGTCTTGGGCAGTTAACTGAATGTGGATATGATGTGCTGTTTCAGAAAAATGTGTGCAGAATTGTTAGTGCTTCAAGTGATTTATTATTGACAGTTAAGAGGAACAGTAATAATCTATATCCTATAGATTTTTCTTCATGTGTGGAGTAAGTGAATTTGGTTAGTCAAGCAGCAGATGTGTCTTTATTATGGCATAGAAGGTATGGACATTTATATTTTAAAGGTTTGAAATGTTTGAATCAGCAGGAGTTTGCAGTGGGTTTGCCAAAGATAAAGCCTGTATCTTGCTGTGAAGATTGTGAATATGGGAAGTAGTCCAGATTACCATTTTCATCAGGGAAAATCATGGCGAGCAAAGCAAAAATTACATCTTGTTCATACAGATGTTTGTGGACCAATGCAGACAGAATCTCATGATGGCAGTAAGTATTTTTTGTTGTTTGTGGATGATTTTACTAGAATGAGTTGGGTGTATCCACTCAAGTACAAGCATGAAGTGTTTTCTTGCTTTAAACAATTCCTAGCTTTTGTGGAGAGACAATCAGGGCAGAAATTGAAAATTTTGAGAACCAATAGAGGTGGAGAGTTTCTTTCTAAAGAGTTTGATAGTTTTTGTTTGAATCATGGAATTAAACATGAGCAAACTGTTCCTTATACCCCTCAGCAAAATGGAGTTACTGAGAGGTAAAACAGAACTCTTATGGAGAAAGCTAAGAGCATGTTGAATACAAGTAATCTGCCAAATGAATTTTGGGGAGAAGCTATAGTTATTGCAGTTCATCTTTCCAACATTTCTCCTACACAAGCAGTATTAGATATGACTCCATATGAAGCTTGGTTCAATGTAAAGCCAAAGATGAATTATTTGAAAGTGTTTGGTTGCATAGTATATACTTATTTGCCTTCTTAACATCTTTAGAAGTTAGATAAAAGGGCTTGCAAAGGTATTTTTGTTGGGTATTATTCTAACACTAAAGGGTACAAAATTTATATTCCTGAATCTAGGAAGCTTATTGTTAGTAGAGATGTGAAATTTTTTTAAACGGAATTTTGGCAATGGAATGAAAATAAATCAAGTGAGAAGGTAGTTGTGTTACCTGGTTTTAAAATTTCATTGCAATCTATAGCAAGGTCTGGATATGAACTTGAACATTTAGGAAATGCAGCAGCATAAAGTATTAGAAATGGCAAGTAATTCTAATGGCAATGACAGTTCCCCAAATGAACAATCTGAGCATTCTAGTGAAGCAAGTGTGGATGAATCACCTATAGAGAATGTTAGAACATTGAAAGACATCTATGAAGGTTGAACGTTTGCATTAGCTATTACAGACCCAGGAACTTATGAAGAAGCAGCGAAGTCAGTAAATTGGAGAGAAGCAATGGCAGAGGAATTAAGAGTAATAGAAAAGAATCAGACCTGGATTTTATGTGAGTTACTTGCTGAAAGAAAGGCAATTGGAGTGAAGTGGGTGTATAGAACCAAGTACAAGCCTGATGGAGAAATACAAAAGTTCAAAGCCAGATTAGTTGCAAAGGGTTATGTGCAGGAATATAGGGTTGATTATGATGAAATTTTTGCACCAGTGGCAAGGATGGAAACAATCAAGTTGTTATTGGCTTTGGCTGTGCAGCAACATTGGTTAGTATATCAATTGGATGTGAAATCGGCTTTTTTAAATGGAAAGTTGAATAAGGAGGTATTTGTTGAACAACCAAAAGGGTTTGAAGTTGTTGGAAAAAAACATTTGGTGTACAAATTACACAAAGCTTTGTATGGGTTAAAACAAGCACCTAGAGCCTGGTATGGAAGAATTGATTCCTATTTTCTTGAGCAAGGATTTTAGAGAAGTGAAGCTGAGCATACTCTATACACAAAGATTGAAACTGGAGGTAAGTTATTAATTGTCTGTATTTATGTGGATGACTTGATTTGCATGGGGTCTTCATAAACTATGATAAATGAATTCAAGCAAAACATGCTAAAGGTGTTTGAAATGAATGATTTGGGACAGATGTCATATTTTCCGATTCTCGAAGTAGCCCAAAATCAGAATGGTATACATATTTGTCAGAGAAAATATATAGAAGATTTGTTGAAGGCCTATAATCTGCAGCACTGTAAATCTATACCTACTTTCCTTGGTTCAGATTTTAAATTAATTAGAAGTGATGGTGATTTATTGATTGACATTACCAGTTACAGAAGGCTAATAGGTAAGTTGATGTATGTGACCCACACTAGGTCTGACATGCTTTTTTAGTGAACTTTCTCAGCAGATTTATGAACAAACCAACCAAATTGGCTTTTGGAGCTGCAAAACACATCTTAATATATCTTTCAGGAACAGTTACTCATGGTATTTTATTCAAAAGACAGAATGATTGTTCTTTACTTGGCTTATCAGATAGTGATTGGGGTGGAAGCATTGAAGATAGGAAAAACACTTCTGGAGTAATTTTTTCATATGGTTCAGGAGCTGTATCATGGTTGTCTAAAAAGCAAGAGGTTGTAGCACTCTCATCAACTGAAGCTGAATATATAGCCTTGAGTTCAGCATGCTGTCAGGGACTGTGGATTAAAAGATTGTTGCAAGATTGTGGTGTGATTCATGAAGATGCTATTCCTTCTTATTATGATAACAGGTCTTGTATTGCAATAGCGAAAATTCCTGTGATGCATGGTAGAACCAAGCACATTGATGTGAAATATCACTTCATTAGAGATCTAATTGCAAACAAGACAATTCAACTTGAATTTTGTAGATCAGGGAATCAATTGGCAGATATTTTTACAAAGTGCTTGGATACCAAGAAGCAGGTTCTATTCAGAGAGGCTCTTGGAGTCTATAGTCTTCAATTAAGGGAGAGCTATTAAGGTGATTGAAGTGCAAAATGAGATTAAGAATGGATGCTGTGTTCTATTTTTGTGTTGGTTGAATAGGTATTCAGAGTTTTTCAGAAAGGTTTTTAAATTACAATTAGAGTCATTGATTGTAAGGAGGGAAGGCTGAAAAAAATCAGTATTTGAAGATTGGATGGCTGGGATGTGATCATCCAGACACTTTGGTTAAGTTCTAGGTAGATGAAGTAGTGGAGTTGAAGTAGCAAGATCAACGGTTGAGATGAGATGATTTGAGTGATGAAGATTAGTTCGAGGCAAGTGGAGCTAAAGCGGTTGAGCCGGCTAAGTGAAGACACGTGTTATATGACTAAGCTAGTCCATATCGTTTTGGGTACCATAGTTTCTGCATAACATGTATAACTTGTGTTTTTTGAGAGATAGATGTATGATTTTCTATTTTCCTGTTTTGTTGAGTTCTTAATATTTGTATGAATTTTCTTGAGTTGTAGAATGAGTTTCAAGCTCTTGTGATAAATAGAAAGTTGTTCCTTGTTTGATTATCTATCTATACAATAAATATCATAACCTCCGATGTTGTTCTTCATCTGCTCTGATTGAAGCTATGGAATCAAAGCCCATGATTGATTCCTCCACAATGGATACCAATGTCTATATTACAAGTGCTTGGTTTAGGAGAGGAGTGGGAGAGAAGAGGATGATCTAGCTCCTTAAGCTCTAATGGCGAAAGAAGGTAGGGCAAGGAGATCAATGGCAAGGGGAAAATGAAACAAGGATTTTGAGCTTTCTCAAAATAACAACACTGGAGAACAATGGATATAAAAGAGATTCTATTGTAACGGTTATATATTTATATAAAAATATAATGGTTATATTTTTGTAAAAGGGTGACCGTTATTTTAATAAGATATATAAAGGTTACTATATTATAATACAATATAACTACTTTTTAAAATATATATAGAAAATATAATGATTAAGCTTATGGGTTTGAGGGACAAATTCTTAATTATGTTCGGGACGAGTTAATTGCTACAAAGTGAGCTGAAGGAATTAGGAGGGTGGAAGATGTCGCAAGTTCAATTGCAACTAGGCTAGAACTTAGTTAGGTTCAGCAAGATGGGCCGTGTTGCAAGTTCGGTTCCGACTGGTGTTGTAACAACTAACTTTGGAAAGTGTCCAAGTTAGGAAGCCACGGAGAAATCTAAAAAAGAAAGTTTTGTTGTGACATAGGTATGTCCATATACCCTACTTGAAGATGAAGGACGAGCCACGCGTAAGACACCTGAAGGTGTGTGGGTTGAGGAGAGTGGGCATCGTATAATCTTGAGAGGGTTTTCTTTGTCATTGAGTGAGTGAGAGAGTGTGTTGTACTCTTCATTCATTCACCTCTTTTAGTGGATTGTTTTCTCCAAGCTCGACCCCCCATATATAGACAAGGTTGTGCCAAACTGGGTAACCAACTTGTGTGTGTCTCTTCTCTCTTACATTATTATGTGTGTGAGATTTCATTTCTTGTGAGGTTGAGCAAAAATTAACACACAACTAGCCCTCCAGAACTAACAAGTGGTATCAGAGTTTGTTCGTGCATTGGTTATTTTGGTTTTTAAAGCTGGCGAGGTCCAAGTAGAGTTCCGACGATGGCCGTAAGAGAAAGAGCATCCGTCACACATCCACCGCTACTCAATGGTTCCAATTATCATTATTGGAAGGTGCGTATGAAGGCTTTTATCAAGCCCCTTGATGAGATTGCATGGACCGCGGTGGAAGAAGGTTGGTCTCCATCGATTGAAGTAGATGATGAGAAGAATGAAATCATGAAGAAGAAGAGTAGATTGAGTCTAGATGACATAAGCAATCTAACACAAATAGAAAGGCACTCAATGATATCTTTGAGGAGTTGATGAAAATTAGTTCAAACATGTTGCAACGTGTGAATCAGCAAAGGAAGCTTGGGATATCTATCAAAGAATACATGATGGTATGAATCTTGTACATATCTCAAAACTTCAAATGTTAACTAGAAGGTTTGAGAATCTCAAGAAGGAGGAAGATGAGACTATTGCCATATTCAACGCCAAATTGATGGAGATAGCAAACCAAGCTTTCTAGTTAGGCAAGAGATACTTGGATGAAAAATTGGTCCGATAGACTCTTAGATCCTTACCTAAGAGATTTGAAGCAAAAGTAGCAGCCATAGAAGAAGCACGTGACATCACAACAACAAGACTTGATGAGTTGATAGGGTCACTTCAAGCCTATAAGGTGAACATGAAATCAGAAAGAAAAACTGAAGATATGACACTAAAAATGGAAGTTAGGAATGAAAACATGTTGAAACAGAAAGATGCAACTGAAACCAAAATAATGTTACTACTAAAAGATCTCTACTAACTGCTGCAATAATTTCTGAACAGAAAATGCCAAAAATTTCAGAATAAATTTAAAAGAATGCAATATTGGGAGTGCTAGAAAGCTGGTCATCTACAACACGAATGTATCAAAAAGAACAAGTCACAACCTGTTACCAAGCAGAATAATGAAGAACTAGATGATAAAGTTACTATCAATTATACTGTCTTCAAAACAAATGTAGGAGTACAATATCCTTGCCATACAGCCGATTATGTTACAAGATCTATTGCAACACCTGAAGAAATAAAAAAAACCATGAGAAATACTATTACTTGTCATTATTGCAGAAAAAATGTCATACTCGACCAAAATGTTTGAGACTGAAAAAAGACTTAGATGAAGGAAGACAAGTAAGACTATCACAATACTCTAGAAGAAACTTTCAAAAGAAGGAAAAAATCGGGAAAGTATGGGTCAGGAAAATATATTTAAAGTGTGGGGGTGGCATGTACTTCTGTAAAGAAACCATCAAAGGAAGATTGGTATTTTGATAGTGGTTGTTCTAGACACATGACATACAATAAAAGTTGTCTGAAGAACTACAAAAGCTGTTCAGTTAGGGAAGCCACGTTTGGAGATGGACAGAAGAGTGAGGTAATTAGAAAGGTAACATTAATGATACCAGGTCTACCAAGTTTTAAGAATGTTTTTTATGCGGATGGTCTAAAAGTGAACTTAATGAGTATAAGTCAGCTATGTGATCAGAATATGACAGTAAAATTCATAAAGGATAGATGTATGGTCTATGATGATACCACCAAGTGTGTTTTAAATGGTGTAAGGTCTTCAGATAATTGCTATCTACTTCTAAAATTGCAAACATGTTACAACACCTTGCGCAACATAATAGAAACTTGGCATCAGAAACTTGGGCATGTAAACTACAAAAGCTTGGTGAAGATTGTAGAGCTAGAAGCTGTAAAAGGTTACCAAACTAACACAAAAGGAAGACAAAGTATGGTGTCCTTGTTAATTAAGTAAGCAAAAATGCGTATCTCATAAAATTGTACATGACATAGTCACCTCAAGAGTTCTGGAACTATTGCACTTGGATCTTATTGGTCCTACACAAGCAAAAAGAAGGTCAGGGCACAAGTATATATTTGTTTGTGTTGATGATTATTCCAGGTTTACTTGGGTTGAATTTCTTAAAACTTCATGATCCATCTAATTTGGAGAAAAAACACAATCCTAAAATTAAATTAAATTAAACAAAATCAATGTTATTCATTATGAAAATAAGTAACCCAACTTGTGTTCAATTGTTTTGTTTCTCCAGGAATATTGTCATTCAATCCTTTAATATGGCAACGCATTATCATTGAAGTTTGCCTCAAATCACATGCTTTTGAATATAAAATATGCATGGTTTGATAGATTAGTTAAAATGCAGGCCAGACTGAGGGCTGTCAAATTAGCAGAAGAAGCATAGAAGGCAGCCTGGGAAGCGGTGATGAAGGAATCAAACGAAGCTACGGAAAAGGAAACTGCTAAAGCTAGAACACTCGTTGCTGAAGCTGTGCATAAAGGAATCACAGAACAAATTGAAGTTTCCCCTTCAAAGGTTTCTAACAACGTGGTATCCCATGTAAATGAAGGTATAAATTTGAGTGAATCTAAAAGCCATAATGCTTACCTAATTTCTTAGGGATGTTCATATATGTTAAAATGTTTATTTTTCTGATGACTTCATGACAGGCGTGAAAGTTCTTGCTGTAGATAGTGCTTTAAAAGTTAAGGAGAACAGACATAAATTCTATGATGAAGTGACTCAAGAAATGATGTTGAGTTCCAATGAGGTCTCTCTTTCTACGCTATTTAAGTTGTGAATCGATTTGATATTTGAATATGCTCTTTGCCATCTATGCGAGTAAACCTTCCTCAGAGAAACTAAAGTTTCTCGTTTGGTTTGGTTTTCTTTGCATTTAAATACTTAGTTTTGTTTGGTTGAGATTTGCAAACAAATTCAACTTCAGGTCTGTTTTCATTTTTAGGTTCTTGAAAAACTGGTTCAATCTAAACTAAATGAGGCTAGCTTATTGGCCCAAATTCTTCCTACCTGGCTCCATGAGCATTATCTCATAGGCTGGGGTACATTATGTAGTTATTTGGGAATAAACTTCAATTTTTAAAAACTATTCAAAATATAACTCATCTACCAAGATTCCTAACCCTCCTGGTATATTTGCCATCCTCCACAACTACCAAATAAGCTAATAACCCTTTTGTTTTATGCTTTGAAATTTATTTTATATATTCTTAATTACAACTATAACGCAAAAATTCTCAAATTAATATGAACCAATAGTATACAGATTATGTTTGGTTGCTGCAATATAAATGATTGCTTCATTTTTTGTGTTGAAGTTTCCCCATGAATGTAACCGAACAGAAATGGGACACAGGCACATCACAAAATGCTAATTAAGTGAATATTTGAATAAATTCCTTAATCTCAAATAGCTCAAGTCTGTTTTATTTTTATTTTTATATCTATTTCTATTTCTATTTTATACTTCATTTTATTTTGTTTTTATTTTTTATTTATACTCTGCATTTTTTCTATAACTTCTAAACAAGCAATTATTTTGGCCAGGAGGTTGATAGATGTGGGAGACAAATTAGCAAGCATTTGAGACAAATAAATAAAACTTAACAGAAAGTAAGGTTAGAATATGTATATATTCTGCTTTTGATTTGTTCAATTTGTTTTGGATATTCATTTTTTGTTAATATCATTAGGTTATAATAAAAATTAGTGCATATGAATAAATTTAAATATTTATTGAACCATTTTTCAATGGTAGTCTTGTAGAGATTGCTTTCAATGTTTAGATTAAGAAGGGGTCGTTTATTGGTCGTGACTCCAAAAGTGTACGGGTCGTCAAGTAATACCTCTCGCACTAGCACGAGAGGGTCGTATTCCCCAAGGAGCTACCCTTACTTTCTCTTCGCTATTATCTAGCCTACAGATTCGAGTGAGTGCTCTAAACTACCAAAAAAAAAAAAATAGAAAGAACTTAAAGAAAGAGTCTACAGTCAAGATAAATTGGGGGTGAAAATTTGAGGGATGAAAATGGTCACGAATGTGGATTCCCCTGGGGCTACTCAAGTGAAAATGATACTAAGACTACCATGCAACTGATGGTTTGGACCAAGAGATTTCTAAGATAGCTCAATCTAATGGTCATGGCAATTGACCCCTAATGCAATACGTGTATTGATATAGAATTTCTTTCAACCAAATCCTCCTACTATCGCATTAAAAGCATGGAATTCTCTAATTAGGGCCGATACACAAACTAGGTCCAACCCTAATGTTTAGAGGGGTACAAAATACCCGATGGTCACGGCGTAATTGTCCATGAATCCCCTTCAAACTAAGTGAGTCTCGTACAAAGGAGTTGGTCACACCACCAAGTACAACCTAGAAAATGACATATAGAGTTCTCATGTATACCAATGCATCAAAATACACCAAGCTTGAATCTCAAACACACCAATTGCAATGAAAGTAGATCAAAACATCCAACTACACAAGTTCACCCCAAGGTTCACCGACATTTGGTGACCTTGGGGTTTAGTTGTTCATGCTAACAAAATACATGCTCAAAACCATAAGAACAACCAAACAAAGCAACATAAATCTCCCTCAAGTGATGAAAGTGGAGTAACAAACCGTGGAAACCTTCCAATGACACCATTGAAGGGGAGGCTTCCTTGTCCTCTACAAGCCTCTACATAAGGTAGGAGGAGATGAATAGCCCCAAAAGCCCTAAAACCCTCTTTTAAAACCAATAAGAACAACCCCTTTCTTCATTCCTTGTTTTGAACTCTCTGAATACAACAAAACAGTAATTGTTTGCACATTAGATTTACATCTATGCTTAGTCATAGTCCATGTGTCACATACATAACAGCCTAATTGTTTAAGACTTATGCCTCAAACTTACTCACCATATTAGATGAGACCATATCTGCCATTCATTTCAACCTAGATCCTGTCAGTTTCTTTCCCTCCGGATTTGAAACTAATCTAACAAACATTAAAGTAACACACTTATACAAACATTGAACTACTTACAACCCACTTGCAAAAATAGAACCTCATACACTCAACAGAAACACAAATCATTCACACAAAAACACCAGCTTCTGTACACACCACTTCTCTTCAATCATTTGCTGACAATCTCCCTCTTGATTGAAGAGGACATACATCCAATTGTTCTCTGAGATAGGTAATTGTACAACATTCAAACACTTTGTGAATATATCTGCCAACTGACTTTTTGTTCTGCAAAACTCTACTTGAACAACCTGATGGACCACAAGCTCATGAACAAAATGAAACTTAATATCAATATGCTTTGTCCTGTTGTGAAGACCTAAATTCTTTGCTATGGAAATACATGACTTCTTGTCACACCATATAGAAATAGGCTTTTCACAACCAACTCAACAATCTTCCAAAAATTCTCTTCACGGACATGCCTTGACAACATGCTCCACAAAGAGCAATATATTCTGCTTCGGTTGAAGATAATGCCACAACATCTTGTTTTTTAGAACTCCAACAGATAACTCCTGATCCAAGCTTGAAAACAATACCCAAAGTACTTTTTCTATCTTTAACACTTCCACCCCAGTCACTATCGGCAAAGCCTTCTAACTTAAATTAGAGAACATGATATCAGGCCTTGATTGTGTTAAATAATAATTTCCCAATTAAGCTCCTATAACTTGTTGCATTTACCTCTTTTGAATTTTTAGTCAACTATAATTTGGTAGTTGGACTTATAGGCACTGTAACAGGCTTGTAAGCTTGCATATTAAAAGGTCTCAATAAATCTTTTGTATATTTCTTTTGTGAAATATGAATACCCATCTGATCATGCTTCACTTCAAGCCCCAAAATATAAGACATCAGCCCAAGATCATTCATCTCAAACTCCTCTTTCATGGCATTTCTGAATTTATCAATTAACTTCAATGATGAGCTCATATATATTAAATCATCTACATAGACACATGCTAGTAGAACCTCACCACTTGTTTTAGCTTTTCTATACAAAGTATGCTTAGTAGAACTTCTTGGAAACCCCTGTGATTGAAAGCAAGAATTTAACTTCCCATACCAAGTTCTTGGAGCTTGTTTTAATCCATATAATGCTTTGAACAATCTATAAACCATCTGCTCTTGCCCTAAAACTTCAAAACCTCTTGGCTATGAAACATAAAAGTCTTGTATTCAGATAGTCAATTAAGAGAGTTTTTCTGTTTTTCTTTTGGTTCCTCTCTCTTGTATGAAATTTCCTAGTTTATAAAAGGGTTTCTGATGTCTGAGTTCAATAACAAACTTGTTCCTCATGAAGTTTAGATTCTATGTAGTGTTTATTAGTGGTATCAGAGCTACGGTTGAAGTGTGAGGCTGTTGAAAAGCAGTGTGGGTGTTATTTGGTGTTGTTCTTGGTTGTGTGTGTGTTTGAAGTGTGATCTAACAGAGGAATTGGTGTTCATGTGAAGATGTCTACAGGTTCATCTGCTGAGGTAATCACTGCTTCTTTTCCATTGTTTAAAGGTGAAGGCTATGATCGGTGGAGTGTAAAGATGGAGACTTTGTTTAGAAGTCAAAATTTGTGGAAAATAGTTGAAGAAGGACCCTTATCTAAAGGTACTGAAGTTCAGAAGATGGAAAGTGCCAAGGATAATGCTAAGGCTTTTTCTATGATTTAACAAGCTTTGGAGGAAGCTATTTTTGATAGAATTATCATGTTGAAGATAGCTAAAGAAGCTTGGGATTATATCAAGACTGAATATCATGGAAGTTCCAAAATTGTGTCTGTGAGAAGGCAGACTTTGAGGCAACAATTTGAATTATTACAGATAAGAGAAGATGAAGATGTACAAAATTATGTTTCAAGAGTTGTGGCACTAGTGAACATAATTAAAGGGCTTGGTTTTGATATTGAAGACAAAGAAGTGGTTTCTAAAGTAATGAGGAGTTTAACACAGAAGTATGAACACATAATTACTTCAATAGAAAAGGCCAAAGATGTGGAGAAATTGTCTTTGAATGAACTAAGTGGAAGTTTGCAAGCTCCTGTGGCCAGATTGAACAAATTTGCAGAAAAAGTTGAAGATAAAACTTTTTAGACAAAGGGCCAGTATGTTGAGAGTTGTGGTACAAGTGGTAATCAGTCCACAGAGCCAAGAAGAGATGGCAGATCTTTTCAAAGAGGAGGAAGAGGTAACATGTATTTTAGAGGCCGAGTAAGAGCTAGTTTTAAAGGAGGTGGGAGTAGTTATAATAGTGGCAGAAGTGGATATTTCAGACGTAATCAAAGAGGTAGAGGTTTTGGTAGAAATAAATTTATTGGTTAAAGGTTTTCTGGAAACTTAGGGAGAGGTAGTTTGCAGAATACTCAGTGCTATCATTGTGGTAGATATGGACATATGCAATCACATTGCTGGTCTTAGTTGTCTCAGAGTGATGGAAGTGTTAATTCAGTTGGGTCTCAGACTATGATTGATAGTACTGGATATGGGAATTTATTTATGATGGCTTAGAATGTTGCATCAGAAGGAAAGGTTATGTGGTTACTTGATAGTGGATGTTCAAGTCATATGACAAGTAGAAAGAAATTTTTTTCACCAGCTTAATGAATTTGTAAGACAAAGAGTGGGAATGGGTGATGATAGTGCACTTGAAGTTCAAGGAAAAGGATATATTGCAGTTCAAATGCCCAATGGAGAAAGAAGATTGATTCATGGTCTTCACTGCGCCTGCATGGTTGCCCGCATGAACTTCCAAACCAAGCCATTTCTTCAAGTCTTCGTGCTACAGTGGTTGCTACAGTTACGCTACAATACCGTGCTTGAAAATAGTGTTTTTCTTGCCAATTTCTCCTTAAATCATGTTGTCAAGCTCCCTACGGTATCTTTTGTACTTGTAACACGAAATAAACCAATTTAGGCCAAAAACGGGCATCCACACATACAAAAATACTCTATTTATACATACACATACATGAATAATACGTACATTTAGGCGTTTATCAGTTATGATCGGTGTGTCGGCAAAGCTCTGGGTGAGGAAAACAGGCAAGATGGTTGGAAACTAACAGACTATGGGTGTCTAAACTATGCAAATATATAAGCATGCAAGTATGCACTTAATACTACAATTAGTCCGTTATGCCGCAAGTGCATTGGTCGTCAAGTAATATCTTATGGATGAACACGAGGGTCGTATTTCCCCTGGAATTGTGAGAGGCTCCTATTACTTCCTTTTCACTTAATCAATAGCCTAATCGTTTATGCTCTTTCTTTAGTTCTACTTATACAACACTATTAAACAATACAATTGGAAACGCCATTAAGCACACTTAGAAGGAGTTGGGAGTATGTACTTAAGTTATCTTGATTATTAATTATGATAGCCTTTAAGTGTTAATCGTATTCTAGGTTCGAACTGTGGGAATTCAACGGCCTACTAGCCCCAATAAGCTATAGCAATTAGGTCTAAATCACTAGGAACTTAAGATGGAATCTCTTTCATGCCAACCTCCTATGTTTGTCTTAAGTACAGGAATCTCACGAGAAGAGAGCAATCAGACCCTAAACCTAAGGGACAATTAATCCCTAATCCGGAAACCTAGCTATGCCTAACCTCTTAGAACATGCATAGATCTATCATGACATGGGTGTCATCAATATAGGGGTATATCCTCCTCATCCACATCAACATGTAATAATCAATTAGGAATATGCAATGATTACGAAAACTAGAACAATTTATATTAATTAATCAAGATTCATAAATAATAACTGAGGGACCTAGACATACAATTCCCCTCGAATTAGGTTTTTACGGATCATACAAAACAAAGCATCAAAGCACAAGAGAACCACAAGACCAAATAAAGAATAAATACATGTTTAATGAATTCCTTGACTATCTCTCTTCAATAGTTCTCCTAAGATAGGGATTAGAGGATCCCAAGGTTGTCCGATGACGTGTGTCACTCACGCCTCTCTGATGATGATCTTTGAAGATGCTTGTCACGTGTGATCTTCCCGATGTTCGTTGATGTACTCTTGAAAAAATCCATCGGAATCCATTGGAATATGAAAGCAACGCCATCTCCACCGCTTAGATCTCCAGAAATTCGGCCACCCTAGGTTTTCAGCAAAAGAGCCTCCCCAAATTTAGAGAATACTGGGGTATTTATAGTAATCGGCTCCACCACAGGCTCACCACGGCCGTTGTGATGGCTGTTGTGAGTAAGTTGTTGCTTAGGCTCCAAGTCGCGTCCTGGCATGGTCTTTGGACATTATGCATTTTGACAACAGTTATTATGGTCTTCACAACAGGCGTTGTGAGGTCGTTGTGACTTCTATGTTGCTACCAATGAATGTAGATAATGGGCGTTGTGTGTTGCCATAATGCCCGTTGTGAGTTGTGGTGCAGTCTTGATTCAGCAACTTGCTTCATTTTGCTTCAAAACGTCCTTGAATTTGTTTCTTTCTTCCTAAAATAGAAATAAAGGTCGTTTGTGAACAAAAGAATGAAATTTCATATTAGATACAGTGTAAATAATATAGAAAATATGATCAATTTAGCACTTATCAGATTTGGAGTTTTCCAATTTGGCTATTGTTTTTTTTTTCTTACTTTTAGTACTAAAAATTGTTTAGCTAAGTTTAGGGATGCAGGAATTAGGAGGCTGAAGAGGGAGATGTGTACCTGCAAGTATGAGGATGTGCGAGTGATGTGGGAGATGCTGAGCGATGGGCAGAGCCATTTCATTCATCACTACCCGCCGAGGGTGGAGGGGAACGACATGTGAGGAGTGGGATACTTGGATGGGTTCCCTACCATTTGTGCTGTGGGTTTTGAGCTCTTGCTCAGACGTGTGAGTTTGTGAGCTTTTGATGTAAATAACTAAGTTTGTTCATAACCAATGGAGAAAGAAAGAAGGAACTTGGTGTGATTTGATACGGATGAAAATAATTGTAATGTTGCATGCTTGATGTTTGTCTCCTTTTTTTTTTCTTTCACTTTTGAGTGTTTTGGATCTTGCCATTTGTCTGAATTTGGTTGGTGAATTTTGGCATAAGCATATTGGTGACTGCAGTTGCTGATGGTGACAGCGGTTGCATTATCAACGGTAACGACGGTTGCCGATGCGATGAAGGGGGTATGCTTGGTGTGGAGGAAGAGCCATCCTATATGCAGAGAAAAATTAGCTGATATTCACTACGCGTTGATAACTTTAATGGTCATCATGACTTCAATGGCGGCTGGGAGGACAACAATGACAATGGCTGGGAGGACGATGGTTGTTGGCGTCGGATAAAACTTCATTTAAAAGTTAATTCTCAATCAAGTTTAAGTTACAGAAATAATATTTTAATTATATATATATATATATATATATATATACACACAAGCAATTAATTGTTTTTCCAAGGGTACAGTTCTAAAAATCGAGCCGAAACCCCAACCTTGCCCTCATTCCGCAACAATGACAGTTGAACAGAACCAGAAGGAGAAAGAGGGGTCCTTCCTTCTTGGCGCCCCGAAGTTCACAGAGCTCGACGGAGGGCGGCTTCGCTGCTTGGAGACGGGCCACGAGTTACCCGCCCGAGAGAAAGAGTCCTACTCTCGGAGCAAGGCATGCCGTCTCGCCCTCATCGACTCCGCCGTCGCGAAGAAGAAGCCACCTCTCAATATGTTCCGCCCTGATCCTGTTTCCAAGTAGGAATCCTTTTGATTTTTGTGCTTCTCTTGTCTTGCTTTTTTGTTTTTGTCAACTTGAGCTGTAGGTCGAAACTGGTGTGCGAGTTGACGGGGGATTCGATTAACAAGACGGAGGAACATATCTGGAAACACATTAATGGGAGGAGATTCCTGAACAAATTAGGTAATTGCAGAGAAGGATTTTTTTTGTTTTGATTTTGGTTGTGATTGTTCAGAGTGGCTGAATCTATTGATGACGATGGACTTTAATTTAAATGGGGGGTTTTTTTTTTCTTCTGGGAATTGGATTTTATGTTTGCAGAGTTCCTTCAGTGTTTTTTATTTTGAGCACTTTAAGGATGCTTTCTAGTTCTAGCTCTTATCTTTTACATGCATGTTTCGTTTCAAAGTGCTGAAGATGATGGAAATTTAGACACATAAGTGACAAAAAAAGGTTTTTTTTTTTTTTGGTATGAGATATTTGTTGACTACTATTGAGTCGAGCAACGTCTTATTGTCTATTTGTTTGTTTTTAATATAATAATATCTGTTGTTGATGGTAAGAGTGTCACATGAAATTTTGTATTGATAGAATAGTGAGCACGTAAAAGTATGATAAACCAACTATTATTTTGTGTTGATCATCATATAATGTCTGCTCTTATGGTCAGAACAAAAGGAAGCGGACAAGTTGGCATCACCAAAAGAAGTCAAAAAGGATATGAAGCAATCAAAGAAACTAAAAAAGCCCAGCAAGATCACGGTTAAGAAGAAAGGGAAGGATTCAGTTGGAAATGGATCTCTGGACAGTAAACCTAAAGCAGACAATAGCGACTCTGAAGAGCCTGATTTTTGGGTACCACCTGTTGGAAGTCGTTGGGACTTTGATGATGGAAAAGATCGCTGGGAATCCTGTGAAAACTCTAATGAAGAAACTGATGATGACATTGCTCAAGGTACTTTAAAGATGTTTCATGCATGACTTTGCTTTTTATTTTGGTTTTTGTTTATTCTGTTATTCTTTCTATGACTGCCATGTTTTTGTGTAACATTTACTGTGGGATAAATGCCTTCAAATTCGCCTTTATATTTTTCTTAAACTTAGATTGTAGGAATATTTCAAAGGTACAAGTTTTTATGAAACATGGATAGTAGTGCTAAACTTATGTCGTGAAGCTTAAAGCAAACCATGCAGGAATTTTACAGTTTTTCTATTAAGTGGTTGTGTGCAGAATTTATAGCATATTAATTTGAAGTTGTAACATTGTAATAATTTTATGGGTTAGTGAGATTCCAAAAGCTCTGTGTATAACTGGTTGGGTGATGTAAATGTGATTGGAATTTTCCATGTTCATAGGTTGCTTTTGAAAAATGAATACTTCAATGGCATTATTAACCTTTTATCATGCTATTAAATTGTAGGCTTTAAAGAAGTTAAACTATTTGTAGAATGGTCATTGAAAAAAGGATATGCGCTAATGGATGAATGACAATTTGTAAAAATAAGGACACATTAGAAAATAGAATTTTATTGTTCAAAGTCTCTTGCAAAGATAAAAGGATGGATAAACATGTATGATAGTCTTTGACTGTGTTGAAGGTTTATGATCAACCAATACAAAGAAGTTAGAAGATTTATTTTTGTGATCTCAAAATGATAAATTTTAATAAAATTATGCGGACAGAAATGCCAATGATATGAATGTGTACAATGCAAAGTGCATGATGATGCTTGATAGTTGGAATTTGTATCATCAATTTTGATACTTTTTCCGTAGAACTCCTTTGGCCAATTCCTTACTTTGTTTTTGTGGAGGGCTATGCAGTTGTTTTAATTGTTTGAAAAAATTATAGGTTAGTGTTTTGGAGATTCTTACAGGTTAGGACTTTAAGAAGCTTAGAACTTCTACTTTTCAGATATGAGAATCCCATCCTTGTTTGCCATCCATCTAGCAAATAAACACATATTTTCTCATAGACTGGAACTCTTCTCACCACGTGCCTATAATATCTAATCTATTTTTTAATGAATTTCATGATATCTGATTATGGTTTCATTATCAGAGTAATACATATTGCATGTTCAATAAAGAAACTTCAAATATTGCATATGTGGGCAGCTGACTACATATGTAGGGCACATATCTTTATATTATATCTTGGTTCTCATATAAGATATGCTACGAAGTTGCCCAACCACCTCTATTGATGTGGTTCATGCAGCCGCATATTGAAACATTGTATGATGATCAACATTACTAGGTCATTAACATGAGTAGTAACTAGGTACCTTGCCTTATCCATCATTGGAACTTTGGTCAAAGATGATACATGGACCCTAGCCATATTTTATTAGAAATATGATAATTTTATAACTTCATTAAAATTAATAGATAATATTAATTAGTTTCTATGTTTGGAATAATTCTATTGTTTAGTAATTTTTAACACTATTTGTTATTGTTTAAATATCTTAGGCAATGTGTTCCCTTTTAAAAGATCCCACATGGCCCTTTTGCTTGTTTGATGATGGTATGTGGTCCTCCATTTAGCAAGAGGTGGCATTTCTCTGTAAAAGATAAAAGGGGGGCCACATGTGTGTGATCAGTGTTACCTGGATATAACAAATTGATTTCTAGATGTGATTAAACATTAAAATTTGAAATGTTAATTGAATGTTAGTCACTAGTGTGTGTTGCTTGTTGTGCAAAAAGCAATACTATGCTGTGATCAATTGTTGAAAGTGGCATAGAGTATATATAAAGGGTTTTATATTTAATTTACTGAACATCCCTTACTGATTTCTTTGAGTGATTGTATGTAAAGAAGAAAAGTCTTATATATATATATATATATATATCTCCTACCATCATACCTGACAATGACTTGATGAATTTGAGAAAGACCATAGGCAGGAGAAGCCTATTTTAAAATTTGGTTGGAGAAGATATCATGAGTTTTGTCCTGAAGGAACTAGAAATTCAATTTGTTACATGAACCTTGTTTCAGTTATTAATAGCATATTGTGTCATGCGGAAATTCAACTATCACATGCCAAGAGTTCAATCCACTTGGGTCTCTATTAGAACTTTAAGGCTAAAAGCAACAGACAAAAAGTATGCTATAATGCAAAGTGATTGGAACCACCCAGCATTTATTTAAAATGTCCTGCTTTTGAACTTTAGATGGCTATGGGTGAATAGCACCAATGATAAGAATGACATGTTATTTCATGTAGGATTTAAGAGCACTCTTTTTTATGTCAAGAAGAAATTGACGGTAAGGGAACTGTAAAGTCAGTCCAAAGCGGTTTAGTGTTATTTTTTGGGGTGCTAGAATATATGTGAAAATAAGGAAAGCACTAAGTTGTTTCTGAGAGGAAAGTATGCACTTCCTTCGATTTTTCAAGAGGCAAGTATCATAATGTTTTTCACTCTCTTACCTTTATTTTCTTCCCATTTTGGTTGGAAAAATCAAAAAGCAGTTTGCTTTTCTAGTTGGATGTCCAAATCGATTGGAAAATCACCTTTCAGCATGAAACTACTTTTCACTTTCTCAAGACAGACAAATTTATTTCTTCACTAGTCCTTTCCCAATTGCTTAAGGAAGTTAGAGTGTGTGTTTTATTACTTCAGTTGATTGCGTTTGACAACAAGATTTGGCTTTAAGAGTGATAAATATGTGCAGCTTATGCCAATTCATGAAACTTAGTTTTTACAGAGGGATCTTCTGTTTGTGGTTTTAAACTTGAATGGCCAACTAGGAGCACTGAAGCGATTGAAGCATGCCCACGCTAACACAATGGATCAATGCAGGGGAGACTAGCCGAGAAGGCTAAGCTAGCTATTAGCTGTCGTACCTCATTGGAGTCTAGTTTTCTTATCGATGATCTTCTGCTAATGCTAGCGTCTTTTTCATCTCTAATTTCAACGCTTGGAAGTGGAAGTCAACCCTTCCCCTTATACAAGCATATTCAGTGTCATGTAGCATCTTTAGTTCGTGAGTTTCCATAGTCACTGATCTGGAGCTCCTTCGGACCCTGCTTCTCTTGCCCCTAGCATCTAGTCATTCCCTTCTCATGCGGGAGCAAGCCATTGAGTTAGGCGAGACAGTTGTGTACCTGTTAGGTATTAGTCCTTTCCCTTTGTAGAAATTTGCTGGAGTAGCATAAGTTGCTTTTATTTGGTTGCATATATTAGTGACTGAATTGGAATTACAAATCCACTGTGTCTAACATTGCTCGTTTGATTTCAGTCTGAATCAACCTCCGTTTTGTATTTTGACTGACTAAATACTCTTTATTTTGCAAGTCTTTGCGTTTGAGTGCAAACGACACATCAAAACCCCATATCATTCTCTAATTTGAATATTAGTTTTCATTAATGTTACATCCCATTGCCTCATTGCCCAAAAGCTTCCTTTAATATGTGAGCACAGATTGGCTCCATGCTGCAACAACAGTGTTGTCCTTTTAATTAGCTGTGTGCCCTGCAGCAGTTGTATGAATGTTTATGCAATTCATTTAAGTATTTTCATGTGTTTGAAATTTACATCTACCTTTAATAAGTTTAACTATATGATTGCATTAATTACATAAATAGCTGTTGGTGGTGACTTTTTGTCCAAGTCTATTCTGTTTTGCTTTAATTGCATGCTAAGATGTAAACCAAAATAAAGGAGGCAGGTTTTTTGCAACTGATGTTTTCATAAAAAAATGAACCAAATGAGATCATTTTGATAATTTCAAGCATAAAATTTCCAATAATATTTTTCCTTCAAAAGAAAGGCATTGTGATTTGTCTCTGATTTTTTATTATCTTTGTTAAAGTATTATGTTTATTTGATACCCCTGTTCCAATAAGATCTTGGTAATTTGGATCCACTTCTTTGGTGAGGAATGATACAGTTTGACTCACTGTGGTTTGGAAAATATCTATTATTGCCTCTTTATTATCCATTTTATTTTGTTCAACTTCTTTAGCAACTCTTATATGGAGGAAGGGGACGCGATGTGTTCTTATATAATGCTTAATAGGAGCTTATGAAGTATTCTTAGTGTCCACAAAGCCTTCAAAACCTACCTGAACTGCATAAGGGACAAAGTATTTTAATGACTTATTTGAAACAAATATATAATTTGTATTCAGATAATGACTGTCCCTGTGTGAATATGCATAATCTCTTTTGTTGAACACATAGACATGCCTAAATGTTTTCTCCCAAGCCATCTCAACTAGATTTTAACTCTATTACATACACATCTCAGCTTAATGAGCCTTTTCATTAATGAGTGGTTCTTGGATAAGATTGCTTTTGTTGCACTCAAAAAGACTGCCAATGATTCATCTGAGATCATTGCAAGTTTGTAGTAGATATACTGATAAATAAGTTGCTGTTTCTTTTCATGGATGTTTGAATAAATTCACCTTTCCATAGACCAAGTGAAAATATTAAACCTTCATAATGTATGTGAAGAAACATGAAGTTTGCTGTATGTGTTAAGTCAATGCAGATGTCATAATTGTTAGCAGATGCCATAATTGTTATACTTTGTGTTCTAAGTGTAGAAATGTGTATTTTGGATGCATAAAGTAGTATATTTCAACTCCTTACATGTGGAATTTTTAATATTCTTTCTCAGAAATATTTGTATAATCTTATTTAGTGCTACATGTCTCTACGAATATGATACTAATGGATGTGACTGGCGAAACTTTAGATATATGCTCCTCTTTCTTTGGTTCTGAATCATTATGTTTCTCGGATAATCAGGTAAATATTCGCACTCAATGGTTAAACAAGATGATAATGTTGCTGCCTTTCAGAAACTCCTTTTTTTGCTTTCTAATTACTTTACTCCTCTTATGAGGGAGTTTGGCAATTTTACGAACTTATATTCACTGAACCCTTTTTGTTTAGGTCCAGAGCCTAGAAAGGATGATGCCGAGTCAGTGGAACTCTCGATGCGGTATGTCAAACCTTAGTTGAAATATTTTCAAGTTGGTATTGTGTGAGATAATACTTGATATGTGGTGATTGTTGTTAATGACTGGCAGGACCAAGCGGATGTCAATAGCAGTGGGACCCAGTAGCTTCGCCTCAAGGAAGAAGAAGATTAAGAGCTCCTCTGAAACTCTTTCAAATAGCAACTAAGAAATGTGTGCCTCTTAACTTCCATGAGTGCCTCTCGTTATTTAATGTGTCATATCTTTGTCATCTACATGGCCTCTATAAATGGCTCAGCATATTTTTGAACAATGAATTAACACAGTGAGCTTGAAGTTTTCTCCTTAAGACCAAGAGCAAGTGTTTTGCTCCAAATTTTTGGTGTGTTTTCTTTCAAGTTTACTAGTGTAAACAAATAAGTATATGGTAAAAAGATTCCTGATTTTTTTAGTGAAATTACTTTGTTTTCTTCTATTCCTTTTAACATGACTCTTCTCGGACTACTCTATTATGTGCATGTTTCTCTTCCCTACAAATGGTGTAGAAAACACAGATCACAGAGCATTCAACTACCTGGATCACAAACTTGGTAAGAGTCTTCGCAAAGCAGTCCGACATAGTCCTGGGCAAAGCTGCGACCATCTTGAGGTAACCAGACTGGAGTAAATGATTGAATAGATGTAGCAGAGCTATCAGAAGAAACACCATGAGTTTTCAACCTTTTATGAGCTGTGCTGCCATTTTAATTGCTCTAAATCCATAGCAATTCTTTTCCACAGTTGAGATCACAAAGCACAGCAGGAAGGCAGCATTACTGAACACAAATGCAACCAGACCTGTGGTAGTAAGCGCCAGCGCTGGCATGGAAACATGTGTTTCATTATCAGAGTTCTGATCTAGAAAACTTGGTCCAAGAAGAAAGATACTGTCAGCAACCATGAAGACATGAACATGCAATGATGCCATGATGAATTGCGCAGTTCTCCTTCGAGCTATTAAGAAGAGCTCTGAAACTGTTCCAGGCTTCATAAGCAAAGCAATTGGGAACAATTGCCTGATGTTGCTGAAGTCCACCATAGCAAATACGCAATAGGTTGAAACTCCCATGGAGATCCAATCTCATTAGTGACATACTTTGGAAGCCTGGGAAGTTGGAAGGAGAGGACTAGTGTGGCTAAGTCGAGCTTCAAAGAGAATGGTTTTAATTCAGTTATCAGAGTCATTAAAGTGTTGAAGGGGAAGAGCGGGAGACACAGGAGGATGATGAGCTTGCCATTTTTATTGGTCTGATTAGAAGACTCTTGAGAGTCTTTCCAAGTTTGAACATGGTTGCAGAAAGAAGCAGATGATGTGAGAGTTGCTTCTTGTTTATGGTCCTGGTTGTAGGTGTCCATTTGTATACTCTTAAATCGTTAAATTTCTTTATACCTCCTTATGAACACAAGGCATGTTCGTCTCCCCATATTCATGATCTTCATAAGAAAATTAAGTATATGTCAAAATTAATAAAAGAAGGTCCGCACTAGCACCCAATATATATAACATATGCAATATATGAAATTGAAAAAAAAAAAAATCATAACAGTAATCACGTGGGAGATACCGCACTATGAGTTTTTGTTTATAATCCGCACTATTTAAAAAATAAAACAATAAAATTGGTATATTAAATAAAAATTGATATTAAGGGATAATAAAAAATAACTACTCTAGGGATTTATGTAAAATTTTTATTTTTAAATTTTTTTTATTAAAGTGGATAAGTTATTTTTAAATTTTATATTTTAGATATATATTTTTATTAGACTTATCATGCATAATCTTGACAATCATCAAATTTTAGCATATCTAAAAACAATAATAAGCATAAATATAAATAAAACCCTAAAACAGATACAACGTATCTCTCTCAATCCCTACCTCTCTCTCACAATCTCTAAAAAAAAGTCTCACTTTCTCTCTACCTCCTTTCTCTCTTTTTGTAAGAGAAAGTACTGAAATTCAACTTTAAATTGTTTGTAGATTCCACTAATCGGTGAGTTTTTTTTTTTTTATTTACTCAATTTTTTCAAGTTTATGTTTTATCTTTCATTATAGAGATTTTTTTCTATTTATTTATTTTTTTAATTATTTATTACAAAAAAATTGATATTTGTTGAATAATTGTTGGATATTTGTTAAATAATTATTGAATATTTGTTTGACTTATTATTTGTTAAGAAAATTTATTGTGAATTATTTTAAGTGATTGTTGTGAAAATTTAGATTATTCATTAAATTATTTTTTAAATTATTTATGTTTTATCTTTCAATATAGAGATTTTTTTTCTTGTTTTATACCTAATTAAAATTAATTGTTTAATTATTTGTTTAATTATTTATTGCAAAAAAAATTTGGTAGTTGATTAGTTGTTGGATAATTGTTAAATAATTGTTCAATGTTTGTTTGATTGATTATTTGTTATGAAAAAATTTTGAAGAAAATTTGTTAGATATTTGTTTAATTGATTATTGTCAAAATTTAGATTATTCATTAAATTATTTTTAAATAATTATTGTATCAAATAATTGAATTAAATTGTGAATTGTGTAAAGTTTTTAAATTGCATTATTTGTTATTTTAGTTATTAATTGTTAGTTGTGTTAATGGTTAATTATGTAGATATGGAGAGGTATTATACGCCTGAACCAAAAAGTACTGAATCGAGAACACATGTTTTTTCTGAAGCAAGGGTTATAACACAAAAAAAGAATTCATGTTGAATTTAGTCCAAATAATATCATTGCTGATCCTGGACTTTGACAACTAATTGAAGAGGATGATGTGGGGGATTAGAGATCGAGTTTGAAGAGCATATCTATTGAAAGGTCCATGTCAGCCATTTGGATATAATTGTCCTAAAAAACTGCAGGGGAAAGAAATGCGGCGCTTTCAAGAAGCGTGGTTTCAGAAGTTTGTTTAGTTGGAATATAATGTGGCAAAAGATGAAGCCTATTGCTTCTATTGTTATCTTTTTAGGCAAGATAGAAGTGAAAAAGGTGCAAGTGATACTTTTACAAAAAAAAAAAAAAAAAAGATATAGTAATTGGAGAAAACACTTGAAGCTTTTAATCAACATATAGGTCCAGTGAACAATGCACACAATGATGCTAGACGACATTGTGAGGATTTAAAAAATCAAAGACAATGTGTGTCACATGTGTTATTTTCTCATGGGCATCAAGTGGAGATTGATTATCGCTCTCGGCTGACAGCTGTTTTGGATGTTGTTCGAATTCTTTTGGTACAAGGTCTTTCTTTCTGTGGTTATGACGAGTCTTCTAGTTCCAAAAATAGGGGAGTTTTCTAGAGATATTCAATTGGTATGCAAAAAAGGTTGAGAAGATTAGGAGTGTTATTAATGAAAATGCTTCCGGGAATAATCAATTAACTTCTCCTTTGATTCAAAAACAGTTAGTGAACTCATGTGCAACAAAAACAACATTAGCAATTATTAATGAAAATGGCGATAGGAACTTCTCACTAATTATTGATGAGTCTCGAGATAAGTCAGTAAAAGAGCAAATGACAGTAATTCTAAGATTTGTGAATAAGCAAGGACAAGTTGTTGAAAGATTTTTTGCTATTTAACATGTAAGTGATACTTCTTCATGTTCACTAAAAGTAACTTTAAATAAATTGTTTTCTCATCACAATTTATCAATTTCAAAATTGTGAGGGAAAGGGTATGATAGAGCCTCAAATATGAGAGGGGAATTTAATGGTTTAAAGGCATTGATTTTAAATGAAAATCCCTTTGCATTTTACATCCATTGTTTGGCCCACCAACTACAATTGGTGATTATCTCAGTTGCCATGAGTATTTTGGTTGTTTCTGATTTTTTTTGTATACAAGTATGATTGTGAATATTGTGGGTGCTTCATGTAAAAGAAGAGATGCATTACTTCAAATACACCATAAAAAAATTGTAGAGAGATTGGAGACTGGAGAGATTTTCATAAGGATGAGGCAAGCATCAAGAGACAAATCTTATTAAACTATGAGATACTCGTTGGGGTTCACATTTTACAACTTTAATCCATTTATTGACTATGTGGGAATCAATTTTAGAGGTATTGCAAAATGTGTGTCAAGATGGGACTATTGTAGATCAAAAAGGTATTGTGTCAAGTTTGATTAGAAAAATGGAGAGTTTTGAATTTGTATTTGTTTTGCATTTGATGATGAAAGTGTTGGGAATCACGAATGAATTATCAAATGCTTTACAACAAAAAGTTCAAGACATTGTTAATACCATGGCACTAATTGATACTATGAAAGATCGTATACAAGATTTGAGAGATAACAAATTGGATGAGTTATTAGAAGATGTTAGTAGCTTTTGTGCTAAAATGTGTATTCCAATACCTAACATGAAGGATAAAATACCAATTCGGGGCCGTTCTAGGCGTGAAGGACAGTGGATTACTTATTACCATCATTATCATTCTGAAGTTTTTATTGCAGTTCTTGATTTAATTGCTATTAAGATGAATGATTGGTTTAGTGAGATTACTATAGAGTTGATAACTTGCATATCATGCCTTCATCCAAGAGACTCATTTTCTAGATTCCATCATGGTAAGCTACTTCGCCTTGTTGAGATTTTTTTTGATGATTTTTCTATACAAGATCTTCAAGCCCTAAAAGAGCAACTTCACACCTACATTCAGACGTTAGAAGAAGTTCTGATTTTTTTTAATATCATGATCTTGCAAGTCTTGCTGTGAAGCTAGTTGAAACGAGAAAGCATTTGGTTTTTCCATTAGTTTATCGCCTTATTGAATTGGCTTTAATCTTACCCGTGGCAACAACATCAGTTGAGAGAGCCTTCTCGGCAATGAATATCATCAAAATTGAGTTGCGCAATAAGATAGGAGATGAATGGTTGAATGATATGATGATATACTACATTGAATGACAAGTGTTCGAAACAATTGATCATGAAGCTATTTTGTTGAGATTTCAAAATATGCAAAATAGAAGGATTCAACTCCCACCTTATAGGGATAATCATTAGAACTTAGATATATTTATATTTTTGAAAAATATTGATTATTATAAATTTTAAATTTGAATTAATATAATTTTTTTTATATTTATATAATTTTTTAAAATTAAATTCAGCCCCCACCTCAATTTTATTCCTAGTTCCGCCATTGCCCACTAAGTTCAATCTACATTTCTCACTATATTATACCTTTTAAATTTTACAATATAGTCCCTCTAATGATTTATAATTAACTTAGAAGTAAATCATACAATCTTTTTAATTTTACAATACAATCCTTTGTCTAACTCATAATTAGTTTAATGTATATTTCAACATAAAGCGTGTTCAAGGAGTAGCAAGAGAATCGATTCAACCATCTATCTATTAAAATTATATTGAATTGAAACTAAAACCTTGTCATATTAATCCATAACTATTTCATAACATATAAAATTT
Organism: Dioscorea alata; assembly: GCA_020875875.1. Taxonomy (NCBI): domain Eukaryota; kingdom Viridiplantae; phylum Streptophyta; class Magnoliopsida; order Dioscoreales; family Dioscoreaceae; genus Dioscorea; species Dioscorea alata. The sequence continues at coordinate 6,908,330 of CM037015.1, forward strand.
AGTGTTGTAAATGGAGCCTGACCTCACAAAATAAGGGTTTTTGTTTGTATAAACAGAGCTCAAGAGCTAATTTATTCAAAAACGAAGACTAGAACAAAAAAGACCAAACGGAAAACAAGAAAACTAAGACAAAGAGTCAAGATGATAAAAGAAAAAAGGCAAAACTAATTAAAAGAAATTACATTTTAAAACTAAGTCTTATAATGCTCTTCAAGATCCACTTTGGAAGATCCCTCCCTTGGTGAAAACGGTCAGTTCATGCATACTTGAACCATGACAAGCCAGATTAAAGGCAATTTCTACCCAATTTGTGGAGAATACTTTGAATTATGGGGCTGCAGGCAAGTGCAAGGAGTGCTTGAAGTCTTCGCATATCAAGATTGGCTCTCTAATTATGGTGCGGTTTAACTAAATTGAGAGCCTCCTTTAGCATAGAATTAATAGTGAACAAATGCTTGATGTGGATGTTGTTATTAGTAATATAATTAACTGCTAAGGATAGAGCAACCATATTAGCTTCCAATTGAGAATGCGCTTGAATTTTGCAACATCCTGCAATCAAAATATCCGTATTAGAATTGGAAGTATAGAAACCTAAACCCCCAGTACCTGAATCTTCATTCCAAGAGGTGGCAAAGAAAAGGAAAGGACCATCATGTTTAGAGAAGTTGGTGATGAAGAGATTCTTGCCAATAAAAGAGTTAGCTGTAATGGAATAATCCTTGATGTGAGCTGTAACCTGCTTGACAATAATGTTGCAATCGAAGATATCATCCCTGAAGATGCAATTGCAACGTGATTTCCAAATTAACCAAGCAGTTACTACAATGATGGATTTACTAAGCAAAGATCCTTCATTTTCAGTGGACCAAAGCCAATTACCAGATGTGATACCATCATGAAAATTGAAATTTAGATTATACATGTTACTGATTAAAGACCAAATAGGAAGAACCTTGTCACACCAATGAAGGAGATGCTCTGTTGTTTGTATCTTTGAATTACAAAGGCCACAGAGTCTATTAGTACCCATATTCATCTGATATAAGAAATCCTTTGTCTTGATCTTACCATGAATTATGAGCCAGATGAAGTGTTTAGTTCCGGGAACCACTTTTAACTGCCAAATCACTTTCCAATCCTTTGAGTCATCCAACTGATTTACCTTGCTATTGAAGTGAGAGTAAACTTTGGAGGACAGCCTATAACCTTTTGAGTTGGGGTACCAAACCCGATAGTTGAAGCTGACCATGTCGATATTACTGTGATTAAGAGTTTGAAAATTCAAAGTCTTATCAAAGATACAATGAAGCTCATGCAGGTTCCAGCGAACATCAATAATTAAATCTTCCATATTAATTGAAGACAGATCAATATTCATATTCAAATATGTTGGTTTAAAAGCAATCAGAAGCTCAAAGTACCAGTACTAGGGATCATGCATGAAAGAAGTATTATTAGGATTTACACTATTCATCCACAAGAAAGGCTTAATAGTTTGAGCAGTTTTGCAAAGGCCATGAAAAAACCACGAGCATTTTGGCGGAATGGAATCCACCCAAAAATTAAATCTGCCATATTTATAATAGAGAATGTTAACCCAAAAAACATTGTGAACATTTAAATAGCTGAAGACATTCTTGGCCATTAAAGATTATTTGGCAATCTTAAGATTCTTAATTAAGAGACCCCCTTCAGTTAGACCAAGTGTAATATCTTGCCATCCGATTGAGTTCATGCCTTTCTATCATCACCCTTAGACCAGAAGAATTTTCTAGCAAATTTGGAGATATCATCAAGCACTGTATCAGGAACTAGGTAAACTGAAAGGTAATAAGGAGAGGTAGAAAGAACAGAGGTATTGATCAAAATTGTTTTCCTAGTAGAGGAGATTCGGGAGTGATTCCAATTGGAGATGGCTTTATGAATTTTATTGAGCATAAAGGAGAACTAGGAGACAACAATTTTCTTGTGAGAAGTAAGAATCCAGAGGTGAGTAAGAGGAAAAGAGCCAACATTAATGCTTAAAATGCTACTAATGCTACAACTGAGTTTTTTTTTATTATAACGAATAGGGAAGAAAATCTCAATCTTAGCATTCTTTACACGTTGGACAGTAAGGTTTGCATAAATGGAGAAACAGATGTTAATGCTTTGAGCAACCTTCCTTGAGGCTTGAGTAATCACAATTAAATCATAGACATACATAAGATGGTTGAAGTTACAATGCAAACCAGCATTAAAACCAGGGATCATAGAATCATATTGTTTCTCAGAGGAAAATTAAGCCTGGCAGTTAAATTATGAGAGACAATAATAAACATATATGAAGAAAAGAGGGTCGCCTTGTCTTAGGCCACAAGAAGAGCAAATCTAACGGGTTGGTTTCTTAGTGATAATAAAAGAAAAAGAAGAAGAACTGAAACAAGTGATGAGTGCTTGTGTATGCATATTATTGACTATGTTTTACTTACAACGAGCATTGCTTTTATCAGATTTTATGACTCATTGTTGTGTATGTGTTCTTTTATGTGCACAGGGTAGTGAGAGAGTATTAAGGAAGAAAGAAGCAAAAATAGATTGTGGAGCATCTATTTGGAGTTCTCTTGCAAGGATAGATTGAACAAGGTACAATACATGTGACATTCATGGAGGTGTGTGCCGACTTCCAATGATTTTTAAGTCAAACGTGAGTTGGAAGGGCACTTAGGGCAGTCACACATTCATGACCAAGCTTGTGTAAGAGTTTTGAGAGTTTCTCTAATGAATTTGAAGGTTTAAAAGGTCACACAGTCTACCACATGGGCGTGTGCCAGCCCGAGTGGCCTCAATGAATAGAGAAATGAAACCTGTCGCAGAATTGTGCTAAGTGTGAAAATTCCAGAGAATTCACATGGCTGTGTGTTTATTTCACATAGCCGTGTGAGGACCCCGTGTGGAAATTCCACACGGCCATGTGGCCGTGTGAGCGCCGGTGTGGATGCCCGATTTCAGATTATAAATATCCAAGTTGAAGGGTTTGGAGGGTCTTCTTTTCTACTTTCGGAGGAGGCTGCGTCAATGTTAGAGAGGAGGTTTTTGCAAGGTTTTGGGAGGACAATCCAGCCATCGACATCAACTACCTTTGGAAGAGAGCTATTGGGGAAGCTACTGACTGCTTTGCTTCGCTGGAGTATGCCCTAGGCTTGACGGAGAAGTCCTTGGAGAAGGAAGGGCTAGCTTTGAAGATCATCATCGCGCAAATAGAGAGGGTTTTATTTATGGAATATTTGTATTGTCTTTCAATTTCATTCTTGAAGATGTATTGCTCCATGGAGGGCTAAACCCTTTTGAGTACTTGGACATGTAAACCCTAGGTTTTGTTTCTTTGTTTCATTGACTATTACTTTGCTTCTTTAATTGAGTTTTTAATAGAGTTTCAATCTTGTTTGCTTGTTATTTGATTTTCCCTTAGAGTAACACTAGAGTTGAGAATCTTTCTAATCATCCTTTTGAATGAGTGATACTTCATTAGGATTAGATTCGACAAGGTTGAAGAAGGTCGAGAGGGTGAGTCGAGAGGTAGCGAAACGTCCCCTTTCTCTTTTGATGTGATTTGTCCTACCTCCACATTCCAAGAGTTCTTTGCAATCGCAATAGAGTTAAGTGTTGATAGACTTTCTCCTCTAGGCTTAGTTGTGTAGCAGTAACGGAGTGAAGTGTCGAATAGTCCCTTCCACTGAAGCTAAGTTGTGATTAGGGATCCTTCATCTGGACCAAGGGGTTGGATCTAGGTTAGGGAATAGGGCTTATTACTTGGAATCCTCAGAAACCCAGGCAGTCCTATGCGGTGTGAAGTGTTGAGAGTATTCTTTTTCGCCAGAATGCTTGTTTAGGTTTAGTCACTGTTGACCTTAGGCGAGGGACCATGTGCTTTTAGATTTCCATAACTCATTAAAGCTTAGTTAAAGAAACTTAGTTCTAGTCTTGCACTTGAAACAAGAGCAACCTAGGGGAGCATTTTCCGGGTATCCTACCCTTCCATTGATTGATCTTCGTTCTAATTTCATGCCTTACTCATTTGCATCTTTTAATTGTTAGCATTCTGATCATATTACACCAATTGTTTTCCATCTAGCTTAATTTGCAATATTACTTGTTCTTTGAGTCTATTCCCAGTGGATTCGACTACCCACCCATTTGGGTACTTTATTAGTTCGACAACCGTACACTTGCGGTACACACATGCAATGAGTGTGTCAACAAGTTTTTATCCAATTGATCCAAAAACTAGGAAAATTCATTCTAGTTAGAGTGGAAATTAAGAATTGCATTCCAACTCAGAGTGTCGTAGGCTTTTGCTATGTCAAATTTAATTAACATCCTAGGGAAGGGGGGGGGGGGGTGATTCATCTCATGATTCATTGAATGCACCGCTTTTTGTAAAGTTATGATATTATCAAATTGGGTGTGGCCCGAGACAAAGGCATATTGTTCCTTACCAATGAGATGAGGTAAAACATTTTTAAGCTGGTTAGCCAAAATCTTGGAAATAATCTTATAGCTAACATTACACAAACAGATAGGCCGAAAATCAGCTACATACGTGGGGTTGGGCTTTTTAGGGATAAGAGTTATGTAAGTTCTACCCCGAGAATTTGCCATATTAAAATTGGAGAAGAAATATTTGACAGCAGAGTATAAGTGATCACCCACATCATGCCAAAAAAAATTATAAAATTCAGCATTTAAACCATTGGGGCCAAGGCTCTTACTAGACGGAAGAGACTACAGAGCTTGATAAATCTCATTTTTTGTTACCTCTTTTGTAAGCATCTCACAATCCTCATCCGAAATGGCAGCTCATCAGGAAGAGCTTGTAAAATATTAGTAACTTAAGATTCTGCTTTTCAGACCAAAGATCAACAAAATAATCAGTGAAAACACTTTCCATGCTATCTCTACTAAAATGAATGTGATTGTGAGAATCATAGATGTGAGAGATGCTGCTATGATGATTATGAATATGAATAGTATTATGGAAAAAATTGGTGTTGTGATCTCCATTAAGAGCCCACATTAATTTGGATCTTTGGGCCCATTTAATAGAGTTCTGCCTTTGGAGGGCAGCATAATTGTTATACAATGATAATAAATCAATATGAGAATTACCATCAAGATTGACCAAAGCATTAGTGTTCTCTGCATCAATAATCTTTTGATCAAGAGAGAACATCTCCGAATCAATAGAGTTCAAGCCCTTAGCCCTCCATTAAACAAGCTGTGTTCTAGTATGAGCAACCAGATGAGTGAAAGCATGCATAGGAGTAGAATGAGTAGGGGAATTCCAAATGTTTTTAATGATGCCATGACAAGAGAGATGCTCAAACCAATAGTTATCAAAACAAAAAATGCTATTTTTGCTATAACTACAAGGTTGAAAAAATAAGAAAATAGGATCATGATCAGAGAAGGTGTGAGATAGATGCTTAACATAATATGAATCAAATTTGGTGGACCAGTAAGTATTAATCAGGCAATGATCAAGTCTTGCCCACCGGAGAGCATTACCAGCTTGATTGTTACACCAAGTATACTTCGATTCAACAAAATTGACGTCTAGCGAATTATTATGAGAAATAAAATTATAAAACCTTTCAGCTTTTTAGCAGTAGTAAGCAAAAGAACCTCCTATGAACTCGCACATATTAGTGATTTTGTTGAAATCACCGATTAAGGCCCAAGGTAAATTCAAATTGTTCAAACCTGTTAATTCCTTCCAAAGAAACAATTGTTCATTCATTCGAGTTGAATTGTAGATGATAGAAAGCACCCAGTCAGAGTGACTACCTGCAGAATTAACTAAATGTAAGGCACACCTAGATCTCACTACAGGAGTAACCAAACCTATTTGCCTTTGCCAGATAGGAATTATTACCTCATAATAACCATTAGCTTTGATGGCAGCCCATCCCCATTTGTGATCCATTGTGGAAACAAAACGGTCAAGACAATTTTCATCAGCTCTCATCTCCACAAGACAAATAATATGAGGCTTTGATTTTTTTTTTTTTATCATTTGTTTTATTCAAGAGGTCATATCATGCCCAGATACTCCCATGTGGTTCCAACAGATTAGCTTGATCGAATCCATAAAAATGCTCAATAAAAGAAAGGAGAAGAATAGAGTTAAAATCATCCTGAGTAATCAAAGGAGTAACAAATAGTTTCAGACTGGGATCTGCCAAGATTATTTCTCTCCCATACCCTTGCCAACTCTCCCTTTCTTAAGGGAGGTTGCAAGAGTTTGGGGCACTTTTTGGGCTAACGTCTCTTTTCTTAGAACATGTTGGTATTGATTTAGTGTCATTAAATCATCTTGTTTTGCTAGCACCGGCATCTCTTCATCCTCTTCATTAGTCTCACTCATTTCTTAGTGATAATGGATTGAAGAAAAAGGGGGAGGGGAGGGGGGTTGCAAGAGTTTGGAGAGCTTTTTGGGCTAATGTCTATTTTCTTAGACCATGTTGGTATTGATTTAGTGTCATTAAATCATCTTGTTTTGCTAGCACCGGCATCTCTTCATCCTTTTCATTAGTCTCACTCATCTCTTGATCATAATGGATTGAAGAAAAAAAGGCGGGGTGAGGGGAACGAAAGATAGCTTCAAAATTTTCAACTAATGTCATATGACTCTCAGTACTATGCAAAGGATAACCCGAATCTGAAGCCATATTAGAAGATCTCAGTTTAAGTAGAGTTAGTCTCATTCGGAAGCATGGAATCCTGTCCATCCACATTCTGCTGCCCTTTCCAATGCCTTGGAACTCATTGAAGCAAAAATGTGTATGTTGGGACTCATGACTTGTAAACTGTCAATAGAACATACTTGTATATTGTTAGTAGGGAAAAGAGCTATTTGATTTGATTAGTTAGGGATATTATTCAATGGAATAGGTGACTATGCCATAATGATAGCCATCTCATCAACACATGGGGCAGAGTAACGGGTCTAAAATGAAGAGTGACCTAGCAGTGTAAAGCCACCACTTGTCAAGCTAGCGGCTTCGCTTTGAGATTTTCACCCTTTGGAAGTATTGCCAATGGTTTCACATGCTAGCAAAGGTTTGCCACATGAGGATGAACCACCAGACCCATTGACTCCTCCGCGACTGCAACCACGAGATCGCCACTGTAAAACAAGCATATAGGACCCATACTCCATCTTCAGCAAGTCAGATGTGGAATCTACCTGCTTACCTTTATCAACATTAACCTTCATCTAGCCTTGATCAACAGTTGCCTCCATGTTAATATCCGTTGAGCTAGGGTGTTTCTCGACAGCCATTCCTTGCTGGTTTAGGAAACTCAGACTGGGAGAAGGAGAGGGATCACTAGAGTTTTCTGGAGGTTAACGCTTGTAAGAGTTGGATCCATGGCTGATTAACCCATAAATATAACAAAATTTCCACAGTTTCTCATAGAGAAGAATGACAAAATCCCTGTGTTCATCATCACTGATCGATATTCCTTGTTTGAGAGGTTGCATTAATCTATTTCAACACAAATGCGGGTGAATTTAGAGCAAGATAAAGTCGTACTAAAATCATCTATTTTGAGAAGTCTCCCAAAATGAGATGCAATAGTTTCAAGTGAGTCTCCGCCCCAGAATTCGATGGGTAAATTATGTAGTTATAGCTAGATTGCCTTTGTGGATAGTTTGGAGAAAGCTGGTTTGAAGTATGGCTGCCGAGGTACTAATTAGAGAATGACTCAGTTAACAGCCCATGGACCATCAAACAAGAGCAGCTGCATAGCTTTATGGGTTTCGCATCTAATAAGAAGGTACCCATTTGGGAGGCCAGATATGTGGAAGATGTCGATTTTACTCCACTTGGTTTGGAGTATCATTTTTAGCTGGTCGAATGGAGGTGGCTTGTTGAATAGTATTCCAAAAAGAGCAGTTTGGAACTTCATTCTTGCTCTAGACAAAGCTTTATTGTCCATTCATATGAAATCAGAGGTATTTGCCTTCATTTTTTCAAGCACAAGACCATTGAAGAGGGGGAATGTTTGGGCAACGGTTACAGACAGAGGCAATATCAGCCTATGAAGGAAGGGGCGGTGAGGGGACTTGCCCCCCACTTGCCATAGCAAGGGGTGAGGGTGAGGGGTTGAAATGTGGAGGAAGAGAGAAGGAGGAACTGAACTCAGAGGAACTTAAGAGGAACAAAATTTAAAGGAAGTCAGGTTCTGCAGTACTCCCACAAGACTGCAATACCTTCACAAGCAGACTAGGAGGTACGAAAAACAATCGATGGTATTTTTGTAATTTTAAAAAATGCATGGGTCATTTTAACTTTCTAAATTTACAGTGTATACATTTTTTTTCAATGTGTAACCCTATTTAATAGTAGAAAAGTCAATGTGGTTTTAAACAATATAAGGACTTTTGCTAAAGAATGTAAATTTGGTGCTTGTTTCTATCTCTTAAATTTTTCTTGCAATTTATTTTGCATATTAATCCTATGTTTCTGAGCCTTGACTATCGTATCTAATTGTCTCCACCAACGAACCAAAAAGTCCATTGATATCCAGATCTCTACAAGAACTCTTCGTAAGTTACAAGAGTTGGAATCATGGGTGAGGGCACATTTCTGGGAGTGTGAGTAGTGATTGTGTACTAGTGGTTCCAATGTCCATATTTACACTAACCCTTAAAAATTGAAAGGAAAGGGAAAGATGGCAAGACAGTTAGTTTTAAAACAGAAGCATGTGCAGGAGAGCATGGAGGCTAAGTTAAATGTTTTGGTTAATCTTAAGCAGAGAATGAGGAGACACAAAGGCTATTGACCTGGTATAAAAGTAATAAGGAGGAGAGAAAGGCGAGTGTGTGCCTCAAGGATTTCGTTAGCCATTGACAGCGTGGCCAATGGGAATAGGGAGAAATACATGAGCATGAGAGGGTGGTTATGCCAAGCTAGAAAGGTAAAATGAAAGATGGGAAAGAGATAGAAAGGAGTAAGGAAGAAGAAAGTTATTTTTCCTGGCTTTGGTTCTCCAGCGAGCATATCCGGCAACCGGTACCGGAGGGAAGAGATTCTCAGTTTATCTTAATATTTTCATCATATTCTCATTAGATTTATTGCTCTGCAAGCTTATTACTTCATTTGCTTCTTTGTTGATGATTTTACATGCATTCTATTGATTTTATGATAAATTTTGCAATATATCAGAGAGTCATTTGGTTGGAGAGTGGTGTTCAGCGTGGTAAATTGATTGTTGGATTGAGTTGTGAATTTCTGAATCTTTATGTCATAACATATTTGGTGCTTTCATTGATTCAATGACTCATGGCTGAAGCTACCTGATGGAAAGATATGGGCATCAAAATTGATACATTGTTTGAGGTAATGGATCAAAGGGAAGAATGACTATTGGCCGCGATGGATCAGAGGGATGAAAGGGTTAAGTTGTTAGAACAATCATTGCATAATATCTCTAAATGCATGGAAGCTCTGTAGATTCATAAACCTATGAGCTCCGGGGAACCATCATAACCAATTCGTCTGGAGCTATTAGAGGATTTGGAGAATAGGCAATTGTTACCATTTTCAAACTCGGTCTTTGAAGCTGGATTTTCCACGTCTTGAAAGAGGAGATGTTGTTTTTCAATGGATTTTCAAAGTGCAGCAATTCTTCAAGTACTATGATATTTCAGATCTGTATAGACTGGACATAGCTTCCGTACATTTTGATGAACCAGTAGTCCCTTGGTATCAAATATTACTTAAGAATGATGCTATTACTTCTTGGGCAGTATTGATATAGCCTTTGCAGGAGGATTAGAGACCATCAGTGCGTGAGAGTCTTGAGCATTCCTTATTTAAGCTCACCCAAGAAGATTCTATCAACAGTTACTACTCTAATTTTACACCTTTGTATCAGAGTTGAGGGAGTAACACTAAAATCTTTACTAGCTTGTTTCATTAGTGGTCTTAAAAAGGATATTCAATGGGATATCATCCCTTTGAAGCCAGTCCTAAGGCAATCTCTCTAACAAAATTGTATGAAGACAAGTATTCTACAAGTGCTTGATAGTACAACAAGAAACATCAATTTTCACAAGATATTAGTTCTCTACATGCTTCTGGGAAATTGGGTTACACTATAACAAAGACTTTTCCTGTTCCAGTCTCTTCCAACACTTCTCCTGCATTACCTACCTATATTAGAAACTTTCTACAATACAAACAAAAAATAGTTTCAACGAGATGCAGCTCAGAAAAACCAAAGGGCTTTGTTTTAATTGTAATAAGAAATTCTCACCATTTCACAGGTGTGTTAATAGACGATTATTGTTGTTACAATGGGATGTAGAACCTCCTAACCCTATGGAACAACATGATGCTCATTTTGTAGTTGAAGTGGAGACACAACAATTAGAAGAACCAATTTCCAAATTATCTCTCAATGCTATAAGCAGTGCTCCATTGTCTGGTACTATGAGATTAATTGGTTCTATACAAGGTCATCCAGTTAAAATTTTGTTGGATGGAGGCAGTGATGACAACTTTATCCAACCTCGTATTGCAAAGGTTCTGCATTTACAAGTTCATCCCTTCAATTCTATTAAAGTATTGGTGGGAGATGGTAATTCATTACAAGTTTAAGGATGTATTGAAGATCTGTAGGTTTCTTGTCCAGGGCCATACATTACAATTATTAGTCTACTTATTACCTATAGCTGGAGCTAAATTAATATTAGGAGTTGCATGGTTAGTAACTTTGGGTCCACACATGGTTGATTATAGCTCTCATTCTATTCAGTTTTATTGTAAGTAGGCTTTCATCACACTAAAAGGAGATAACAGTTTAGGACCCCAATAAGCTTTACTTCATCAACTGCATCATTTTTGCACCAACAAAGCAATATCTGAATGTTATACATTAAATGCAGTTGATGACAATAAAGAAGCCCAGATTTCCATCACTAAAAATAATTTTGAATTTCTTCCATCATAGACTTTGGAATTTCCACCAAACATATATGATACTCTAAAGCAATTACTATTAAAGTATCACCAAGTTTTTTTTTATGCCAAAGGGTCTCCCTCTATCTAAACAATGTGATCACAAAATTGAATTATAATCTAATGGCCAACTAGTCAAGGTCAGACTGTATAGATACCCACATAGTTAGAAGACAAAGATTGAATTAAAAGTGAAGAATATGTTAGCAGAAGGATTCATTGAATGCAACATTAACCATTTTTCTTCGCTAGTTCTGCTCGTTAAAAAAAAGATGGGACTTGGCACTTCTGCATAGATTATAGAGCTTTAAATGCTATAACAATCAAATATGTATTTCCAATTCGTGTAGTGGATGAGTTATTAGATGAACTGAGTGGTGCTACAGTTTTTTCTAAACTGGATCTCAGGTCTGGATATCACCAAGTTTTACTCCATCCAAATGACAAGCACAAGACAATATTTCATACTCACCATGGGCATTATCAATGGCTAGTCATGCCATTTGGGTTATCCAATGCGCTTGTAACATTTCAGGCATTGATGAATGGAATTTTTTTAGTTTGCAATAAGGATGTATTCTTCTGTACAAGATTGATTGGAACAATCGCCTCCAACATCTCCAACAACATCAACTGTTTGCAAAATATTCTAAGTGTAGTTTTGGACTATTACAAATAGAATATTTAGGCCATGTTGTTTATGCAGCATGAGTTCAGATGGATTAGAACAAAATCGCTACTATTTTAAATTAGCCATAACCCACACATCTTAAGCAATTAAGGGGCTTTCTTAGGTATCAATGGATACTACAGGCAATTTATTCATCATTATGCCACTCTTGCACATCCTCTCACTGATCTTCTAAAAATAGATTCTTTCCACTGATCCGAGAAAACCGAAGCAGCTTTTGAGAATCTGAAAGAGATCATTGTGTCTGCTCATGTACTATAGTTGCCAAAATTTTCTCAACCTTTTATATTAGAGACAAATGCCTCAGGAGTGGGAATATTTGCTATTTTGAGTCAAAACAATCACCCAGTTGCATATTTTTTTTTTTAAAAAAACTGACCCCTAGTATACAAAAGCAATCAACATATGTTCAAGAGCTATATTCAGTAACAAAGGTAATAAGCAAAGTCACCCATTATTTAATGTGGCATAAGTTTACTATTCAGATAAATCAAGAAGCTCTCAAACATTTATGTCATCAAATAATTCAAACACCTGAACAACAATTTTGGTTACCAAAATTGTTAGGTTATGACTTTAAAATTTAGTATAAAGCAGCTAGAGAAAATGTGGGAGATGATGCACTGTCCAGAAGTTTTCTCTTAACATTATCCTCTATTCACTGCAGTTTAATCTCTCAACTACAATAATTTCAATTGCAAGACTCATTTTGTGCTGCTATAATCAAGTTCCTACAATCTGAGACATCTAGTGATACTCCTTTTCCATGGAAAAACAATTTATTGTTAAAGAATGGAAAAATAATGGTTCCTAATAAATCATAACTTAGAAATCAATTGCTTCAGGAGAATCACAGTTCACCAATGGGAGGTCATGCATGCTCTCTCTATACATAAGCAAGGTTAGAAGCACGATTCTATTGGCAAGGAATGTGTGGGGGTGTCAAAACCTTTGTGAGAACTTGTGGGATATGTCAATATGCTAAAAGTACTTATACTCACCCTGGAGGTCTTCAGCAGCCACTCTCCATTCCTCAATAGATTTGGGAAGACATAATGGATTCTATAATAGCATTGCCAACGTCTAATGGTTTTACAATCATTTTTGTTGTAGTAGATCCACTCTACAAGTTTGGTCATTTCATTCCTGATGAGTGTACAATATTCATGTATTTTATATCACTTTGTATACTCATTCGGCATGTATTAGAATCATATTGTAGAATTTTATGCTAAATCTAGTGTGTTTCACATTAACATGCTTAGGGTAGCATTTCAAGAAGAGAGAGAGTCAAAAGAAGCATTCTAGACCTTAAATGAAGAAGTTGAAGCTCTCTCGACATCATTTGAATAAGGACAAGACAAAACTGGGTGGTTTTCGGGCAGCTTACAGCCTACCTTACGGCCTTAAGTAGATTCCAAAGAACCTTACGGGAATGCTTATGCTTGTAAAAGGGATTTAGAGCCAAATTAGAGGACCTTACGGGCAAAGCTTACGCCGACAAGGATGCCCGTAAGGACCATCTAGAGGAGTTTAAAACCACAACATACGTTCGTAAGGGCGGTCGCAAGAAGCAACACAGTGAAGTTTACGGTCTAGTTTTTATGGAAGTAAGCTGGACCGCAACATGAATAAAAGACCTTATCAATATGACTTACGGCCGTAAGTGTTCCCATAAGGCTAGCGACTATCTTCTCCAGCTCCTATACGGTCACGTCCATGCGCCCGTGAGCAGCTCTTAAGAAGTCAAGTATAAATAGATCTTATAAGGATTTTTAAGCCAACTTTTACTTTTCTTTGGAGGAACTCTTGGAGACGAAGTTAGGGAAGAAAGGAGATGAATCTCCAACACTTAAGGGGCTATTCTAAGGGAAATTTAGATCCACATATAAGGGGATTAAAGATCATAGCCGTCAAGCTCACCTTGGCGGTGTGTGTGGAAGTTTTCCTAGGGCTTTTCTGGCGATCCTCCGTCAGTAGGATTGAGAAGGGGAGTTTTCATGTTTTTCATGTCTCCTCCCATTATTTGTATCTTGAATGCTTGCCTTCCTTTAATGGAGGACTAATTTGTTGATGTTTAGCTATAGTTGAATTCTAGGGTTTATTTCATTGACATTAGTTATTGGAACTTTGATGCTTTATTTATTTTTATAATTGCAGTCATTTCTATTTGATTCTAATTGTTAGTTTGATTGCTTGATTGCTAATGAGGTGAAAGCCCTAGCTATCATACTCGATGTGCTTTATGGCGAGAATAAATTCTCACCTAGTATAGATATACTACAAATCAAGGGAATTGTGAGTAAATCTCATGTTAGGGTACTTTGGAAACCTTGTCTCCCTCAATCCTCCCGAGTGAGTTAGTGATAATCTCCGTGTTCTTTGCAATCATGTGGAGCAGATTTTAGGAGAAATCACATCTTTACACTGTATTCGGATTAGGGATAATCTCTCTCTATGGTGGAGATTATCTACTTAAGAGATTGCCATTAACTCACAGTGAGGTTTCATAGTGTTAATGCGATTGTGTGGATATCTGTATCAGTTCTACCCCTATTTAATTACTCTTCACTTGAGAAATTGGGGTTTAGTATAATTTTGAAAACCTATAGTTCAAATTGGATTGCAAATCTAGACAACCTTTATCCTGTATCTTATAACCCTATAAGGATGCTATACCCAGACATCGTTTTCTTTCTTGACTTTACTCCTGCTTTTTATATTTTTCTTGCTTTTATTCCCTTTTGTTCACACATACATCACTCAATCACTTAGGCTATTTTTCAGAATTAGGGCTATTACTAGATTTGAAGTTCTTCCCTGTGGACCAACACTCTACTTTACGCACATATTATTACATGATCGGCATGTACACTTGCGCCCCTATCAATTCCTCTCAAAGCTAACATTTCCAATACAAATATTATGGAGGCCTTCATTAAAAATTTAATGAAGCTTCATTGTATCCCATAATCCATTGTCAGTGACAAAGACAAGACATTCTTCAACTATTTCTAGAAATATTTGTTTAAAGCAATGGGAACTGCTCTATCAATGTCCTCAGCATACCATCAACAATCAGATGGACAAACTGAAGCATTAAACAAATGTTTGGAATTATACCTGCATTGTTTTGTGTCAGCAAATCCTAAAGCAAGGGTGGACTGGTTACCATGGGCTCAGTTTTAGTATAATTCTGCATTCCGTTGCAGTGCTTGTATGGCCCCATTTAAGATCATGTATGGAAGGAATCTTCCACTATTAATTTCCTATTATTCCAATGACAAAGGCCCTCTTGAAATTGTAACGCTTCTTTAATAGAGAGATCAATTCTGAGGCAATTGAAGCAAAATCTTATCAAAGCACAAGAATGGATGAAAAGGTTTACTGACAAACATTGTACTGAGATTTCTTTCATAGAGGGAGATTGGGTACTAGTACAATTGCAACCTTATCATCAACATTCTCTTGCAATGAGAAAAAACCAAAAACTGGGGATGCTCCATTTTAGACCATTCCAAATTATCAAACGGATTGGTTCTATAGCTTACAAACTTAAACTATCTGAAACGGCTTCCATTCATCCTGTGTTCCATCCATCTCTACTTAAAAACTATGAAGCTGACCATACTATTGTGCAAGCACACTAGCCATTTCCACTGGTAATTAATGAGCTCAACTCGGTGCAGCAACCTTTTGCTGTTATTCATCACCACTGAATTCCCCAAGCATTAGTGCTTTGGGATGGTCTATCATCTGACAAGGCCACTTGGGAAGATATAGAACATTTGCAACAACATTATCCTTCTTTAGACCTTGAGGACAAGGTCAATTTCAAAGATGGGGGTGGTGTAATGAAGGGAGAGAGAAGGTCACCAAGACAATTTTAAAACAGAAGCACATGCAGGGGAGCATGGAGGCCAAGTCAAATGTTTCTTTCAAGGCTCAAGCAACAAATAAGGAGAAGGAAGGTTGCTAATCGGTCAAAAAGTAATAGCGAAAGGTGAGCACATTGCTCAAGGGTTTCATTAGGCATTGACAATGTGGGTAATAGAAATGGGGAGAAACACGTGAGCAAGGAGGGTGGTTATGCCAAGCTGGAAAGGTGAAATATAAGGTAGGGAAAAGACTGAGGAGTAGAGAAAAAGAAAGTCATTTGGCCCTACTCTGGTTCTTCAATGAGCATCTCCAACAACCAGCTCATGAAGGAAGGGATTCCCAGTTTATCTTACTGTTATTCGTCATATTTTCATTGGATCCATTGCTCTATGAGCTTAGTTATTTCATTTGCTGATTTGTTGATGATTTTACTAGCATTCTGCTGATTCGATGATAAATTTTGCAATATATAGAGTCATTTGGTTGGAGAGTGTTGTTCAGTGTGATAAATTGATTGTTGGATTAAGTTGTGAATTCTGAATCATTAATTCATAACACCCTCCCCCTACCTCCACTTGCTTCGTAGACTTGTGCCCACCCCTACCTTCTTTGGGGCTTAACTACTATATATGTATATATGTTTGCTCTTCTCAGCTAACAATAAACTAAGAAAAAAGAAAAACACACACAATAATAAAGCTAAGTTTTAATCAACCCACTAAATAATTGATATAACAACTGTGCATAAAACTCTCTGTGAAAATATAATTGAGAAAAGGCCAAATTGCAATTTATGAAAATCTAGGATTTCAAATGACTAGCCCGTTAAAACATAATAAAAACAAATCTTTAACATAGTATATCATCTATACAAATTTACCTAAGTAGTCCACATAGTACTTCTTGGGGCAGAGCATATCCAACAAATTTTTGACTTGAAATACCTTGAATTAAATTTATTGGGAAGTGGCTTGCCATTAATTCATTGATAAACCTAGCATCCTGACACGACCTTTTGCGTGTGTACCGCAAGTGCACGGCCTTGTCGAAGTAATAAAAGTTACCCCGGTGAGTGGGTAGTCGATTCCACAGGGAATAGGGATTTAAAATACGCAAAATTGCTATTGAGTCGTGTAATATACGAAAAGAAACAATGATCGGAGTGATGAGTGAATTTATGGAAACTAGAGGAGATGCAAGGCAATTAAATCGAAAGATGAAAGAGAAAAAAAAAAGTGCAAACAACGAGTAAAAAGCGAGGAACTAGTAATAAGTGAGAATAGGGTATCCGGACAAGTTACCTCTAGGACTTATGCTTCTAGTGCAAGACTATGCTATTACACCTTCCTATTGATGTTAATTGAGTCGAGGAAAATCCTGAAACACACGGTCCCAAATCTAAGGTCAACCGTGGCTAACCCCAACACTATGTCCCGGCAATAGGATTCACGTCAACCCTTCACTCTGTTGATTGCTCAACTAAGCCCCAGGGGAGTATTTCTACCTAAGCCTAACACTACGTGGGATTGCTTTAAGCTCTAGGGACCCCTAGTGATAAAACCTGTTCCTATGTGTAGTAGTTCTAACCCTTTGGTCCAGGAGAAAGAACCATAGTCTAAATTAAGCCCCAGTGCGTAGGATTCACGTCACCCCAAAACCTTGGGGGAGTTTGTCTACCTAGCACTTCACTCTATTTCGACCTCTAATATATCAAGGAATCGGAGGTAGGGAGAAATCACAACGGAAGGGAAAGGGGTACGGTGCTACCTCACAACTCTCCCTCTCAACCCTCTTCAATTTTTAAGTAGTCTAATCCTATAGGAGTTGTCACACCTCCAAAGGATAACCTAGATTGTTCTCAATCCTTAGTGTCACGGCTAAGAGAAAACAATAGCACAAGAAATCTAAAATTGAAACTCGAATTTATTCATCAATTAATGGAAAAGCATAATAACAATGTCAAAGAAACATAATTATCCTAGAGTTTTACAAGCCCGAATACCCACGAGGGGTTTAGCTCCTCATGGAGCTATACATGTTCATCAATGTATGAAATAAAACACAAAGTAAAGACATCAATGAAAACCCCCTCACGTATGGTGTGGCCGTGGTCTTGTGCGGCCGTCGAACGTCGGTGACAATGCCGATGGCGCGCTCCAATCCTCCACAAAGTCCTCTCCGAAACCCTAGCCGCACTCTCCAGAAGTTGGGGAGAAAGATAGGTCGAAAGATGTCTCAAAAAGTCTCCAAATCGGGCTTTAAATAGGCTGAGTGCGGCTTTAAATTTGGACTTATCGGGACTTCACACGGCCGTGCGGAATTTCCACACGCCCGTGTGAAGTTTCTGTCTTTCCTGAAAAATTACTTCACACGGTCGTGTGTTAATTCCACACGCCCGTGTGACATCTCTGGTTTGCTGGAAAATTAATTCCCACGGCCGTGTGTTAATTCCACACGCCCGTGTGAATTCTCTGGATTCTTGATTTTTTGGCAGAAGTGCACAGTAACTTGCTACAGTGATTCGCTACAGTAACAAGCTACAGTGCTGCTACAATAACTCTCCGAAATGCTCCCGAATATGTTGTTTCTTCATCGAGGCCATTGAATTGGGCACACAATCAATGGTAGATCGTGCCTATTGCTTCGAGTCTCCTTTTTGGTAAAGTTTTCCTAAGCTACACGAGTTAGACTTGTTGTGAATGTGACTGCCTTTGTGCCCCTCCAACGGAGGTTGGCACACACTCACAAGTCTAACTTCGTGCCTTGTTCCTTGCTTGGTCCGAAAACCTCCCAACAATGGCGAACACGACCTAACTTCGTTCTTCTTTTCCAACTTGGCTCCACGAACCTACAATGCACAAGAATACACAAATGCACACTATTTAGTGATAAAATCTTATAAAGAGTATATTCATTGTAAGATAATAACGCTTCGCGTTACTATAACACAAGCACTTATCAAATCCCCCCACACTTAAGCTTTTGCTTGTCCTCAAGCAAAATAGAACGTGAAAGTACTTGGGAAGAACAATTGAAAGTGCTCGGCCTTAGGTTCACCAAAAGTATGCAAAAGAAGCATTCTACAAGTAAGGGGAAATCAAAACATTGCATAAGGTTATCATTGCTCTAGCTAAAAACTCGAATCAAAAAAGGATGAAAACTCGAAAATGTGTTAGTGTGTGCGATCTTACTCAAGAGAACCAACGAGTACTCCTCAAACTTTGGTTAGAAAGGACTTATTTATATACAAAAAACAAAAAATAGGGAAAGAAGTAGTAGCTTCACACATCCTTGAAGGTAGCCCTTTCCTAGGCGGCCGCCAAAGGTGGCTTTCACTCTTTCGAGGAGGCAGCTCTTTCTACCGGGGTAGTAGCTTTCACGCATCGCATGAGATAGCTCTTTCTCTCATTAGGGCATAACTTGTATCCGACTTATGAGAGTAGCTGCATACTTCATAGGCGGTAGCTCTTGCCACCCCAAATGCATAATTAAAACAAAGATATTTTGCATAGAACTTCACAACTTACTAAAGTAATACTAAACTAGTCCTTAAAACTTCAAGATTGAGTTTCCAAAAGATTTCAAGAGTGAGTAGTGCAGTAAGGTGTAATCGAGCAAAAATCCCCTAAAATTCAAGTGGAACTAGAACAAGATAGAATACAATGTTAAAAATTCGCCTAAACTCTAAGAATACGAATGTTGCAACTAAGGTGAACCGCCATAGGCTACATGAACATGAACAATTGAACGCACAAGTAAAGGTGTGTGCAATGTGAATTCCCCCCCCCCCCCCCCCACACTTAAGATGTACATTGTCCCCAATGTACGCGTGCAAGCATTATAAACAATAAAACAATGAAGAACAATTAGTGTGGAAGTTGCAATTGAAACATTACTCCCCTGAACTCCAAGTGTTGCGTTTGATGGAGCTAGGTCATTGAGAGTTGAGTCTCAATGGTTTGTGGAGCACACATGGTCCAATGACCGTGCCTATGACAATTCCTCAATTTCCTTAAATCCAAGACCATGACGCCTCAGCGTCGGTGTCCTGATGTGTATCCTCTGGTGCTGCTGCTGCTGCTGCTGGTGGATCTGATGCTGATGGAGATGGAGGCGGAGTCGGTGAGGGGACCCGTCGGGGTCGCACCACAGATCGCTCAAGCAACTGAATTACTGTGGCAAGCTATGCCGACAAGTGAGCGAACTGTGATGCCTGAGTAGTCCTCAACTCGGCAAACCCTGCTGCCTGTGCGACCCTCAGCTTGGCTAACTCCTGCTGCAGAATACCCACAGCACTCTCGAGGCTCTCCAACCTGTCCTGTCCTCGAGATGGATAAAAGATACGCACTGGAGGTGGCTTCGGTGCTGTGGGTGGTGCCTCAGCCTCTGCTCCTGCCTCTGTGTCCACTGGTGGTGGCTCTAACGCTGCCTGGGAGCCCTCGGCCTGCTCTGTCCGGGGTATGATCATAGTGTAGACTCCTGGCCCTGATCTGTGGACCATACCCATCAGTCTCAATGTCTCTCTGGTGAGCGGAGCTGGTGTAGCGATCTTTTCGGCCCCGCACACCCCATCTCTGAGTCCTAGGCCTATAACGAGGCGTGTGATGTAGGGGCCTGAAAAAATGACTCCAACCCTGGGGTACTGGCCCTGGTGGCGAATGTACTCTGCTAGAACGTGCCCCAGGTGAAGTGGCTCACTCTGTACCATGGAGTGCAAGTATAGCAGCTCCTGTCTGCTCAGTACCCCTGTACTGTCCCCTCGGCCACTGATAGACCTGCTTAGGATAGCATGAAGGTACCTGTATGCTGGCCGGGAAAGAAATGTCGCCTTCGAAACCCCCGGCGTATACTGACCATCCCCGCATAATGTCTCGTAAATCCTCTGTGGTGTGAGGGTCCCTGGATAATCGGTGGGCAGTAACGCATACTCCTCTGTCTCGGTGAATGCCTGATCGTACAGGCCCATCACAATCGAGAACTGAGTGACGCTCAAGCTGAAGTGTCTGCCGAGAGCACGGAACTGAATCGTCTCGCCGTTTGTGTCGAATTCAAATGTCGATAATACCTCGAGGGTAATTGCTCGAGTTGCTGGCTCTTGAACAGATAATAATCGATCCCAACTCCCCACAGCCAGCAACTCCTCCACCTCTGTAGCTACGGCATCGCCACCCTGTATGTCTCTCAACACGCTCAGATGAGGGTAGCGTGACTGTCCAAATCGAAGTGGCGAGAGCTTCTTAAAACGTTCCCGGTGCTCGGGTAAATCAAACTCCATCTCCTCGGGGGGCGGAGTAGCTGCTCGAGGACGCTTTCCGACTGATTTCTTAGGCCTAGTAGACATTTCTGCAAGATTGAGAGAGAAAGAGATAAAAAACAAGTTAAAATGCTCAATCTGCAGAAATCCACACGGCCGTGTGTTAATTCCACACGCCCGTGTGGATCATCGGGCGGACAGAGCATAACGGCCGCGGGTTGAAAAATCCAAAATTTACATCCAGATTTACTCTAAACTTATTCTTAAACATATTCGCAACATGATAATCATTAAAACAAGCGAAATAATCAACTAATGGACTAATAAAATCGAGAATTAACGAAGAAAAAGGTTTTGAAGTTCATACCGACGGAGTGGATGTGAAAAACTTAAAATCGGCCGGAAATACGTTAATAAAATCTTCGCAAATCCTCAAAGAAGGTTGGGGAATTAGAGAAGGAAGTCGGGGAGTGATTTGAAGTGAAATGATGAAGAGGCACAAGTGAATAACCACCGAAACGCGCGGCTTTTGAAGTTCTGGGAATTCACACGGCCGTGTGTTAGGTTCACACGGCCGTGTGCCTCTGAAATTAGGGTTCACAGGGGCCAACACACGCCCCTATGTGCATTCTGTTCACTCTCTGGGCTGCCCCACACGACCGTGTGGAAATTCTACACGGCCGTGTGCCTTCACAAAGGTATCCACAGGGGCTGGTACACGGCCCTGTGGATTCTCGGGAAAACATAGAAGCTCTCTGAAAAATTTCACACGGCCGTGTGGAATTTCCACACGGCCGTGTGCCCATCCTGGCTAAGAACACAAGGCCGGTCACAGGGGCACACCACACGCCCCTGTGGCCTCTCTGATTTACCCGAGAAACGCTAAGTATTTCACACGGCCGTGTGAATACTCCACACTGCCGTGTGCCAATCACAAGGTCTCCCACAGGGGCTGTCACACGCCCCTGTGTTTTCTCGGGAAGAAGGGGGGTTTTCTGCAGAGTTTCACACGGCCGTGTGGAAATGTCACACGGCCGTGTGGAAATGTCACACGGCCGTGTGCCGTGGCACAGTGGTACTGACAGGGGCACCCACACGCCCCTGTGGTCTCTCTGGGATGAGATTTTGGAGTTCTGCGAAATGTCACACGGCCGTGTGTTAATTCCACACGGCCGTGTGCCCCTTCTGGAGTTTTTCACAGGGGCAAAGTCACGCCCTTGTGTCTCCTCTGGTTGAGTCCCAATTGGTAACACACGGCCGTGTGTTAATTCCACACGGCCGTGTGTTTTCTCTGGATTACTTAGAAAATTTTACAGATTTCTCAGAAAAATTCAGAAACTTTTGTATAACACTTAGAACCTGTAAAAATCATAAAATCACGACCAGAAACCACAGAAAACACACTCAACCAACTTAAACTTCATCAATTATCGTTAAGGCACACGTAATTCATCAAAAACCCACAAGAAAATTGCAGCGTAAGCACATGAAAAATTCAGGACACCAAAACTATGACTTTTATTCAATCTAAAGCTAACTAGGTCCTAGAAAAACTGTGAAGCCTTGGGTTGCCTCCCAAGAAGCGCTTGTTTAACGTCACTAAGCTTGACGTACCTGGCTTACCTTAAGGTGGTTGAAGGAAAAATATTTCTTTGTCGTTGCTGCAAACCTCTCCACCAAAGTATGGTTTCAGCCGGTGTCCGTTTACCTTGAACGTGCCCTTCTCCGGATGAGTAATCTCAATTGAACCTTGGGGTGATACCTGAGTGACTGTGTACGGGCCAAACCATCTAGTCTTTAACTTTCCGGGGAAGAGTCGTAATCGGGAGTTGAATAGTAGGACTTGGTCACCGACCTTGAATTCCTTAGGTAATTTGATATGCTTGTCGTGCCATTTTCGAATCTTCTCTTTATAAATTCTGGCATTCTCATATGCTTTCAATCTCCATTCATCGAGCTCATTAAGATGAAGCAGCCTCTGTTCACCAGCTCTTCTTAAGTCGAAGTTCATTGCTTTAATTGCCCAATATGCTTTATGTTCAAGTTCCACGGGTAGATGGCATGACTTCCCGTAGACTAGATTATACGGAGTGGTGCCTATGGGTGTCTTGTATGCTGTGCGATGGGCCCATAGTGTGTCATCCAACCGTTCTGACCAGTCTCGCTTTCCTTGTTCCACAGATTTGGTCAAGATTCACTTGAGTTCTCTATTGGTGACTTCCACTTGACCACTAGTTTGAGGATGATATGGAGTGGCAAGGCGGTGGCGTACCCCGTATCTTTTCAACACTTTTTCTAATTGAGCATTACAAAAATGGGTCCCTCGATCACTAATGATGATTCGCGGAGTTCCAAATCGAGTGAATAACCTTTTTAAGAATTTCACCACTGTTCTAGCATCATTACTTGGCAATGCTTGTGCTTCCACCCATTTGGAGACATAGTCAACTGCTACTAGTATGTACTGGTTCCCGTTAGACTTTGGAAATGGTCCCATGAAATCAATGCCCCAGACATCGAATACTTCACAGAATTGCATAGGATTCTGAGGCATCTCATCCCGCCGAGATAAATTTCCAGCCCTCTGACAATTGTCACATCGAAGAACGAACTGGTGTGCGTCGTGAAAGAGAGTTGGCCAATAAAATCCTGCCGCCAAGACTTTTTCGGCAGTCCTACTTGATGCATAATGGCCCCCAACTGGCCCTGAATGACAATGAGCAAGGATATCCCATCCTTCCTCCCTCGATACGCATCTCCGAACTATTTGATCTGCACAAATACGGAAGAGGAACGGATCGTCCCAGAAATAATTCTTTAAATCACTAAAGAATTTCTTCTTTTGCTGGAATGTGAGCCCTTGTTTGAGCACCTTCCCTGACAAATAGTTAGCAAAATCCGCAAACCATGGAGTGTCACTTGATGAAGTCGTTTTCTGAATTGAATACAAGTGCTCCTCCGGGAAGAAGTCATTAATTTCCTTGTTTGATGGCTCTTGTCCAATGCTACCCTCTAACCGTGACAAGTGATCCGCCACAACATTTTCAGTTCCCTTCTTATCTTTTATCTCCATATCAAACTCCTGTAAGAGCAGTATCCAGCGGATTAATCTTGGTTTTGCATCAACTTTGTTCATGAGGTAGCGGAGAGCTAAATGGTCTGTGAATACAATAACTCTAGATAAAATGAGATATGATCTGAACTTATCGAGTGCAAATACCACCGCTAATAATTCCTTCTCTGTTGTAGTGTAATTTTCTTGCGCATCTGTGAGAGTCTTGCTTGCGTAATAGATGGGTTAGAATTGCTTACCTCTCCTTTGCCCCAAGACTGCTCCAACTGCATAATCACTAGCATCGCACATCAGCTCAAATGGTTCATCCCAATTCGGGGTGATTAGAATCGGAGCTTGAACCAGTTTTTCTTTTAAGACCTTGAAAGCTACTGCACAATCTTCCCCAAAGTCAAATGGAGCATCTTTTTCGAGATGCTTGGTCAACGGCTGAGTGATCTTTGAAAAATCCTTAATGAACCGCCTGTAAAAGCCTGCATGCCCCAGAAAACTTCGGATTCCTTTGACGTTTGTCGGTGGAGGAAGTTTGTCTATGACCTCTATTTTTGCCTTATCCACCTCCATACCCACACTAGAAATTTTGTGACCGAGAACGATACCTTCTTGAACCATGAAGTGACACTTCTCCCAATTTAGCATGAGATTTGTCTCCTCACATCTTTTCAGCACTTGTTCCAAGTTTCTTAAGCATATATCAAAGGAGTTACCAAACACAGAGAAATCATCCATGAATACCTCCATTATGTCTTCGATAAGATCATCAAAAATAGCAGTCATACAGCGTTGAAATGTAGCAGGTGCATTACATAGCCCGAACGGCATTCGTCTGTATGCAAATGTTCCATATGGACAAGTAAAAGTTGTTTTCTCTTGTTCTTCCGGAGCAATAGGAATCTGAAAGTATCCTGACATTACGTTTAGAAAACAGTAAAACTGATGCCCTGCTAATCGTTCAAGCATTTGATCAATAAAAGACAACGGAAAATGATCCTTTCGGGTTGCGTCATTCAACCTTCTGTAATCAATGCAAACTCTCCATCCCGTAACTGTCCTAGTTGGGATGAGCTCATTCTTCTCATTCTTAATTACTGTCATCCCACCTTTTTTCTGAACCACTTGAGTTGGGCTTACCCAAGCACTATCGGAGATTGGGTAAATAATTCCTGCATCCAGGAGTTTCACCACCTCTACCTTCACAACCTCTTTCATGTTTGGATTCAGTCTTCTTTGAGGTTGGATTACCGTTTTGAAGTTATCCTCCATTAAAATCTTATGTGTGCAAAATGAGGGGTTTATTCCTTTTAGGTCTGCGATTTTCCATGCTAACGCAGACTTGTGTATTTTCAACACGTTCACCAGTTTATCTTTTTGCTCCCGAGAAAGATTCGATGCTATAATCACGGGCAACTTCATTTCTTCTGCCAAAAATGCATATTCTAAGTGCTCTGGAAGTGTTTTCAACTCTAAATCGGGTGTCTCATCAATTGATGGTCGAAGTCGGTCCCCCTTTAGTCTATCAATTTCTTCAAATTTAGTATCTTGTGGTTCATTAACGCAACCTGAGACCTTCTCTAGACCATACCCCTTGAGTTGGTCCTGGGATACCAACCTAACCCCCAATTCACAAGCTTCCTCAATTAGGTTTGCGATTCCCATTGAAAAGACTTCTCGCTTATGTTCCCAATAACCTGATTCAAACTGTGCGAGAACCTTCTCAAGGGTTTCTTCTGTGTCACCCTTTGACGAAGCTAAAGCTGATTTATCAAATTCATCCAACACACCGCCCAATTCATAATTCATGTTCTGCTCCTTGTAGAACTGATCGATACTATTCACTATTTCTGTGCAAGGATGCCTCACTGATTGATCATACTCAGTATAACTTGAAAATAGTTGTGCGATAAACAACTGCATTTTCTGCTTTACTTCCTCAACTAGGCCCGCAAGTGTATCAAAAGCTTCGCTTGCATTAAACATTCCCTCGGAAAAACTGCAATTAGCGAAGAGAAAAAAAATTGGTGAGAATAATGATAGATAAAGAAAGTGTGAAATAGACAGCGAAGTGAATGACTAAAATAGCAAAAACAAGTATAAAAAATACGCCTATTCCCCGGCAACGGCGCCAAAAACTTGACACGACCTTGTGCGTGCGTACCGCAAGTGCACGGCCTTGTCGAAGTAATAAAAGTTACCCCGGTGAGTGGGTAGTCGAATCCACAAGGAATAGGGATTTAAAATACGCGAAATTGCTATTGAGTCGTGTGATATACGAAAAGAAACAATGATCGGAGTGATGAGTGAATTTATGGAAACTAGAGGAGATGCAAGGCAATTAAATCGAAAGATGAAAGAGAAAAAAAAAAGTGCAAACAACGAGTAAAAAGAGAGGGACTAGTAATAAGTGAGAATAGGGTATCCGGACAAGTTACCTCTAGGACTTATGCTTCTAGTGCAAGACTATGCTATTACACCTTCCTATTGATGTTAATTGAGTCGAGGAAAATCCTGAAACACACGGTCCCAAATCTAAGGTCAACCGTGGCTAACCCCAACACTACGTCCCGGCAATAGGATTCACGTCAACCCTTCACTCTGTTGATTGCTCAACTAAGCCCCAGGGGAGTATTTCTACCTAAGCCTAACACTACGTGGGATTGCTTTAAGCTCTAGGGACCCCTAGTGATAAAACATGTTCCTATGTGTAGTAGTTCTAACCCTTTGGTCCAGGAGAAAGAACCATAGTCTAAATTAAGCCCCAGTGCGTAGGATTCACGTCACCCCAAAACCTTGGGGGAGTTTGTCTACCTAGCACTTCACTCTATTTCGACCTCTAATAAATCAAGGAATCGGAGGTAGGGAGAAATCACAACGGAAGGGAAAGGGGTACGGTGCTACCTCACAACTCTCCCTCTCAACCCTCTTCAATTTTTAAGTAGTCTAATCCTATAGGAGTTGTCACACCTCCAAAGGATAACCTAGATTGTTCTCAATCCTTAGTGTCACGGCTAAGACAAAACAATAGCACAAGAAATCTAAAATTGAAACTCGAATTTATTCATCAATTAATGGAAAAGCATAATAACAATGTCAAAGAAACATAATTATCCTAGAGTTTTACAAGTCCGAATACCCACGAGGGGTTTAGCTCCTCATGGAGCTATACATGTTCATCAATGTATGAAATAAAACACAAAGTAAAGACATCAATGAAAACCCCCTCGCGTATGGTGTGGCCGTGGTCTTGTGCGGCCGTCGAACGTCGGTGACGATGCCGATGGCGCGCTCCAATCCTCCACAAAGTCCTCTCCGAAACCCTAGCCGCACTCTCCAGAAGTTGGGGAGAAAGATAGGTCGAAAGATGTCTCAAAAAGTCTCCAAATCGGGATTTAAATAGGCTGAGTGCGGCTTTAAATTTGGACTTATCGGGACTTCACACGGCCGTGTGGAATTTCCACACGCCCGTATGAAGTTTCTGTCTTTCCTGAAAAATTACTTCACACGGTCGTGTGTTAATTCCACACGCCCGTGTGACATCTCTGGTTTGCTGAAAAATTAATTCACACGGCCGTGTGTTAATTCCACACGCCCGTGTGAATTCTCTGGATTCGTGATTTTTCGGCAAAAGTGCACAGTAACTTGCTACAGTGATTCGCTACAGTAACAAGCTACAGTGCTGCTACAATAACTCTCCGAAATGCTCCTGAATATGTTGTTTCTTCATCGAGGCCATTGAATTGGGCACACAATCAATGGTAGATCGTGCCTATTGCTTCGAGTCTCCTTCTTGGTAAAGTTTTCCTAAGCTACACGAGTTAGACTTGTTGTGAATGTGACTGCCTTTGTGCCCCTCCAACGGAGGTTGGCACACACTCACAAGTCTAACTTCGTGCCTTGTTCCTTGCTTGGTCCGAAAACCTCCCAACAACGGCGAACACGACCTAACTTCGTTCTTCTTTTCCAACTTGGCTCCACGAACCTACAATGCACACTATTTAGTGATAAAATCTTATAAAGAGTATATTCATTGTAAGATAATAACGCTTCGCGTTACTATAACACAAGCACTTATCACATCCCTCATTCAATAAAAACAGAATAAAATAAAAATAGAGACCTGATGCAATCAACAGCAGTCTTATTCTTTAGGTGAGTTATGAGCAGACGCCTGATGAAACAAGCCCGTAATTAGCCAAGATAAGATCAATTAAAATGATTAGCAAATAACAAATTAATATGATACTCCATTATAATCAAGATAAGCTACATGCCACTGTAGAACATATTCACTTGAATGACAACAAAAAAACAACATATGATCCTGAAGGAAATAAAGCAGCAGTAACAAAGACCACAACAATGATTAATGCAACAAAGTTACAATTCAAATACTGTAAATGACATAACCACCCCTGACTTGATTACATGCAAAATAGAAAGGAGTAAGGCTACATTAGTAATTCTGCCACAGCTGAGGTGGTGAGATAGTTAAAGTTGTTACAAATAAAGGGTTGCTGACGTGTGGTAAATCATCCATTTGGCACCATCTAGGAATCAAATGGAGGGCTATGTGTCATCAAGCAATGAGTCCAGGTCGGGTACAAAGGCTGAGCTTCTCTCTTCTGAGGGTCATGTCTGTGTTGGATTTGCGCAGTTAACCCAAGCAAAAAACGCTGGCTTGCTGAGTAGGATGAAGACTGTCCATGTTGGAGAAGCTGGCGCTGAGCTGGGATTGGTCCACTGTGGAGCTGGACCACATTTATGAGCCGTCATTGGTCAGTGTCGCTGGCCGCTTCTTTAGCGTGATTTGTGTCTTAGGTGTAGGAGTTTGAATGGCTAAGATTTGGTTGTTATGATGGTTGTGGTTGGGCACATTTTGTTGGGAAGTTATAACTACCAAGTATGTTATGTTTTTATTAGAACTTATGTATGCAAGAAAGACTGATGAAGGTCTTTAGCTAATATTATCCTATGTTGTTCTTGGTATCTTCTCTTATCCTTTGTTTCTTCTACCAGCCTTACATCCAAACAGTGGTATTAGAGCGCACGGAGGTCGGTTGCCTGTCTGACTGATCACCGGAGACGCTGCTCCTTAACAACTGCTGCTTACCCTTCTATATAAAAAGCTGAAAGTTGTAATGTTACTGAAAACACCTCCACTTCAGTCCCAAATTTCAGAGGTGAGGGTTACTCATTATGGAGCCTTCAAATGAAAACCTTATTCAGGTTTAAAGGGCTGTGGGGTGTAGTAGAAGAAGGCATTGGTAAGGTAGAAGATAAGAAATAGAAGACGGAGAAAGATGAAGAGGAGATGGAGGAGAGACGCAGGCTTGATGCTCATGCGCTCTACCTACTTCAACGCTCCCTGGATGCCAAGATTCTTATTCGGATTGTTGAAGCAAACACTGCTCAACAAGCATGGAGAATGATTCAAATTGAGTATCAAGGTGATGAAAAGATAGCTATGGTGAATCTTTATGGCTTGAAGACAAATTTTGATGAGGTAAAGATGAAGAGTGGAGAGAAAGTTCAAGAATACATCAGCCATGTTCTTGACATCATATACAAAATCAGGGTTCTTGGAGAAACTCTTATTGAACAAGAGGTTGTTTTCAAAATCATGAGAACCCTCACTCCAAACTATCGCCATATCATCCATCTTGGAAAGGAATGATATTAAAACAATGACAATGGAGAAATTGAGTGGGTCCTTGAAGAGCCATGAAGCTATCCTTGCATTATCAACAACTCATGAAGAAGTTAAAGCCCTGCAGGCCAAAACTACACCATCTTCGCCGGGTGAAAACAACAACTCAGGAGGATGAGGCAAAGGGATAGATCCCTTCAGAGGTTACTTAAAAGGAAGAGGGCGAGGTAGAAGAACTGACCGAGCCTATCTTCATTGTCACATATGCAAGAAATATGGGCATGTGAAGGCACAATGCTGGTATAGAGAGAGTGACGCCAACATAACTGAAGAGGAACCGATTGTTGAAGAGCAAAGGCTGTTCGTTGTTTAGTGGAGGAGGATGTGTTGAAGCATCATTAGTGTGGCTCATCGATAACCGGTGCTCCAATCATATGAGCGGCATAAGAGAGCATTTCCATGATCTTGATGAGAATATTCAGCAAGTGGTAAGGCTTGGAGATGGGAATACAATCAAGGTTGAAGATGTTGGAATTGTAAAGTTTCAAACAAACAATGGGAGAATAAAGTACTTAAAAGAAGTTCAATTTGTCCCACAATTAGCCCATAATTTGCTTAGTGTGGGTCAACTCATTCTCACGGGCGACACTGTGACCTTCTCAAACAAGGAGTGCACCATTCTTGATCAAGAGGGAGATACAGTACTTATTAAAGTTCCTATGGGTACTCATAGGCTTTTCTCCCTTGAAGTAGAAGACATAGGTGCAGGACATGTAGCAAGACAACAGTTATCATCCACTTCATTATGGCACAAATGATTTGGTCATCTCAATTGTGGAAGTCTTCAAAGGATGGTCAAAATGAAGATGGTGCTCAGTATGCCTCCCATAACTACAACTGACAAATGTGAACGGTGCTTGGAAGGAAAGCTCACCAAGCATTCATTTCCAAAGGGCCTAGCACAAAGAGCAAAGGCTGCACTTGAACTCATTCATGGAGATCTAGTTGGCCTAACGCAAGCACAGTCAGTTGGAGGCAATAAGTATCTATTTTTACTCACCGATGACTTTTCTAGGTTCAGCTAGGCCTACCTTATCAACTCGAAGGGAGAAGTATTGAAGTACTTCAGACAATTCAAAACATTGGTGGAAAAACAACTATTCTTGCAAGTTAAAGCTTTCCAAACTGACAAAGGTGGTGAATTTCTTTCGAAGGAGTTCAATGCCTATTGCGAAGAACATGGTATAGCTAGACAATTCACAGCTCCAAACACACCCCAGCAGAATGGGGTGACCGAGCGGAAGAATCGAATGATCGTTGAGATGAGCCAGTGTATATTGCTTGAGATGAACGTGCCCACCGAGCATTGGGCGGAAGCTATGGCTACTGCTGATTATGTGTTGAATCAGAGTTGCACTGGTGCATTAGAAGAATGCACTCCATATGAGAAGCTGACTGGAGAAAAATCGACTATAGACCACCTTCATGTCTTTGGTTGTGTGGCATATGTGCTCACAGACTCTCAACCTTGGGCAAAGTTTGAAGCAAAGGCAGATCGGTGCATGCTTCTAGGCTACATCCTTGAGTTCAAGGCATATCGACTTTTGCATCTCTCCATAGGAAAAATCACTATTAGTGCACATGTTTCGTTTTGTGAAACAACCAAGTGGGGCTAGAATACTGTCAAAACTTCCATCCAAAATTCTACAGTTGAAGTTAATGAAGACAGCTTCATAGCATCCTCACAAAAGGAGTGAAAACCCACCAATCGAATTGCTGACTCAACTAGTGAAGAAGAGGAGACAACCGGACCTGAAAGTGACACTCATTGTAAGAGGCACAGGTTGTTAATTGATACATATGAAGAGTGTTCTTTTGCATTTACAGCTAGTGGCCCTACCAACTATGCAATGGCAAGCAAATTCAAAGAGTGGAATGAAGGAAAGAAGAAATTCATTCCATTATCAAGAACAATACTTGGGAGCTCACCACTCTACCGAAGGAAAAACAAGCTGTTGATCTTAAGTGGGTCTTCAAATCGAAATAAAATGCAGATGAGACCTTGAACAAAAGAAAGGCTAGACTTATGGCAAAAGGATGCTCTTAAATAGAGGGGGTGGACTTCACATATGTATACTCTCCTGTTGCTAGATTGGAGACCATAAGAATTATTCTGGCTTTGGGTGCACAGTAAGGATGGGAGATTCACCAACTTGATGTCAAGTCGGCATTCCTTAATGGTGAGCTCGATGATCAAGGAGGTTTTTGTCCAACAACCTGAAGGGTTCACTGTTGTAGGGAGCAAGGAGAAAGTTTGCAAACTCAAGAAGACATTGTATGGCTTGAAACAAGCGCTACGAGCTTGGTATTCGAAGATACATCTTTATTTCCTCAAGATGGGGTTTGAGAGAAGCAGCAATGAGCCTACTCTTTACAAACAAAGGCTTGAAGGTCAAGGAGTTCTTATTCTATGCATATATGTTGATGATATAATTTATCTAAGCAATTCTCAGGATATGCTGCTCAAGTTCAAAGTGGAGATGATGAAGGCATTCGAAATAACCTATTTAGGACTTCTTAAATATTTTCTAGGCCTTGAAGTATCACAGCTGAAGAAGAAGATCAGGGTTTGTCAAAGAAGGTATGCTGAGACTCCATTGAAGGACTGTGTGATGTTCAAATGAAGGGCCTGTTTACTCCTATGAATGTAAGTGAAAAATTGCAGCAAGAGGACGACACAGCTCCTGAAAATGCCGAGAGGTATAAAAGGATGGTAGGTGGGTTCTTGTACCTCACACACACACGTTCTGCAGTCAACCCAAGCAAAAGACGCTGACTTGCTGAGTAGGATGAAGACTGTCCATGTTGGAGAAGCTGATGCTGAGCTGTGATTGGTCCACCATGGAGTTGGACCACATTAATGAGCAGTCATTGGTGCCACTGGCTACTTCTTTATGGCATTTTTTGTGTCTTAGGTGTAGCAGTTTGAACGGCTAAGATTTGGTTGTTATGATGGCTGTGGTTGGGCACATTTTGTTGGGAAGTTATAACTACCAAGTATGTTATGTTTTTATTAGAACTTATGTATGCAAGAAAGATTGATAAAGGTCTTTAGTTAATATTATCCTACTTTATTCTAGGTATCTTCTGTCATCCTTTGTCTCTTCTACCAGCCTCACATCCTAACAGTCTAGAAACAAGGGTTTCCACTTCTTCTCTGTTCTTCATTCTCTCATTTTGTCTAGAGATGATCTCCAGGATCCAGTGATCCTCTGGTCTCCTTTATTCTGTAATTTGTCCTTTGAAGCAATAATCAAAGCTTGTTCCTGAGGAGTATTTTTATTTGCAGTGTGATTCTAAGTTGCAGGTCTGCTTTAGAGCAAAAGATTTGCATCAAACAATCACACCAAGAACCAAAACAGCATATAATTACTCGGCCAAGATTCCATATGTCTTGTCATATAACTATCATATAAGTTGAATAAAATGAAAAGAAAAGGCATATGCATAAAAGCAGTTGAGCAGAATGCTGGCAAAAAAAAAAAAAAAAGAGTCATAAGAACTTCATTCAATAAAACTTGGTCAAATGGTCTGTGCTTGAATTTACGTAGTATAAAGAGGTCTCACCTGATTAGTTTTTACCACTACTAGATCAGATACTATAGACCAATATGTCACCTTTGAAGGATCCTCAACATGCTTGCTCAGGGTACACAGACAGCTTATTGGATGTACCAACTTTTTCTCAACAGTGTTGAGGGTGAGTCTAGCTGATCTTTTTCACCTACATCTGCAAGAAACCAACTGGAAGATCTACAAAAGTTTAAGATGAAAAGGTATGTCAATCTAACTAGAAACGTAGCATCACATAATCACCATAATGATGAAGATAAAGAAGGTGAACAGCATAGAAGTTGACCTCTAGGTTCAACTTAGACACCAGATAACAAGAGAAATGCCATTAATGTGCTCTGATGAAGCATAAGAAGCACAGATGCCTGACAGTGCAAGAAACTACAAAGGAAGCTCCATTTCTACATCTCAAGTGGAACATACTATAATTATAGAACATTTTAATAACAAGTAGATATCTTCGTTAAGGTTCAAGTTTTATAAGTATACATCATGGCAACATGCATAAACCACCATAGATTTTGATGTTTTTGGTCAAACTAATTCCCTGGAAAGTAGACCACTCTGAAGAGACTGGCCTTTTAGTTGGGTTTGGTAGGCCATGCTTTGCAAATATTCTCATCATCCTTCTTCTTCTTTTGTGTAGGCTAAAAGTTATCTGATATGAAATGTAACATCTTCTTGAACTGAGATCTTTATGTCCTAAAAAGTGCAAAACCCGCCATCTGAGAAAAAATTATTTGAAATAAATATAATAAGCGCAACAAATCAAGTGAAATAAGTCATATAAGAGATATGATGTAGGGAAAAACCTTTAAGAAAGAATGTAGCACAACAACTATGGCCTGTTGGCAGGAAGGTTGTTCAAGAATCTTAAAAGCCAGGCCCAGTCCTCATTGAAGTAATGAGGGGTTTGGATATCAGGAACCTCTGTCTACAAAAACAAGCAACAAACAGATAAACACTATATAGAAACTAAACTTCATGAGGAACAAGTTTATTATTGAACTCAGACATCAAAAACCCTTCTATAAACTAGGAAAATTCATACAAGAGAGAGGAACCAAAAGAAAAATAGAAAAACTCTCTTAATTGACTATCTGAATACAAGACTTTTATATTTTACAAAAACTTTAGTGACCAAAAAGAAACCGACTAGGTGAGTCAGCTTGAAACGTGGTGCGCTCTGGTTAACCCGACCGCTTAACAAAATTTCCTTGAACTTATACTTATTCATCTGATGATGCAATCCTGATCGTCCATTGAAATCACAATCTTGACACTGCCTCGACCTTGATCCAATCATCTTGATGGATACAATCTTAGCCGCTCACTCTTCCCTTCTCAAACCTCAACAGAAACAACTAACTTTTGAACACCTGAAAGGTCAATATTACCCCCTGATCTGAAACTATTTCCACCAAACAATTTATTCAATTCCAGCTTACTCTTCACTGCAGCCAGCTTTAATCATATCAACAAAATTCCCCCTTGATTGAAGCTGGCACACTCCTAAACCTTCCCTGAGCTACAAATGCTTCTGTAAACTCAAACATTTTGTGGAAATATCAATTGTTTGCAAATTAATATGATAATACCTGATGTTAACTTCTTTCTTTGCACCAAATCTCGAACATAATGTAGCTTCACATCCAAATGCCTTGTTCTTCCATGTAGTGTTGGATTCTTGGCTATGGCAATGTATGATTTGTTATCACACCTCAATTCAAATAGACCTTGGCTTTTGTGGGCCCCGGCCTTTGTCTCCTTTTGTTTGTAAAGAACATGCAAGCCTTGATTCCCGACCACTTTCCCATGCAAAACCCATGACTTAAGCTTGGTTTTGTTTAGACTTAATTACCATCTTAGTGTTAAGTGTGGAGCCAAACCATTAGCATCCTTCTTCTGCCTTTTTTTTTCTGGGAGAAAAGAAGAAGAAGAGGGAGAGAATGATGAGGGTGGTGGTGGTGGAATGTGAGATCAGTGGGCTGGCGGCGACATAAGCTATCAAATTCCGATGTTGACTTGGTTGTATATGAGAAAGAAGCCTATCTCGGTCGCCATGCACGCACCATCATTGTGGATGGGCTGGACATGGATCTAGGCTTTGTGGTCTTCAACTAGGTGACATACTAGAACATGGAGCTTTGAGAAACTTGGATTTTAGATGAAGAAATTACTTGACCCTAACTTGTCTTCTCAAGCGTCTTCCAAGATCCACTAATCTTGCATGGAATGGGATTTCTTTCAGGTTGTGAACCATGGATTAGATGTTGAAGTGATTGAGGAAATAAATATTAATTTAGAGAAGTTTTTATCAAGCTACTTTTGAAGAAGAAAGAGGTCTTTGCACCTTTGCCTAGTGGTCTTCAAGGATATGGCTAAAAGCTTGTGCTTAATGAAGAGTAACTAGAGTGGTAAGACATGATGTTCCTCATCACACAACCAGTTCTTGTTAGAAACTTAAGATTTTGGCCTACTTCTCTTTCCACTTTGCAGATCAACCCTCTTTAAACCTTGTAATTATTATAGCTTTAAGTCTGGACTTGGTAGGATTTTAATTCTCATTTCTTGTTCATAGGACTTTTTCAAGGGGCCTGAAATTATTGTTTGAATTGGGTTTGGAATTTTGTCATGTACCAAGTAAGTAATCTACAGGAAATTTCATGTTTTCAGTATTTAAAGAATTATTTTTTGGCACAGTTATTATATATTATTTTATTATAGTATTTTGTTTATTATTATTAATTATAAAATTTTCTATTGTTGAATAGGTATTTTCATGTATTTCTGATTTGTGGCTTTAATTAGTTATGGAATTAGTAATTATGCTTTGGTATGTATTTTTAAAAATGACTACTGCTTATTTTGAAACGTTAATGCATCCTATGTATTAGAATATTTTGTTGTAACTGGTCCATTGTTTATATATTTGTTCTTATGCGATGGGAATTATGATCATGTTATGGTATGATGATAAGATCAAAGTTGATGAAATTAATGTATAGTGGATGCTATATATGTTTTGAAGGATGTATGTTAATTATAGATAATGTAGAGTCTTCAATTTCAGGTTTTGACTTACTATCTAGGGTGGAGACCATAGCCTTTTCTTGATGATATTTTTACTAAAATTGTGTGGTTGGCACTTGGAAAATAAATTAAATCATTTGGTGGTTTAGAGCCAATATTTCAAGGTTTATTGGGCTGAATTACTATAGAGTTGAGACCTTGACATTCTATGTTCATGCATAAAATTGCTAGAGTGAAAATTTCAAGTTATGACAATGAGTTGAATGGAAATTGTGGCCTAAATTTGGAGGACATAGAAGCACAATTTGTAGATGATTAAAATTGAAAAGTTGTAATGATTTGGTTGATCTATCTGCTTGTCAAATATCATATTTATTGGGTATAAATTCTATGAGATATGATCCATTCTAGTTGACATGTCTTGGAGGTACTACTATGCAGACATGCAGATTTAGAGGTAAATGCCGAACTGAAAAATACAATTAAGCAAAGTGTTCAGTAAAGAAAATATTCATTATCCCCTTAACTCACAACCTGCAAAATTTCAAGTTTAATGGAATTGTAGATTAGGAGTTGTGACCCATTAAAAAGACTTGTGCATGGTATGTCTATATGCAGAATCTTTAGGTTTATCATGTTTTTCTCACTCTTGGAGGCTAAAGTTGGTGAAGTATTAGACAAGGAAAATGTTCAGGATTGTCCTAAGTTTTTTAATGCAAAATATCTTTATATTTGATAACATATTCTTGGAGTTATGCGCTTTCGAAATGAGACGTGTTAGAAGTGTTAATATGCGAAGGATATGAGTTGTAAATTTACAAAGTGATTGGTATTTAGTAATGATTTGGGCAATTATTTGTTCAATTTTGCAAGTAATTTACATATATTCAGTTATTTTCCTAAAGTGGGATTATGAAATTTGTGTATTGTCGTTCACTTGAATATTTGGAAAATTCATGAATATTCTGCACTTCAACTTTGAGTGGTTGTTTGAATGTTTTGGTCTCCAAATGAGCGATATGCAACCCTGTCAGTGGGGGGTTAAACCCTGACCTTGTTGACAAGAAATTTTGGAAAAATGAAACTGCAGTTTCGCACAGTGTCCGTTCGGTGAAATAATTAACGGTCATCTGATATTCAGTCTCGGGTTACTAAGAGTAAATAAATGATCTCTGTTATTCTGGCTCAGGTCACTGAGGGTAAACAAATGACCTCTGGCATCGATAGTAAATTTGGAGACATACACTGGAATCTGTTATATTCTGCTTTGACTTTTGATTTTGATTTTCATTAATTACACTATTTATGTGTTATTGATTTTTGTGTATATCTCAGACGCAAATTTTTGCCCTGCCTCTAGATTTCTGTATTCTGAATATCATATTCTGGGTTTTGAATTCTGGTGAAACATATTTGGAAATATTATTTATTTATTTGTTTTTGTTTAAACTATGTTAAGCTTTGAATTAATCTCGATTTCTGAAATTACAATTTATAAATCCTATTATTTTTTTAAAACAATTTCTGGATTACTTACTGGGCTAGTGAGCTCATGGATTGTTTTAAATCCTTTTCAAATCAAGGGTGGTATACTGATGTGGACTTTCAAAGGCTGTCTGTAGGTGTTGTCTTGTTTTATTATAGAAGTTGAGTTGTAATTGCTCGATCTAGTCTAGGTATTTTTGTATTATATCTTCTTTTGCTCCTAAATTATATACTCTGTTGAGTTTGTAATCCTATAACTCAGTTGGTTTGTTTTAGTTTTGTCTACTATGTATTAGGTTCTGAGGCCTTGCAGGCTTATAGTGTTCACGCCTTGTGGGTCTGCGGCCGTTTGTCTGCGCACCGGGTCCGGCGAGCCAAGTTCGGGGTGTGACAGCTTCTCACTCCAAAATTAAACAAAATATTTTTCATCCATACACCATGACAATAGGCTGCACACAAGGCATTATGTTCTGCTTCAGTTGTTGATAGTGCCACTGTATTTTGCTTCTTTGATGACCAACACACAGCACCTGAACCCAAATTAAAAACAAACCCAGAATTACTCTTTCTATCTTGCTTATCTCCACACCAATCACTATCTACATAACTTTCTAATTGTAATTCTCTACTACTGTACTGAATTCCATTTTCATTTGTGTTTTCCACATATCTTAACACTTGCTTAGCTGCCCAAAACTGCATCCTTGTAGGATTAGCCATATACAGAGACAACAAATTCACTGAAAACATTATGTCAGGCCTTGTGCAAAACAAATACAATAACTTACCAATCAAACTTCTATACAATGTTGCATCTATCCATTCAGATTCTGCATTCAATTACAAATTGGTGCCTTGACTCGTAGGTACAGACACTGCCTTACATCCTTGCATTCTAAACTGCTTCAATGCATCTTCAGCATACTTTTTTTGAGATACATGAATCCCCATCTCACTTTGCTTTATTTCAAAGCCCAAAAAATAACACATCAAGCCCAAATCATTCATCTCAAATTCTTTCTTCATCTCATCCTTGAATTTATTGACTATCTTCCATGAGGACCCCATATAAATCAAGTCATATACATACACACATACTAGCAACATTCCTTCATTCTTCTCAAGCTTCTTGTACAAAGTAAATTCAGTAACACTTCTCTGAAACCATTGAACTTGAAACCAAGTATCCAACCTGCCATACCAAGCTCTTGGAGCTTGTTTAAGACCATACAAGTCTTTCTTTAGCTTATACACCATGTCTTCTTTACCTTCAAGTTCAAAGCCTCTTGGTTGATTAACATAAACTTCTTCAATTCTTCCATTCAAAAAGACTGATTTCACATCAAGTTGAAAAATTAGCCATCTTCGGTGAGCTGCTAATGTATAAATATTCTGACCGTGTCTATTCTTACTACTGGAGAGAAAATATCTTCATAATCAATCCCAAATTCTTGAGTATAACCCTTTGCCACAAGCCTAGCTTTAAGTTTATCCACTTTTCCATTAGGTTTATACTTAGTTTTATAAACCCATTTTACTCTAATGACCTTTTTGCCATGAGGTAACTAACACAATTCCCATGTATCATTTTTCTGAATTGCCTTGATCTCTTCTGCCATTGCCTACCTCCAAGCTTCTGATATTTTTGCATCTTCAAAATTTACTGGATCTGAAATCGTGAGAGCAAAAGAACTACTCTCATAAATATCCCTGAGAGTTCTCACTCTCTGAATTGGTGAATCATCAACCTCTCTTTTAGTTTCAAATTCTTGAGACTGACCACTAGGTGAACCATTGCTACCAGAATTTTGAACATCTGTGTTATTCTCACCATTCTCTTCATTTTGCACTTGCCTACTCTTCACCTCTTGAAAAATAATTTTTTACATATTTGTTTTCTGCTCATCAATCTTCTGTTTTCTTTTCCAATCCCAACTTTGATTTTCAATACACACCACATCTCTACTTACAACAATCTTTTCAGAATCAAGCATATAAACTCTATAAGCTTTAGCATCTGTACTTTGCCCCATGAAAATACCTTTCTCTGCCTTTTTATCTAGCTTCTGTAACTTTTGAGATGGAACAAGAACATATGCAACACTGCCAAATACCCTCATATGTGAAACTTTGGCCTTCACTCCAAACCAAACCTAATGTGGAGTTCCTTGTGATACAGCAAATGTGGGTGAAATATTGGATAAATACACTGCAGTCATTACTGCTTCAGCCCAAAATTTGTTTAGCAAATGACTATCATTCAACATACTTCTAGCTTTTTCAACCAAAGTTCTATTATTTCTTTTTGCAACTCCATTTTGCTGAGGAGTATATGGGGCTGTTAGCTCATGCTTAATTCCTCTTTGAGAGCAAAACACATTAAATTCTCTAGACATAAATTTACCTCATTTATCAATCCTAAAAATTCTTAATTTTCTACTAGATTGCCTTTCCACAAAAGCAAGAAAATTTTGAAACATGCCAAACACTACATGCTTGTTCTTAAAAAATAAACCCAACAAATTCTAGAGAAATCATCAACAAATAATAAGAAGTACTTGCTACCTTCACCTGATTCTGTTTGCATAGGTCCACACACATCTGCATGAACAAGTTGCAATCTATACTTTGCTCTCCATAACCTCCCTGACTATCGCCCTTGTACTATACACACTAGGCTTAGAAGGGATACATGTATGGATACATCGTGACCATCGGGTATTTCATACCCCTCCGACCATTAGGGCTTGACCTAGGTTGAGTTTGGCCCTAATTTGAGATTTCCCTATTCTCAATGCAATCGTAGGAGGATTTGGGCAGAAGTGATTGCGTATTCCAATACTCGTACCAGATTAGGGGTTATCACCATGACCATCGAGGTGACCTACCCTTGGATATCTCTTGGCCTCACCATCTTTGCCTGTGTAATTTGAGTATCTTTCTAACTTGAGTAGTCCCGAGGGGATCCTCGCCCGGGGACCTCACACCTTTATTGCTAATTGTTTCCTTAATGTGCTATTGTGGTGTGCCTTAGTCCATTTGTTTATAGATTTTCTTTTATTTGCTTTCTTATCTTGTTTTAAATCTATATTTGGTAGACTAAACAGTGTCATCTAAAGGGGAGTAATAGCAGCTCTTGGGACCCCAAGGAATACGACCCCCTCGTGCTTGCGTGAGGGGTATTACTTGGCGACCAGTGCGCTTGTGGACGATCATCAAGTTTTTGGCGCCGTTGCTGGGGACTTCTAAGGATGCTAGGAAAACCTTTAGTTCACTGATCTAGTCATTTTTACTTCCTTTTGTAAATATTTGTCTTTCTATGTGTTTCTTATCTTTTGTGCATACTTGTTTGTTTTCCTTTTTCTTTTAAGTTCTTTGATAGCTTATTTTTCTTAGTTGTGTTTATTTATACAGGACCATGGATTTTCAAGAAAAACTTTTGGCCGCGAAAATTTATGCACTTGAGAAAC
Source organism: Dioscorea alata (assembly GCA_020875875.1). Classification (NCBI taxonomy): domain Eukaryota; kingdom Viridiplantae; phylum Streptophyta; class Magnoliopsida; order Dioscoreales; family Dioscoreaceae; genus Dioscorea; species Dioscorea alata. The sequence continues at coordinate 6,949,504 of CM037015.1, forward strand.
CGATAGAAGAATCTTCTGCCATGAGAACACGCCAGAGCAATCCACACCATAATGACTACTATCCATATTGGCAAGGGCGCCAAAATTTTTCTACACATCATTATACTCAACAATGGGAGTACCCTTACCAAGGATTGCCACAAGAACCCTCCTTTCAAGAACCATGGCATTACCACCTCCAGTCGTTCAAAGTAGACCACTTAATGAATGGGGTTTCAATACACAAGATGTGTTTGAAAGATTCATGATGAATGCAGATGCTGAACTTGAAGCCTTGACTGCCACAAATTTTAATGCCCAACCATCTCTTCAAAGCATGGAAAGGCAGATAGGAGTGTCTTCTAGTACATCAACCAAGTTGCCACACACTATAGAAGACCTATCTGAGAATGACACTAGAAGGGAAGAGAACAAAGGTGAATTTGAGGTGGAAGTAGATTTTGAGGTATTGGAGGTTGAAGCAAATGATGTTGCATCAATACCTTGTGAGCAAATGATAGATGTTCCATCTCAAGGTGAAGTTGAAGAAGAAAGAGAGGAGGATGACATCATGGCCATGGAAAAATATGAGGAAGTGGAAGAAGATCCATCGACCACATTTGAAGACACTACTTGCCTCAACATTGATCATTCACCAAACCAATCTATAATTTTCAAGTGCCGAGAAAAATTTCTAGGAATTGTATTTGAAGATGTGGGAAGGAAGCTAAGGCCATCCTTGAACACACCAATGCCGGGATTGGACAACTCTCAACCAAAGCTTTTTCCATGGAGGCCCAAGCAACTTTGTGGTTGGGTGCTCAAGGGAATTTTTGCCGGGAACAAAGAAGAAGCGGGGAGGAGGTTCAAGCCATCTAAGGATCCGCCCAAGTTTAAATTGCACAACTCCCGGCACAAGCTTTTTCCATGGAGGCCAAAAGGTAGCTCATGCATTGCCTCCAAATTTACATCATCCCGGAAGGTATGTTTCATATTTCTTGGTAGTTCTTATGCAACCTCTTGTCGGGATGAACACACCGTTTTCAAGCCTCCTTCTGTAAGAAAAAGGTACGTCTAGCTAATGATGTTAAACAAGCACTTCTTGGGAGGCAACCCAAGCATAAAAATTCATTGCATGTGTGTTTTTCGTATTTTTGGTGTGTTTGCTTGCTTGAGTGTTCCTTGTTTTCAAATGTGTGATTGTGGTTAGTTAGTCGTTTTTCATAATTTATTAACTTGTGTTTGTTCATGGTACTTGTGAGTTCTTTGTGTTATCATTCATCTTCATGCATCAAATATCATGTTTTGGTTGTTGTGGGTGATTTCGGCTTTGTTTTTATGTGATTTTGGGGTGTTTGGATGAGTATTTGATGCAAAAACTGGAAATCGCCCGTTTATTGACCGTATCTGAGCCAGCATGCCCATCCAGAAAGTTGTGCGGCCTGCTATGCGGCCGCACAAGAGCCCGCATGTGCAATCCAGTGACTTGTGCGGCCTGCTATGCGGCCGCACAGGAGCCCGCATGGACACTCGGGCTGAACTTTAAAGTGGGTACCTCTTCACCATTTTCTTCATAACTTTCTCATTTCTCATCCGTTTTCCCTCATTCTTTCACCGTTTTTCTCCATTTTTCTTCCTCTACATGAATCTAATACTTATAAGTACTTAATTTGCATGATTTATTGGTATTTTTGCCATCATATTCACTGATCTTCGCCAATTCAAGCTTTGAAGCCCTAACTTGTGTTTTGAAGCAAACTTGTTTCTTTTTCTTGATTTTCATGCTTATCTTGCTTCAAAATTTGGGGAATGATGTATGAATGTGTAATATTTGATTTATTTGCATTTTGAGACATTATTTGTAAATTTTTGGGCTTCAAAAACAAGGGGAAACTCTACCTCTTTCAACACTGTGCTACAGTAACTTTGGACTGAATTTTCCTTGAATTTATTTGTTCACTTGTAGCATCATTGTAAATCCCCCTACAAGACTTGCAATAAAGAGAATGGGACTTCATGCTTTTGATTGCACAAAGAACTTGCTTGGATTATCTCTTGTTTAATTGTTTTTGTTATGGTAGTTGTTTACTTGCATGTTTGTGTGTGTTCTTGTTTCTAGTTGTGTCTTCTTTTTGGGTGAGTGATGGATGCCTTGAGATGATGTTCTTGTATACCTTGCAGGGTGGAATTAGGGCATCAAGCACACTTTCTTCTCCATTATCTACCATGATCTTTGGTGGTCACCCCGATCTCATGGACTTCAAGACTCATGTTTTGAGACTCGGGGAAGTTCACGAAACCCTCCTACTATGTTTTTATTGTCTATATTGTTGCGTTATATTGCTTAGGCACATTGAGGGCAATGTGCATTTTAAAGTGTGGGGGTGGAGTCGTATTTTCGTGAACTTTGAAAATTATTGCAATTGTATGCTTGAATTACCTATGATAGCTGTGATTTTATTGTTAAGGACTTCCTAGCTTGGTAGAATGATAGTTGTGAGCTGTACTTTACCTGTGCTTGAATGTAGTTTTGTTTCACCTTTAGTGTACCCTTATATCTGTTCACGATCACTTCTACCTTGTATACTCCAACCAACCCATCATAATGATTTTTGGCATTAAATTGCTAAAGTCTACTTTCAATGCTCTTTTAAGAGCTTTTGAGGTCCTTTGTTGTTTTCTTCGGTATTAAGTGAGATTGTATAATAGGTTCTATTTTAGGGGATACGAGATATATATATAAAAAGAAAAAAAAGAGAAAAAAGTGGAGTCTATGATAGTATTCCTCTGCTAGTACATTATGAATGCGTTTTTGTGGACTGTAATCAAGTAAGATGGGTGGCTCTTATGCCTGGCCAGCATGTGCATCCGTCTAAAAGATTTTTATGCAGTCTACGTTAGTTGGACTCAGAAAAAAAAAGAGAGAGAAAAAAAATGAAAAAAAAGGGGTAAAGTAAAAGAATGTATATATGTAAGTAAGGAATAAAGCATCTCGTATGTGTCCCCTGAAACCTGTTGCATGATCACTTAAGAGCCAAAGTTTTATTTAGGACCCAAAGGACTCTTAACTGGGTATTGAGGGTATCTTTAACATTTTAATGCCATCTTCAATGTGGGTGGGGTGAATGGTCATCCTGGGGTAATCCAAGGTGTGGAGGTCAAGGTGGGAGTTAGCACACACTCACGGGGGCACTCTAGGAGAAACAGAACTAATATTACTTTACTATTTACTGAACAACTCACTTCTTAATTTCTGTCCATTTGTGCTTGCGGAGTTTTTTACTATTGAGCTTGAGGTCGTACATTTAGCCGTTTATCTTCTTACCCCTGTTCTTCATGTTTGTTTGCTTGGGGACAAGCAAACGCTTAGGTGTGGGGATGTTTGATAAACGCCTAAATGTACATATTATTCATATATATGTACATATAAATAGAGTATTTTTGTATGTGTGGATGCCCGTTTTTGGTTTAAATTGGTTTATTTCGTGTTACAGGTACAAAAGATATCGTAGGGAGCTCGACAACATGATTTAAGGAGAAATTGGCAAGAAAAACACTATTTTCAAGCCACGGTACTGTAACGAAAATGTACCAACCACTGTAGCATGAAGACTTGAAGAAATGGCTTGGTCTGGAAGTTCATGCGGGCAACCATGCGGGCCCAGTGAAGACCGCATGCAGTACTGCAGCAGTTCTACTGTAGCAGTTTACGCGATTTTCGGGATTTCTCGGAATTAGAAAAATGTAGCAGTTCTACTGTAGCAGTTTATGCGATTAGAAAAATGTTTTCATTTCCATCCTGAGTGACTGTCGTTAATAAAGTTCTTTTATATTTTCCATAAAGGTGTGTACCATCTATCTGCACCACCAGCTTACAACATTTGAAAGCCTCCACACATGAAGGAAAACTCCAAAAACGCCTATGAAAGACACAACTATCAAGAACTAAATAACTTCTGTTATATGCAGGTTGTGTTTGGAGATTGATTATTGTTCCAGGGACAAATTGATGTAGTGCTGATAACCAGTAATTCATTGTATGACTCCTCCCAATTACCAAATGCTTCCTCAATTGCTTTTTACTTGGCAATTCATACTATTCTATACGTCGGAGTATAAGCATATTGATTTCTAATCTCTACTATCAAAATAAACACATTGATGCTAGGCTTTTCCTTGACCAAAGACTATATATGCCCAGAAATCATATTAGAATTCAGCTTTGAATGATCTTGGGAAATCTTTGTTGATGAGCATGTATGAGGACTGTTGTACTTTATAATATGCCAAATATGCTTCTTTTTGCTAAATGATGTGTGAATCCTCCAGTTGCATTGATAAGTGCTCGTATTAAAGTAATACAAAGTATTATTTTCTTACATTGAGCATTACTTTTCTTAGGTTTTATCATGAATTGGTGTGCATTTGTGTTCTTTTGTGCATGTAGGGTTGTGGAGTAAACTTAAAGAAGAAAGAGCAAAATTAGGTCATGTTTGCCGTTGTTGGGGAGTTCTTGGACCAAGCAAGGAACAAGGCACGAGTTATAGACTTGTGGGTGTGTGCCAACCTCCATTGGAGGGGCACAAAGGCAATCACACTCATAAAAAACTAACTCGTGTAGCATTGGAGAACTTTGCCAATGAGGAGAAATGAAGTAATTGACATGATCTACCATTGTTTGTGTGCCCAATTTAACGGCCTCGATGAAGAACATGAAATCGGGAACATTTTATGCGCAAGTACTGTAGCAGTTAACGTAGTAATTCACTGTAGCAATTGCTGTAGCAGTTTACTGTTCGCTGCGCACTAGAAAACCAATTGCAGAGAATCCACATGGGCGTGTGGAAATTCCACACGGGCCGTGTGGATGCCCGATTTTAGCCGATTTTACAGCCGTAACTCAGACTATTTAAAGGACTTTTTCGGGATTTTTCAAGGATCTTTTTCACCAACTTCTGCAGGGTTGCGGCCAGGGTTTGGATTGGATTTTGTGAAGGCTTGGAGCGCGTCTACGACATTGACATCGAAGCCCGTTAGAAGATAGTTATTGGGGGAGCTTTCGTTGGCATCGATCCGGCAAGGTATGCCCTAGGCTTAACGAGGGGCTTGGTGGAGAGAGGGAGTAACCACACAAGACCATTGTCACGCATCACAAGGGGGTTTCATCTATGTTTACTATTCTTGTTTATTCATACACATTGATGGATTTGTATAGCTCTATGGAGAGCTAAACCTTTTGTGGGTATTCGGACTTGTAAACCCTAGGATGACATTGTTTCTATGATTTTTATTATGCTTTCTTAATTGATGCTTTTAATTGAGTTCCAATCTTGATTGCTTATTGTATTGATTTTTCCCTTAGCCGTGACACTAGGGTTTGAGAATCATATAGGTTATCCTTTGGAGATGTAACAACTCCTATAGGATTAGACTACTCAAGATTAGAGAGGGTCGAGAGGGTGAGTCGTGAGATAGCGAAACGTCCCCTTTTTCCTCCGGTGTGATTTTCCCTACCTCCATGTTCTAAGAGTTCTTAGCGATCGAAGTAGAGCAAAGTGCTAGGAGATGAACTCTCCTGGGGCTTAGTTGCGTGAGCAACAGAGTGAAGGGTTGTAGTGAATCTTAGTGCTGGGGCTTAACTGAGACTATAGTTCTTTTACCTGGACTAAAGGGTTAGAACTATACTTAGCGACAGGGTCTTTCACTTGGAATCCCTAGAACTTAAAGCAATTCCACGTAGTGTGAGGCTTAGGAAGATGGACTCCCCTGGGGCTTAGTTGAGAGATCAACAGAGTGAAAGGTAGTAATGAAACCTAATGCCGGGGCATAGTGTTGGGATTAGTCACGGTTGACCTTAGGTTTGGGACCGTGTGCTTAAGGATGTCTATGACTCATTAAACATTAATAAGAGAGCATAATACATTGTCTTGCACTAGAACATTAGTCCTAGGGGGAGCTTGTCTGGGTACCCTTTTTTACAGTGATTGTCCCTCTCTTTACTTTTTTCTTGCACTCTCCTATCTTTCATATTTCTCTTTTACTCTTGCATACACATTGATTTCTTCTTTCTTCACTCGCATTTCGCACTAGCTAAGTAGCAATTTCTTATGTCTCTAATCTAATCCCTACTCCCTGTGGATTTGACTACCCTCTCACCGGGGTACTTTATTACTGTGACAACCTATGCACTTTCGGGCCCCTGTCATGCATCCATCACCATATAACTTACATTTGCCTGAACACTGAGTCAAATTAGACTCGATGACTTTGTACTCTACTGACTTCAGCAAGCAGTAATGCTTAATCGTTGTGATGGCATCATCTTTAGTTTGAAAATTTATACCTACATGCAATTTTCCATCTAACATTGGCCATCTTAATGTCTAATTGTATAAGAAAGGATGCTCTAGGAATTCTGGTGTAGACATTACTTCCAAATTTAATGCCCTCATATGTGATGGTGCCACAAATGGTGGCATTGAAAATTCTGCTTCTTGGTTAGGAACATCTTCTAAATGAGGGTCTTCCATGCTTGCTTCACTATTCTTTGTAGAGGTGAGCAAAACCAAGTACCCGATCCGGTTTTTCGGATCGGTAAAAACTCGACCCTTATTCAACCCGGTTTAAACCGGGTATTGAAAATCGGGAATTTAATTTAAATCGGATCGAATATCGGATATCTGGATCCAAATTTAAGTTTTATATACTCTATGGATTTGTTTTATTATATAATAATATACATAAAAAACAAATATGAAAAAATTATGACTTAGCATTAAACTCTTATATTATTCTCCACACAGCCAAAATCATAACGAAAATAATAAAAAGTTTTATCAATCTTAGACATTACAAAAAAAAAAAATCAAATATGATCATTAGTTGTTAGAGAGAAAAAAAGATTTGAATGGTGGCTAGAGAGAAGAGGATGTTATGGTAGTTGGGGGCGGGGAGGCGGGGATTTGGAATTTTTTTCCTTTTACTTTTAACCCCTTTAAAATTTAAATTTATTAATATATATATATATATATATATATATATATATATATATATATATAGAATATAATAAAAATTATAAATCGGGTCGAGTTCGGATACCAAATTTTTAATTTCTCCTGACCCGGATCCTACTCGATTTTCATCTAAAAAATTTAGATCGGGTACCCCGATTCAGATTGGATACTAAAAAAATTCGGGTCAAAAAATCAGATACCCAATCGGATTCGGATTTTTTTGCTCACCGCTATTTCTTTGTGTATTTGTCAGTACTATCCTCATCTCCACTGGAGCTCTTGTACTCACCAACTTCATTTGCATGAGTATCATGAGAAAAAATCGTGTTGATATCTTGATGTTTGTAACTTGATTGTGTATGTGTTGGAACACCGCCCGAGTAGTATGATGGTGCAGTTGGTGGTTGGTGTGGGTTGCATGGTGGAACATTTATGTTGATTTGTTGTTGGGAGGAACCAGCAGCAACACCTAGCTCGGCACATAGTTCAAGAATTTGAATATTGGGAAATCTATTATGGCAATCGAACATCATTCGGACGTCACTATCATTATGAAGTTTAAATGATCAATAAGAAATATTGCCATGGCTTGGAGAAATAGGTAATCTATATTTAATGCGTGTAATTCTTTCACCGTCTTCTTTTTCCAAGTTCTTTTCAGTTAGTCTCTTTAAAAATTCTAAAGAGATATCATTCTCCATATTAAAACAAGATTGCTTTTCAGAGAAATATACAACGCTATCTTTACGTCAAGTGGTGGAACTATTGTAGTAACCTAGAACAAGTGATATTTCCGCCTTTTTCAATGAAAGGCAAGAGTTGTAGAAGGAGTAATGTAAAGAGAGCAAACATGGTAAGATTTAAAATATTACAAGAAGGTTTGTATAAAGAAGGGCTTCATGTATTCATATTTGATTGTCATAATTTCTAACGGTTTCAGGTTTGACAGTTATAAATTTGGCAACTGTCAGGTTTAACTATCCTAATTATTGGTGGTTGCAGATTTGACCGTCATAATTTCTAACGGTTGCAAGTTTGACCATCTTAAAATTTTACAATTGTCAAGTTTGATTGTCATTATTATTGGTGGTTGCAAATTTGACAGTCATAATTTCTGACAGTTGCAGGTTTGACCTTTATAAAATCTCACAATTGTCATGTTTGGCTGTCCTAATTATTGGTGGTTGCAAATTTGACCGTTACAATTTCTAATGGTTGTAGCTTTGACCGTTATAAATATGCCAATTATCAAATTTGACTGTCCTAATTATTGGTGGTTGCAAATTTGACCCTTACAAAATCTAATAATTGTTAGGTTTGACTGTTTTTATTATTGATGGTTGCTGATTCGACAATAATAATTTCTTATGATTACAGGTTTAACCATCATAAATTTTGACAATTGTCAGGTTTGACTGTCCGTATTATTGATGGTTGTAGATTTGACCACCATAATTTTTTACGGTTGCAGATTTGACCGTCATAAATCTGACAATTGTTAGGTTTTATTGCCCTAATTATTTGTGGTTACAGATTTGACAGCCCATTTAAATTTCTAGCGGTTGCAAGTCTGGCAACCACAAATCTGATAATTATCAGGGTTGATTGTTCTAATTATTGGTTGTTGTAGATTTGACCGCCTATTTAAATTTATGATGATCGTAAGTTTGTGAGAAAGAAACCATTGTGAAATTTAAATAGGATTGTGAGAAAAAATTTAAATTAAAAAAATTTATAAGGACTTAAACATAAAATATTATATAAAAGAACCATTGTAAATTTTAAACAACTTTATGAGAAAAGATTTAATTTAAAAAATTTATAAAGTTGTCAATGTAAAGTATTATATGAAAAACTATTATAAAATTAAAAGGAAAACTTGAAAAAGCATCATGTGCAAAAGTACCATGCACACACTTTTTTGTGTATTTTAGTAAATATTTTAAAAATTGCATATTTAATTAAATAATATTTAAATAATGCAATATTAAAAAAACTAGAAATTACCAAAAAAACCCCATAAGTTTGCAATATGCACAAAAAAACCCCATAACTTTGAATATCCCTAAAAACCCCCTCCTTTTGAATTGAAGGAATTTGAGACCTCTCAGGGCTGTAACGGTGATTGACGGAGTTAAGTTTGAATTTATTTGATGAAATTATCCTTACGTGGGAAGTTGTGGTGTTTGCGACTTTGTTTGACGATAATACCCTCGTGTGCAATGATGTTTCCACTTTTAGGGGAAGCGGTTTTTTACTATCTTTGTTTAACCCCTAGAGAACTCCATTACTAGCGCCGTTTATTTTCTATCATCGCCTATTTACCAATGTATCGAAGGAGAACTCCCACTCAAGTCTTCGACATTTCATCATTTTTCCTACCAAGGTAATGAGGCGATGAAGTTGTGCGGTTTTCCTTTTGTTTTTTACATTGTGGGTGTTGTTTTTGGTCATTGGTTTGTAAAGTATTGTCTTTGTTGTTTTTGGCCGTATGTTTTCGTGGTTTCATTATTGGATGATACTGTAGTTTGCAGCGATATTTTCTGGCTAGGGTTTTGTTTGTCAGTGCACAGGATCGAAAGCGAGAGTGTTGTGGTGAAGGAGATTTTTCGATGGTTATGCAAACTCATTTTGTTTTCAAATGTTTATAAAGTATGTTTCCCCTTTAATTTAATATGGCTTTGAGTTGTGTTTAAAAGTATCAGTGGAATGATTGGATTTTCTGTTTAACACATTTCGTTTCCGTTTAACATATCGAGGTTTATGTTTAACAAATGAGCTTTATATTTAACAAATTAGGTTTCTTTTTAATAAATGGAGTTCTTGTTTAACAAATGACACTAAACAGATGTATTGTTCTTCTTGTAGGGTTTTGGTCATGGCGGTCAACCTAGTTAACGGCCGATGCTACTTGACACCGGTTGTCCAGACTTTGAATGAATTGAAAGTTCACATGGTTGGACGACACTGGGAGATCATCAGAAGGACACCGTTCGCGGCTTTGACCAAGATTGAGGCCGTCCTCCAAGAGAGAGCCCTCCTTGATTCTCTGCTGCAGAGGTTCGATGACCGCAGCAACAAATTCAGGATCCGAGCAAGCCTCGTGAGCTTCAGGCCTCAAGATGTGGGTCTCATCCTCGGTCTACGCTGACACACTCGGCATTCAAACTGAGGTATTTTTCAAGATCTTACGAGAGAAATAGAGACTCCATCAAGAGAACACTTGAGCAGATAGTTTGCCAGAGGGGGGAAGAGGAGAATTTTGTAAAGCTCCTCATAGTGTACCTCATGGGTACTATCCTCTTCCCAAACACTTCCTACTCTGCTCCTGTTTGGATCGTTGACTACGTCGATGACCTACCATCCATGGGACGATATGCATGGGTGCAAGCGACCCACAAGTGGCTAATGGAGGATATTCCATAAGCGGCCACTCGAGTACAAGCGAGATGCGCTGGGAAGAAGACCAACACGGGGTACGTTAAAGGTTGCTCGGTTGCGTTGACCACCTGTTTCTATGAGCTCACCAGCACCGCCAAGAAGTTGCATTTTGGCAAGACCCCAAGGATTTTGTGCTATGGTGAAAACAGCTACAGGAAGCAAGTGTCGGCAGGAACCTTATTTTCATCACTTGAAGGAAAAGAGGTAATGAATCTATTTAAGTTTAGTTTTTGTAGTTTAACATTATTGTTTTGTGTTTAACAAAGGGTTTTAGTGTTTAATGTTACTAATCCATATTTAAGTTTTTTATTTACCGTTTACGTTTACAAGTTAATGGTTAATAATTTCATGTTGTGTTTAACAAGTTTAGTTATTGTTTAAATTATTTTTATAACGTTTAAAATCATATGTTTATTGTTTTACAAAATTGGTTTTATACAATTGTTAGTTTCCCGAACTGGTCGCCATGAACCCGGACGAAGAAATATTTATTGGGGCCACCCGTCGCAGAGCTGCTACCGGCCACGTAGGTGATATTGGTCCCGTTACCGCTCCGCTGGTAAGCAATACTCCCGCTCCACTTGCGAGAAAGTGAGATGATCGGCCAACATCGTCAAAGCGCGTTCGACGTCGATCACCTTCTCGGAGCCCACCCCGCACACAGACTACTCGCCAACGGGTAAGGCCCCCTCTATCTCCCCCCCCCCCCCCCCCCCCGCTCCGATAGCAATAGGAGACGATCTGATCAGACGTCTATTGCAGGTGGTCGAGATAATGACGCAAGAGTTCCCCCCTGCTTGTTACTCGCGTGGATGCTTTGGAGGTACGTTTGCAGGCAAAGACGACGTCGCTCCCTTGGTCGGCTGACTATGATACCATCCCCAGCAGCCCCAATTCTACGGACGCAGCCCCGGCATTTGCCGAAGACGACGTTCTTGCGAGAGCATTCGAAAAAGTCCCACGTAGGAAGAGGCTTGCGTGGAGGAAATCAACAATGTCTCTCCCTTCGCCAGCTGACGTCAAGACAACAAAAGCACCAACTACTTTTGAACCAACAATGGCAGAGGCTCAGCCAACTTTAGCTCAGAGCATGCCATTGGAAAACGTACAAGCAATGGTTTCGCCGGCTACAATAGATGTATCTCGGCCTGATGATGCGACTACCGATGTCGGCAGGATAATTGAATCCCTTATCAGTAAACTCCCTGTGTTGGAGGCACCGGCACCGGCATACAACAGTTGCACGTCGAAGGAAAACACAATCTTGTCCACAGTGGTACTGGAAGTGAATAAAGACTCTGTGGCATTACAGGAGTCGACTCAGCCCACATTGGCACCTAAATCGAATAAAGACACTGTGGTCTTACTAGCACCGACACCGATTAAAGACTCTGTAGCAGTACCAGAGTCGAATAAAGAGGCTGCCAAGGAAGGGCAAGGAGACGTCGATGACGAGCAGAAAAAATTCATTCCGAAGAAGAAAAAATATGCCGAAATGTCGCGTCTCGAGCAATTCAATGAGAAGATAATAAGAATCTTCCTCAACTGTGTTATGGACTAGTAAGTATTATATATTTATGTTATCACTTAAATATATATAATTCCAGTTTAAATATTGTTGTTAATATTTAACATTTTGTACGTTCAGTTTAACTTTGTAAGTTAGCGGTTAACTATATTAGTTCCCCCTTAATTATGAAGTTTATTGTTTAAATAAGTTTTTTACTATTTAATATCAGGACTGTCATATGGAAGTCTGAGGCAGTTCAGACTACACGAGAGGCCATGTTCACGTTGGTGGATCAGAAGTCACTGAAGCTTGAACCGTATCCTTATAAGAAGCGCGCTTCCATTACCCGTCCACTTGCACTATTCCTCTCCCAAATGAACGACACGGCGGAAGACGCTCTCCACATGATAGACGATGTTGCGCGGAACATCCATGAAGTCGACATTGTAATCATGCCTATAATTTTGCATGAGCATTTCCATCTCATCATCCTGGACAACATAACACAAGAGTAGAGGAACTACTCTTCCTGCCAGAGCAAGGAATACGACAGAGACGCCAACAATATGGTAAGCTCCAGTGTTAACTATAGCGGAAATATCGTACTTCCTATTTGTCCATCTTAACTTTAAATTTATTTCTTTACAGTGAAAACTATTCGATACTTGCGTCGAGATGGAACTTGGCCAGCCGACGACGTCCTCGTACCCCCTCATTCACGATAGGAGCACTCCAAGACAAAAATGAGGAAGTGTCGACTGCTCAGTTTATGTGATGCGGTTCATTGAGCAACTTCTTACTGATGAAAAGCTATGGGTACCGCAAACGGACGTCCCGTACTTACGACTAAAATACGCGGCATGCATACTTTTGGATAGGAGGGCAGCCGGCGTCAGTGACAAAGGCGAGACGAGTTCGATAGCCGATGCTGTAGAAAGTTCTTTGTTAATTTTAATGTAAACTTCGTAATATACATTCTTTTGCAATAACTTATGAAATTTGTTCATGTCAATATCATTGTTTCCATATAATAAAGATCGGCTCCCTTTATACTTGGCAGTCTCTATTTAACTTTCATTCTTAACGTTTAAAATATATTGTTACTGTTTATATTTCAACGTTTCAGTTTAACTATCAGTGTTTCTTGTCATTTCAAAACTATACTATTTAACTTTAACCTTTTATGTTTAAATATCAATGGCTTTATTTAAATAACTAAGTCTCTGTATGTATCATAGACAACGATTCACAATTAAATAAGTATTTTCTTTTGAAATCTGAATTTATTTACGATAAATGCGAGAGTTTGTAACGAGTATGCATGGGAAGTCGTGCACGTGCGACGTGGTTTGACCACAACGGCCATTGTGATTCTACCGGGGTTTAGCTCAGGGTATTCTGAAGAGGCAATAATCCTCCATTTTTGAATTTTTCATCTCTCACTACAAAAATCATTGTCTTGAAGGAGAAGTTATGGCTTTAAACCTAGTTAATGGGTGATGCTACTTGACACTGGTAGTGGAGACGATGGCTGAATTGAAAGTTCACATGAGTGGACGCCACTGGGAACTTATACGAAGGACACCGTTCGCTGCATTTACTAAGGTGGAAGCGCTATTACAAGAAAGGGCCCTTCTTGATTTCCTGTTGCAAAGGTACGATGCCAGCACCAATAAATTCAGGATTGGGATAAGCCTGCTGAGTTTCAGGCCTGAAGATGTCGCCCTCGTTCTTGGTCTGCGTTGTAATGGAGACTCAGTCGTCTTTGACAAGAAGAAATCGTGCACATCTTTCGAATAGAGGAATTTCTCAAAAACATACGAGAGGCGGCACAGAGACTCCATCAAGAGAACTCTTGAGCAACTTGTTCGGCAGAGAGGAGAAGAAGAAAATTTTGTCAAACTCCAAATGGTGTACCTTATGGGTACAATCCTCTTTCCAAATACGTCATGCTCGGTTCCAAATTGGATGGTTGATTATGCCGATGATCTACAAGGCATGGACCGATACGCTTAGGCGCAGGCGATGAACAAGTGGCTTATGGATGACGTCCCACAAGCTGCAGCACGAGTGCATGCAAGATGTGCCGGAAAGAAGATCTAGACGGGGTACATTAAGGGTTGCTCGGTCGTACTGAACATTTGGTTTTACGAGCTCACAGGTTGCGGAAACAAAGTCAAATTTGGCAAGACACCGAGGATGCTGTGTTACAGTGAAAGTAGCAGCCGGAAGCAAGCGTCAATAGAAACTATATTATCATCTCTTGAGGGAAAGGAGGTAACAATGGACATCACAGTTTAACATTTGTCTCAATCGTTTAATAATATTTGTCTCTGATTAACAATTTTCGTTATCGTTTAATAATAGACATTACCGTTCCCCTTTATGTATTACCGTTTAAATATAATATTTACCATTTAACTATATTACTTATATGTCTATCAAGCATATGTTATTGTTTCAATTTTGTTATTTTTTCGCTGATATTGTGGTACTTACGTATGTTAGTTTCATGAGCTGGTCTTCGAGAATGAGGCTGAAGATATTTTTGTTGGGACCGTACGCCAGCGAATACAAGACAAGAGTCCAATCTTTTCCGAGCGCGCTGGATGCCGTTCCCCTAGTACCACCCCAACGCGCGCACACAGTCCTCCGAGCGGACGGACTCCCCCCTTAAACAGCAAGACGGCAACTCCCCCCTTGACTTGAAAAGATCCCTCGACCACGGCACAAAGTGACCATGTCACCGCACGTCTGCTACAGACGTGCCAGTATTGACAACCGAGTTCCCTCGGCTTGTTGCTCGGGTTCAGGCAATGGAAGGACAATTTGAATCAAATGCGCCGTCCAGACAAACAAATGAAGTACCCAGCGCGGACGCTACTAATAAAAGCCCAAATGCAGCGGAGGTAGCCCCGACGAATGCCAACGCCGTCAGTGAGATGAGCTCGGAGTTTGACGATGACGCAGTCATTAGGGTCGTCATTTGAAGAATGTCACGTTTGAAGAGACGTGCGAAAAGAGTGAAAAGAACAAAGCGTCTCTCTCCAGACAATAGCTGCAAAAAACAATACCAACATGTACCACACGACTTCATTCCAGAGAAAAAAAAATACTCCGGACATTTGCGGCTCGACATACTCGAGTAAGAGTTGATAACGATCTTCCTCAACTGCCATATCGACAAGTATGTATGAAGTGTTTGAGTTCATGTTTAACTTTTTACTTTACCATTTACTTTCGGTTGTCTCCGTTTAGCAAATAGTGGAAGCATTTAATTTTTGAAATTAATAATTAACATTTTTTCTTACCATTTACGTACGTTTGAATTTGTTTAATTATATTGTTATCGTTTAACCTCAGTACTGTCGTCTGGAGGAATACCTGTGTCAGCACCACACGAAAAAATCTATTCACTCTGCTTGAAGGAAAGGAAATGGTGACAGACGATGTGATGGACGCATTCATATGCATAATTCAGCAATCCCTTAGGAGAGTACCATATTCGTATAAGAAGCGCTCCTCCATCACACGACCACTGGCACTGTTTATGTCCAAGCAGCCTGACGCGTGTGACATGACGATCGCTGTGATCGGAGATGCCGCGCGTAACCTGCGTAAAGTTAACATAGTCATCCTCCCGATAATCATAAAGGAGCGCTTCCATTTGGTGGTTCTTGACAATGAAAAACAAGAATATAGGCATTATTCCTCTTGCCGAAGTGACGTCTACGACGTAGACGCGTTTGAAATGGTCAGTTCCTTCATAAATAGAGTTCCATAACTAGTACTTTATTAACTGGCCAACTAACATCAACTTGTGTATCTCAACAGAGGAGACTATTTGACTATTGCATGGATATGGAGTTGGGCGAGACAGTGATTCTACTGTACCCGCTAATTCACGATAGTGAAACCCCACGATAGAGACGAGGAAGTGTTGACTGTACCGTTTACGTCATGCCGTTTATCGAACAAATACTTGAAGGTGAAAAGCTACGCCTACCGCAAAAGCATGTCCCTTACTTAAGATTAAAGTATGTTACCCGCATACTTATCGAAGTGCGCTGAGCCGGTATCATAGAGAAAGGAGAGTCTTCAACTGGGGAGGGGGGGAGGGGGGAACTAAGTTGAGTTATTGTTTTGAAATGTCTCTCTGTAACAATCTACGTTATCAATTTAAATTATATAGTCACCGTGTAAATATAAACATTTCCGTTTAACCACATGTGTACATCTTTAAATAAAGATGCTTATATTTGAATATGAAAGTTTGTGTTTAATGTCAAGAATGGACATGTAAATAAGTTTGTTTTTGTTAAAATAGGTTTTTTATTTACAATGCCTAGTCGGCGATAGTTTCATTACAAGACCTACGATTATGGCCAGACGCGTGGCAGCGGCTCGATCCTCTTCCGGCTCTTTGTTTAAGTATGGCCAGACCTACGATTATGGCCAGACCTACTATTGAATTTAACATGTAACTATAAACATTTTTTTTTTGTTAAAATAGGTGTTTATTTACAATGGCTACTCGCCGACAGTTTGATTACACGTAAAATTAAATTGGTGTTTATTTACAATGCCTAAGTTTAAGACAGTAGGGCTGCACCGTAACTCACGGACCTCGGATGCTCGACTTCTGCCTCCACAGAATGACCCGGGGACCCGTGGGAGACATGCACCCCAGTATAATCGTTCGAGTGTTAGAAATCAGAGGCATCGGAGGTGGCTGTTCAACTTGCAAATCAAATTTTTGTTTCCAAGTTGAATAGTCACATCCGGTGTCTCTGGTTTCCAAGACTCGAACAATTATACCGGGAATGGATATGTCCCACAGATCCCCTGGCTGTTCAACTGGGATGATCAATTTCTGCAATGCCCTCGCAGCCTGCACTTCGCTTTCTTCAGGCTCACAGTATTTCGTCGCTTCATCTTCATCTTCAAACGTCATCAATGTAAAATTGGCCTGGACATCAACTAGGCCTGGGGATCCATCTTGAATGCATCCATTCGCAGGGTAAACCTTGGAACCTTAGGAAGCAGAGGCTTAGCATGGGGTTGTTCATCTTGCAAGACAAATTCACGTTTTACAAGTTGAACAACCACCAGTAAAGCCTCTGATTTTAAAGGTTACAACTATTACACTGGGAATGGATGCAGCCATGACGGATCCCCTCGGCTGAGCAGATGTCCAAGCAAATTTTACCGTAATAGTGTAATCCAAACTCCAACCCAATTTAAAGGGTCTATCAACTTGGCTTCTTGAATTCTGGACATACATTAATTGTCTTTAAATGAGAATTTGAAGGGTCGACCAATTTTGAACGGACACCTCGGTTTAAGATGCAGAGTTTATGTGGTAATAGACTTTAAACATCATTTTTACTAGTGCGCCGTTTCTGTCTAGCTATCTACGTTATCCTTCAAGGTAAACTATTTCAGTTTAATTTCCACTGTCTGCGTGTAAATATAAACATTTCAGTTTAACAACATTTGTACATCTTTAAATAAATATATTTATATTTGAATATGATAGTTTATGTTTAATGTCAAGCATGGAGAGGTAAATAACTTTGTTTTTCTTAAAATAGGTTTTTATTTACAATGCCTAGTCGGCGATAGTTTCATTACAAGACCTACGATTATGGCTGGATGCATGGCAACGGCTGCACCGTAACTGGCGGACCTCGGATGCTTATGACTCGATCGATCCTCTTCCGTCTCGAACGCCCAGGTTGCCTTCTTGTAACAGGCGGACGCAAATGGAGTTCCCGGTTGTCGTCTGCAGGCTTGTCATCTTCTGGTATGGGGAAAATAGCTTCCCCATACGCTAATTTGTACGTCTCGACGGTGAAGTAGCCGTTAATAAATTGATGAACGTTGGTGTCTGTCTGCATTTTTGCAGCGCAAGCGTGTGTGCACGGGATACCATAAATTTGCCACCTACGACATGGGCATGTTCTAACCGATAGATCTACGGAGTTGCTATAGTGGTCAATGACTTCATAACGATCATCGACACAATAACCAAGATAAAGATTTTGGCTTCCCGTAACAGGATCCTCTACCTTTTTATGTATATCGGGCATAAGTAGGTCTCCTATTTGTTCACTTGCTCACGACGGGTGCATAACATGCGCATTAATTTGAACCTGTATAAGTACACAATATAACTGTTTGTCAAATTAGGCGAAACTAAGATATTTAAACAGAGACAAAGAAAGATAAACAGTAAAATAATATATTAAACGAAGAATATTATATTTAAACATTAACAGAAATAGTTAAATGGAAACTAGTATATTTACGTTGAAACAACGGTAGCTAAACAAAAAAACAAACACGTAAACGGTAAGGAACATATTTAAAGCGAAACAAAGATATTTCAACAGAAAGAATAACAAACATTCAAATACTGTATGGAGTCGACCATTTTCGTAACCGGTAAATGGCGAGCTTCTTTGATCCACGCATTGAAGGACTCTGCGACATTTAAATACATCTCACCCCAACGTTCACCTTTGAACAAATAATTACACCAATTTGACATATCTGACTTTTCAAGCAACCAGTGATACGCTTCTTGTGATGTGGCCTACAGTTCACTCACCGTATCATCAAAGTCTTTAGACGTTAAAGCCCACGCAATACGAAAGCATATGGACCAGCAGTCCTCCTTCAATGCCTTCCCAAGTCTGGCATTGGCTTTCATAAAATTGGCCTCCAAGTGTCGAAGGCAGTATGCGTGCGGGGAAGACGGGAATACCGTTGCAATGGCGCTCACAAGGCCCTTAGACCTGTCCGAGACAAATGTAATGATCTCTTCATAATCTCCGTCATCGTATAACTCATCACCTAACTTGGAAATGAACCACGTCCAATTCGCATCTGTCTCGTTGTCGATAATACCGAAGGCCACGTGGAAAAAACCTTTGTTTCCATCTTTGCCTGTGGCGGCCAAAAGCGTGCCCCAATATTTTCCAAGAAGGTGGGTACCATCGACGAACAGTAGCGGCCTACAACCCCGCTTGAACCCCATGATACACGCATGGAACGAAAAGAATGCACGTTTAAAATGCTTACCGTCTCTTTCCACAATCGCAATGCTGCCGGGATTTGTCTCAGCCACCTTATCCACATACCAGAGCAACAAATCGTAGCTGAAGATGTCGTTGCCGTCGAGGATCACCCGGGCACACTCTTTACCCAACCAAGCTTGCTTGTATGGAATGTTGACACCATGTTCCCGTAACATATCCTTCTGAATGTCGATGGGCCTATACAAGGGCTGGCCTTTAAGCTTCTGAATCACTCGTGCGCTTACCCATTTTTTAGACGCTTTCGGATGCGACGAGTGCATTGTCTTGATTCTAAAAGTATTTTTATTGTACTCCTTTGATGCATGAAGGCGCCAGTCACAACCAACGGCCGCGCATTGTACAGTCACCCTGTGTTTTTCATTCTTTATGAATTTGAAGTCAAAATTCCGCTTGATTGCAAAATTCCAAAGTGCGTCTCTGAAATTGTCAACATCTACAAAACGCTGACTGATATCCAACGATAACACTTCGGATTGATCCGAGTACGACGGAAGGGTTGTCGTACCGTCAAGATTGCCATGCGATGGAACAGGTACGCTGGCAGAATCAGAATTCCTGCCGACACTTCAGTTTACGCGGGAAAATCAGTTAGATAATCCGAAAAAACAATGTCAAACGGAGACATATATATTCAAACAGAAAAATAATATGTTAAATGGAAACAAAATAAGTTAAACGTAAAATTAACTAAACAGAAACTGGGGAGGGAACGATAACAATGCAAAATTTATTTGTTTTAAGCGGGAACTTATTTGTTTAAACGTATCATGGAATAATTAAACGAAAACGATAATAAATAAGCAAAAATTGTAATAATTGAACACAAACTATAATAATTAAACGGAAACATATGATTATAACAATCAAGATAAAGGATAAGAACTTTATAATGACAAGAATTCGTTTTGACTATGATGCGACAATGGCACATCATCTGTCTCCACCATGAGATCGACTGCAGTGCATTTGAAGAGGGAGTACACATGACACATGCTCTGGAAGTCAACCTCATTTTTTATTGGACAAATCGTTTTATGACCATCGGGTGTGATAGAGTTCACCCTAACACGGGAAACATCAAGACCCCATCGCTCACATATCTCCGCTAAGATTGAATCCCAACAAGTCTATGCCGTGAACACTAGCACTCGTCCCTCCCCGTTGTATCTTGCAATTCCACAAAAACTCTCCATAATAAACCTGCATATAAATATAAATTGTTACTTTCTCTTCAAGGATGATCAAAGTGAGGGAAAGGAAGACATTCTCACCTTATCGGCCAACCGGCAGAGTTCAAAAGAATGCAACAGATTGTTTACTCTCTCGCAGGATAAGTCTTCGAAACTTTGTTACAGAAAAACCAATGCAAGAAGGAATGAAAAAATTATTGCCAAAAACCAAACAAAAAAGTTTAACATGATGTGACTGGGCGGCTTTTTCCCCACCATTTACAAGGGTAAACAAGGAATTTCACAATATGGACCCTGTCCAAGTGAACGACAGGGGGCAAAAAGGAAGTTAAACACTAACGGAAGGGCTGTCTAGGGTATTACAAACTTGCAGGGGCTGTCTGGGAAGTTTGGAAGTTCCCGAGGGGTAAATAATAATTTTCCCTAAAAAAAAAGCACACAAATATGTTTTTTTTTTTTTTTTTGGAGATATACACATAAATATAAATTTTTTAAGGATACATATGAGTAGTAATGCGTGCACGATACACTAGAGAGATTATAGCAACATGTTATCTTAATAATAATGTTCACATAAGAGACATAACAACAATAAATAGTTTTGATAATAATATTTAGAAGCTAATTGAGTATAATTGAATTAAATTTTAAGCACTAAACAAATAACATTCTATTAGAGATTGTTACTTTGCATTCAAAAACAATATACCCAGTTGACACACCCCTTGCGTGTGTACCCCGCAAGTGCACGGGTTGTCGAAGTAATAAAATACCCTGGTGAGTGGGTAGTCGTATCCACAGGGAATAGTGTTAAAAAACAAGCGTTATCACTATTTTAGCTATAAATGGAATCGATGGTAAAAGAAATCAATATGTATATATATATATATATATAAGAAAGTAAAAGAGACCAAGAAGGGCAATAAAGGTAGGAGAGGTAATCAATATAAAGATGGGGTACCTGGACAAAGCTCCCCCTAGGACTAATGCTTCTAGTGCAAGACTAGTATTATACCCTCTAATTGATGTCTAATGAGTCGTGGAAATCCTTATGCACACGGTCCCAAACCTAAGGTCAACCGTGACTAATCCCACACTATACCTGGCTCTAGACTTCTCTACAACCCTTGACTCTCGATGACCTGTCACCTAAGCCCCAGGGGAGTACCTCATACTAATGCCTTGCACCGTGTGAAATTGCATAGAGTTCTAGGGATTCCAAGTGAAAGACCTTATCCCTAATCTATGTTAAGCCCCAGTCCTAGGATTCACTCAACCCTTCGCAAGGGAGTTCATCTCCTAGTACTTCACTCTACTTCGATCGCGATTAACTCTTGGGATACGGAGGTAGGGAAATTCACACCAGAGGGGAAAGGGGACGTTCCGCTACCTCTCGACTCACCCTCTCAACCCTCTCCAACCTTGTGTAGTCTAATCCTATAGAGGTTATCACACTCTCAAAGGATAACCTAATAGATTCTCAACCCTAGTGTCACGGCTAAGGGAAAATCTCATACAATCGGCATGCAAGATTGGAACTCAATAAGAAAACATCAAATTAATAAAGCATAATAAAAGTTATAGAAACACAAGCATCCTAGGGTTCACCAGTCCGAATACCCACTAAGGGTTTAGCTCTCCATGGAGCAATACAAAATCAATAACGAGTTTAAGAACATATGCATAAAAACCATAAAGAAACCCCCCTTGTAGATCGTGTCGATGGTCTTGTGGAGCCACACGTCTTCTCCAACAAATCCATTGTCAAGCCTAGGACACACCTCGCCGAATCGATGCCAACGAAAGCTCCCCCAATAGCTTTCTTCCAATGGATGTCGATGCCGATGCCGTATAATCGCCTCCAAAGACCTCCAAGAACCTCTCCAAACCCTAGCCGAAAGCCCCCCAAAAGATAGGCAAGAGATAGAAGGGGGGTCCCCAAATAGATCTGAAAACGGGCTATTTATAGGCTGAAATCGGAGTTCCACACGGCCTGCAAAATTTCCACACGCCCGTGTGTTAATTCCACACGGCCATGTGGAAATTCTGTTTTGCTGATTTTCAGCAGACTGCGAACAGTAACTTGCTACAATGTTTTTGCTACAGTAATTAGCTGCGGTAACTACTATAGTACTTCGCTGAAATGCTCCCGAATTGATCGTTCTTCATCGAGGCCGTTGAATTAGACACACAATCAACGGTAAATCACGTCGCATCTTCACTTGAAACACATTGACGAAGCTCTTGATAATGTTGCACAAGTCGGAACATGTGAGTGTGACTGCCTTTGTGTCCTCCAAATCACGTATTCACTCGACCCCAATTGGAGTTTGGCACACACTCACATGTCTTTGACCACAACTTGTGCCTTGTTCCTTGACCGGTCCAAAAACTCCCTCAACAATCGCGTTCATGACCTATTCTTGCTCCTTCTTCTTTAAATCTTCTCCACAACCCTACAATGCACGAAAGAACACAAATATACACTAATTAGTGATTAAATCTGAGAAAAGTAATGCTCAATGTAAGACAATAATACTTCGTATTACTATAACACAAGCACTTATCACCAATATAAATTTTAAAAAACTTCTTCATTGGTTCTCGTATCATTAACATATTGTATTGTTTTTCAACTTTTTTAAAAAATTTCTTTCAAAACCACATTAGAAGTTTGAAAATAATAAAAAAGAAATACTCATAATGTATGGCCACATTGAAATGATATAATTAATAAAAATCATTGATAATGAATATAGATTGTGCATTGTTAAACACTTTAATTGGTTTTTGATTCTCTAACCAAGGTCAGTTGTCATGGATTTAATATTAATATTTGTAATAAATGATAAAATCAAACAATATTGCTTTCATCAAATTTAAAGATAATTTTGAGTTTGATGGAGTTAAAGTAATATAAAACACAAATAAAATTATTATATATAGATTACGAAAGAAACTCCATTATAAAATTGTTCATTACAAATTATTTATTTATTGCTTCATTTTTTCACCCATTTACTTGGAATTTAAGTAGTTGGAGAACCATCTACTATAATTTCTTAGGAACGGTCATATTGAATATAGAAAAGAAATTTATCATAAAAATCCATGTGGAAATGCTAAAAATACCTTCAAGTCTATAACATTAGTGTATTAAAGTCAAAAAAGCACATTCAATTCCTAAAATTGTTATTTTTTACAATAAGATTAATCACAGACATATCAAGCATAGGAGTCAATTATAATAACTAATTTTAACTTTACACTAACCTAGTTTTCAATATAGCAACTTATAACATGTTTTGATATTAGCTTATTATTGTGAGCTGACCTCATAATCATATATACTTCATTACGTTGGCTGATATTATGAGTTTCGATTTAAATTTTAAATGGTATTTTCTTTTAGAACAAACTGCCAATGCCATTAGGATAGGATCTATCTATAGATATCTAAAAGTAATTAAAAATAATTATTACTTAATACAATAGTTATGTTCGTTATGTTTGTTGCTATACATTTCATATTGAGTTACAAAGTTATCTTTGTCAAATCATCTTTGAAATCATTAGCAATCTTACTGATTAGCAATAAATACTCGTGATACTATAGCAAAAAGAAGCACTACAAGTCCCATTCGTAACCTTTATTTAGACTTTGAATCTTGTCAGATCACTCCACTATTAACAAAGATAACAAATAAAAATTGTGTTTAAGAAGGATATATTGAAAAGAAGTACAATAGTTACTCTACCTAAGAGTTCCCGTGACATCGAACTTTGTCACACCTTCACACTAAAATATTTTGCTAGCAAATCAACTTTCTTTATACATCTTTTATAACATAAGTACCACTAGTCTTGATCATACTTAGTTGCAATAATAGTAGCAAGAATTCAATAATTACTAACATAGAATAATAAAATTATGAAGTATATAATTAGTCGTAAAAATAATAAAAAAAATTACAATTGGTTTTTTTAAACCAAAAACAAACAAAACAAAACAAAACAAAACATACAACTATTTAAAGTATATATACATGATTTATTTGTATCACTTTTTTTTACCTCTATAGATTCTACTAATGATTCAATAGTTTTTATATTAGTTCCTTCACTTACTAGGTCATTAGAGACTTGCATAGTTGAAGAAAGAAATTGACTTATCGATTTAGAGCTACAATCTTGTTTTCTCAAATATGTTCAAAAGAATTAATTAATCAATTAGAGTTAGAAAAAAAATCATGATAGTAATAGTAATCTCTAAAACTATTCATTAAAAAAAATTTAACTACATTAGTTTGGAAATTAAATAACATTTTTAATAAGCCGTTCTCTAGTAGCTTTGTAGTATAATAAATATTACATATTCTAACCTTAATTACTTATAATAGTACAATTTTTAATTCAACTATATATATTAGACAAATAAAAATTTAAATATAATGTTTATATATTTGAAAAAAATATATATAAATATAACCTCTAAATCTTTTTAACAAGACACATTTGATAATTATATGTTCTAATTTTTTTATCTTTTAGATCACCATTAATCTCATCCACAAAATGCATCGTAGCTTATTTTATCTGAAAATATACACTAATGACAATACAATAGTATTTTCAAATAAGATTATGATTTAACATTTAAATTAACTTCTCACAATCTATCAAATAGTAAATTAGATTATGAGATTGCAATGAAGCATACTAAGAAGCATCTTTAAAAAATATTATGGATGAAAGCATATACTAAGTCATCAAGCACAATATTATTGAGCTTGCTTGCCTTTCCATGAAACTCCTAACATGTAGCATTGTCTTTGCTAACAAATTCTCCAATTAGATCTTCAACAAAATTATATTATATAATGTCAGTTCTAAGGGCATAAATAGTATCATAAACAACTGAATATTTACAAAATAATTTGTCTTTATTAAGTTCATTTGCAACAAAAAAAATACCAAAAAATGATCTAAATATAAGACTTCGTCTTAGAAAGTTTTCATCCATTCGCATTTAACATAAATTTTATCTTGAACTTATGGCTTGTAATGTTTTTTTTGTCTTTTTTTTTTTGGATGAAGAGGATAAACTACTTTTTAACCGTTGTGAGAGAGAGTTGATCCCACGACCTCTCACTCTAGAAGGATGGGAGTTACTATCTTTCTATTGCCAAGGTGGTGTCTTTCATTTCATATAATTGTATTTAATTACAAAATTGTGGGCAAAATATAGTTTTCCTTCATGAATTAATGTTTCAAAAGACGCAAATAAATTTTTATTATTACTAAAATTCTTCCACATTACAAGTTTGGTGAAAATTTTAAATAATTATACAAAACAAATTTTTATACAAAATAAAATTTACATACATATGCAATTAACTTTAAATCTTGTAATGGTTACCTATGAGAAATAGTAGATTTTTGATAGTACGAAAATGTATATACAACCACTATTGCAATAGAGTAATTGGTATTTCATCTCCCTTCCAACTTAATGGTCAAGACTTCAGCTATACCTTGTCCACATTTCTCACAAATAAAAAAAAAAGCATATACAAAAATTTCAATCTTTTTAGTTTGGGAATGGATATAGAACACATTCAAGACATTTAAGAAACAACTTATTTTTTATAAAACACTTGTAAGAAATGCATAAAAAAAAAAAAATTATCCATGAAAATTACATTAATGCTATTCATTTCTAACTAATCTTATGGCATCTCCCAAAGCCTTACAATTTGAGCCTTCAATATTCATCATGTCTTGTTAGCATTGATTTGATTAATAAAAATCAACTGTTTTCTCTATGTTTTAAAAAGTTATTTTAAAAAAATAGTCTTAGAAAATAAATAAAATAGTGTTATAAAAATGAAAAACTTATATAAACTTTCTATTTATAGATAAACTAGTCATATAAATAATTTACGAATGGGGCGGAAATTAATGTTAATATATTATAAAATAAAGAAATCTATTTCAAAAATTTATTTTAAAAAATATT
The DNA here is from genome assembly GCA_020875875.1 of Dioscorea alata. Lineage (NCBI taxonomy): Eukaryota > Viridiplantae > Streptophyta > Magnoliopsida > Dioscoreales > Dioscoreaceae > Dioscorea > Dioscorea alata. The sequence goes on from CM037015.1 coordinate 6,975,759, forward strand.
AATCTCATAAATTAAATGATATTGAAATTAAGAAAATTATTGACAGAAATTACCTTTAATATATTATAAGATAAAAGAACCTAACTGCATATTTTGAAAGTTATTTCATCAAAATTGAAATAATAATGAGAAAATTTAATTTTAATATACTATGCGATAAGATAACCTATCTCCATCTTCTAAATACTTATTTGAAAAATTAATCTCAAAACTTGAATTGATATTGAAATAATAAATGATTATAGAAATTAAATTTGATATATATTATAAGATAAGATAATCTATTTTTTAAAAATTATATTAAAAAGATATTAATCTCACAACTTGAAATGAAATAAAGGCTCAATTGGTGAACATGATAGGATATGAAGACCGGATAGGGGTAAGAAAAAGATATGGGTATGATAAGCTTATATCCTGTGTTTGATGTGTACAGGATAAGCTATTAGATAGTATTTTGCGATCATATTTTTATGTTTGAAGTGAACCAGATAATGGTAGGATATAATATGAATTAAATGTAAATAGACAAAATTAACCTACATATTATAGTTATATATATTTTTCTTTTTCAATTGTCTTTTTTTTTTCCTTAATGATTTAGTTATCATTATATTTATCAGTTTTTATTAAATTATTTAAAAAAAGGTACATAAACTATAAATAATGCTAACAAATATGCTAAAAATTGCAAGAAAAAATAACCTAGAATCCATACATGTAGCAAAATAAATAGTTCTAAGCCTCTTTCACATCAAAATCAATTAGAAAAAAACTATCTGACTAGAGAAACTAAGGAGAAGACATAATCAAAGAAGAGATTTAGATGAAAAATAACCTGTTCAAGTATATGATCAACGGAGAAACCCTTCAACTACTTTGGATGTGAGAAACCCTACTTAAAATTGTGAAATTGGTGTCATATCTACTTGTTGACAAGCTTCTTCTTTCAGGCCTTGGGTTCAACAATCAAAGAAAGAGATACAATGAAACCATAGATGAGGGAGGAAAACCAAGTAAAAGGCCAAACAAATTAATTTTTTATCTTATCGTCCTTCCTTCTATGCTGACTCTCTTCATAGGATTAGTTATTACGTGATTGGTAGGATAAAGTGGGTCAATAGAATATAGTTTTCATATCCTATTGACCTACCAAACATAAGGTAAGCAAGTGATAAGTGCTTGTGTTATAATAATGCGAAGTGTTATTATCTTACAATGAGCATTACTTTTATCAGGTTTTATCACTAAATTGTGTACATTTGTGTGCTTTTGTGCATTGTAGGTTTGTGGAGCTATTTTGGAGAAGAAGAACAAAGTTAGATCGTGTTTGCCGTTGTTGGGAAGTTTTCGGACTAAGCAAGGAACAAGGCACGGGTCTAGACTTGTGGGTGTGTGTCAACCTCCTTTGGAGGGGCACAAAGGCAGTCACATTCACAATAAGTCTAGCTCATGTTAGCATAGGAGAACTTCACCAATAAGGAGATTTGAAACAATCGGCACGGTCTACAGTTGATTATATGCCCAATTAAACGACCTTGATGAAGAACGATGTATTCGGGAGTGTTTCGGCAAAACACTGCAGCACGTTACTGTAGCAAAGTAATGTCTCAAGTTACTATTCACTATTTGCCGAAAATCAGCATTCCAGAAATTTTACACGGGCGTGTGAAATTTCCACACGGGCGTGTGAAATTTCCACACGGCCGTGTGAAATCCTAATTCAGCCGATTTTAAGCCGCGACTCAACATTATAAAAGCCCATTTTGGAGACGTTTTCAACATCTTTTTGCAAATCTTTTCTCCCAACTACTGGAGGGTTGCGGCTAGGATTTTGGAGAGGACTTTGTGGAGGATTGAAGTGCGTCATCGGCATTATCATCGACGTCCGGCGGCCGCACAAGACCACGGCCACACCATACGCAAGGGGGTTTTCATCTATGCTTTCAATTTGTATTCATTTTCATATTTTGATGGATTTGTATAGCTCCATGTGGAGCTAAACCCCTTGTGGGTATTCAGACTTGTAAACCCTAGGATTATTATGTTTCTTTGACATTGTTATTATGCTTTTCCATTATTGATGAATAAAATTGAATTTCAATCTTAATTGCATCTTGTAATTATTTTCCATTAGCCGTGACACTAGGGTTGAGAGCAATCTAGGTTATCTTTTGGAGGTGTAACAACTCCTATAGGGTTAGACTACTTAGGATTGAAGAGGGTCGAGTGGGTGAGTCATGAGGTAGCGAAACGTCCCCTTTCCCCTCCGGTGTGATTCTCCCTACCTCCGTGTTCCATGATTTCTTAGCGGTCGAGATAGAGTGAAGTGCTAGGAGATAAACTCTCCTGGGGCTTAGTTGCGTAAGCAACAGAGTGAAGGGTTGACGTGAATCTTAGTGTTGGGGCTTAATTTAGACTAGGGTTCTTTCACCTAGACCAAATGGTTAGAGCTATACATAGGAACAAGGTTTATCACTAGGAATCCCTAGAATTTAAAGCAATTCCACACAGTGTAAGGCTTAGGAAGATAAACTCCCCTAGGGTTTAGTTGACAAGTCAACAAGAGTCAAGGGTCGTAGTGAAACCTAATGCCGGGGCATAGTGTCGGAGTTGGTCACGGTTGACCTTAGGTTTGGGAGTGTGTGTTTAAGGATTTCCTCGACTCAATTAACATCAATAGAAAAGTATAATAGCATTGTCTCGCACTAGAAGCATAAGTCCTAGGGGTAGCTTGTCCGGGTACCCAACTTTACTCATCAATTGTCCTTCTTTATTTACTCCTACTTGCACTCTCTTACCTTCCATATTTCTATTCTATTTCTTGCTCTTTATAACTGTTTTTACACTCACTCATTGATTCTCTTCACACTCACCGTATGTCACGCCCTGACCCGCAGGTCCTGCGCACGACATACCGCCACGACAACCCAGGGGAGGTCCAACACTGCCTCAACCCTAGGTGGGCGTAAGGCTAACCTGTTCTTTGTATAATACATCTATAATCATAATACATAACTCAACATCAAATACTTACATTACTCAACAAGGTACCACAAACTGATACTCATGACAAGGAGTACATAAGGAAGGTAATAACAACCACTCCAAATAGAGGATACACTCCTCATACAAAACATAGTCTAGACTGGCATACAAAGTGCTCAAATATGGAAAGACATGATAGGGTTCAACAAATACATAGTGGATCCCTAATAATACATGTCAAGGCATAAATAACATACATAACCTCAAAATGAGAAGACTATGATGACTCTAGCCAAGCACTTCACGTCTTCACCCCTGCGCTGAGCTAACACCTGGGAGGAAGAAAGACGGAGGAGGGGTGAGTAACTAGGTTACTCAGTGAGGGGTTAGTCACAGGACTAAAGCTCAAGCATGATCAAATAGAGATAAGCATCATAAAAGAAAATATTTCACTGCATAACAAGAATGAAAAACACTTTGAATAGCAAATATCTCATAAGAACATAGCTTTTCTCATTAAAATACAAATAGAGGTTCTTTGAAAACATCATGAAATCACATGCCATCCTGGACCTAGCACAAGTACAATACTTATTGATAGTTTCAAATATCAAGATACTTGGAAACAAGTGATTCAACATTCACAAATAAACAATGATGTCCAGAATGGCCTCAAAACCCTCTGTCGCTAACCATGGCCTTGGTTAGGTCTGGAGCTACCAAGATTCGCGTATCTTGGCATTAGCCGCTGGGAAGTTCGTGTGGTGACTCCGAACAACCCAACTATATCCATGTCAGGGATCTACGCTCCCACCTGACATGGCGTAACCGTTTTTGACAGTATTCCACGCCACCTCTATATAGGTCGGCCAGTGGAAACCATCCACTTCTTACTGCAGCAAGTTCTGGAGCTTGGCTCCCATGTCACCAACAAAGAATTTAAACAATAACTTAGCCCGTAGGCTCAATATGTGCATCATGATAGAATAATTCTCAATAAGAGACAATAATTGTTCACAATGGCAAGTCTCACCCCAAGGGTGATCAATTTAATCAAAATATTAACAATGAAGCCACTTTTCATCAAAAACATCATAAGAAGGTGTCTTTTGAAAATACACATCAACGTTGACTTAACACAATGAAATCAACTTGGTTTCACATGCTTTTTTGGTCATCATAATGAGAAGATCAATCTCTTGAAAATACATAGCTCGAAACATATATATTGAACATAGAGTTTCAAATCATAAGCAACATATATATATTTTGCAAGAATTCAAAAATAATCCAATTTCATAAATCATCATGATTCAAATCTTTAGTTAAAGCTTTCAAGGAAATTTAGCAATAAGGAATCCCTCATTCAAACAAGCAATTCAAGTATCAAGATATCATGCATGAGTCATAGTCCAATTTTAGTAATTTTCCACTCACAAACTTGGCGAGTAAACGCCTCAAGGTCACTTCTCCACCGGCTCTTTGCCCCTACTTGAAGCCTCAACCCCTAGAAACCATTAAACAACCAAAACAAGCAACTAAACATCATCAAACACTTGATTAACTATGATGAAGAAAGAATGCTCAAAATGGGGAAAGGTTGCTTCTAGGGTTTGCTAAACACCATAGCAAGAAGTCATAGCAAGGAGAAAACCTCTCACAACTCATAAAACCAACAAGGAAAGCAAGAATGGCCCAACATGGCCGGTGCTACAGTAATTCCGGGATTAGGGTTAAGAAGGTTCAAGGATTTCATGCATTCAAGGCCATACAACTCAATAAAATAAATCCTTACAAGATTAAACAACAAAGAGAAAGAAAGGGACAACAATCAAGCTCTCATGGAGGGGTTCACACCCAACCCTAACCATCATCATCAAAGAACCAAGAAGAAGGAACAAATGGATGAAAGCATACCTTGATCTTAAGGATGAGCAACTTGATGATCCAAGTTTCAAGCTCTAAAACTCCTTCTAGATCAGCCTTAGAACCCCAAGAGATGATGGAGGAAGAGAGGATAAGGAGATAGAGAAGTTTGGAAGAAGAAAAAATGAAGAAATGAAGCAAGGCTCGGGTTTTTATAACCAAAAAATCGCTCCGGTGTGCGGGCTGTGTGCGGCCCCGCACACCAGCCGCACACACTAGGCAAAAGAGTGTGCGGGTGGTGTGCGGCCCTGCACACCAGTCGCACACCCCTCTGCCTGGGGTGTGCGGCCTCTGTGCGGGGCTGCACAGAGGCCGCACAGCCCACAGGAGGGGTTGTGCGGCTTGTGCACAGCCCACAGGAGGGGTTGTGCGGCTTATGCACAGCCCCGCGCAACTTTGCGCGGCCTGTGCACAGCCCACACCCTCTCTAAACTCCTCCAAACACTCACAAAAATCTCTCAAACACTCGGGAAACAACTCTAAAGGCTCGACAAGAAAAATCAAGGAGAACTAAAAGGGAAAACGACGACAACACTTAAGACATGCGAAACAATAAACAAGGGCAAAGAGACCAAAACTCCACACCGTACATCGCTTAGCTAAATAGTGAAATCTCGTATTTTAAATCCCTATTCCCTGTGGATACGACTACCCACTCACCAGGGTAATATTATTACTTCGACAAGCCCGTGTACTTGCGGTACGCACTCGCAAGGGGTGTGTCAGCAAGATTTGATAATCTATTCTATCCTATCATCCTTATCTTTTCCACTAAACGGATTCAAAAAGTTATTTATGAGTGTAAATAAATTAATATAACATAACCATCAGCAAAGTTATTTTAAAAAAATAACCTCAGAAATACCCCATTTAGCTTCTTGTATGCTTGCTTCTTTGGTAATGCAAGTCTATTAAACATAGAAGCCCTTGACTTTGAGAGTAACTTGTTCTTCCTTAACTAGAACTCCTTCTTGTAAGAAATATAGTTGTTATAGATTTTCTTCCCAAAAGTCTCCTTAGAATAGTAAGACTTTGGTGTCCCCTCCCCCCCTCTTTCATCTTGTTATTTGGTTGGGAGTCATAGAGTTCTCCTTCACTATTCTTAATGCTTCGAAAGAAGGTGGAATTATGTATGTTTTTCTAGAGTTTTCTCCTCAAGCCTAGAATGAGATGGAAAATTCTAGGACTTGGTGGAGACTTAGATATTTTTGTGGGAGGTTGTACAGTTCTTTAGTGAGTTAATTAGGATCATTGGATTGAGTCAATCCATTGATAAGGTGCATAAATGAGTTTGATGAATTATTCTTTGAGTCTTGGAATGAGAGAAAAGTTGCTTTTTCTTAAGTTGATGTCATTTTTCTCTTCGTCAACCTTGGGCACCCTATTGTAAAGGATTTTATTAGGGTAGCGTTGGGCTAGTAATAGTGAATGAAGGCTCCTTTTCATCATCTCCTTTCTTTATGTTCACAACTCTTTTAGGAAAGGTAGGCTTATCAAAGATAAATCGTTTAGTAGTGGAACTTTATCTAGAACTTTAACAAGTGGTATCACATTAGGGCTTCAACCCTTTGATGGGTGGCGTGTCACATGAGTTTCAGTTGGTGATAGTGGTGGACTCCGCATAAAAGTGACATATTCCGACACTGCCCCAAATTTGATTTCTGCTCCAGCAGAACCAATGCAAACATACACGTAAGGAAGCTTCACTTGTGTGCACTCTTATAGGAAAATGGTGTAGTGTTGAAGTTGTTTGTGGATGCCATTGCAAATACCTTAAAAGGACACATCTCATTAACACCATGAATTGATTTTGCATTTTTCCATTATATAAGAAAAATATTTCTCATTCAAACTATCTTTCAAAGATGAGAGGGGAAGTCATGTTCAACCGGGTGTGCCAAAATTTGTGTGGTTTTTTATTCTTACCCGGCTTTTAATAGAGTCAACTAGTTAAAAATAAGTGGATTCACAAATCAAATTTAATTATTTTTTTAGATTTTAAGAGATTGTAGGTTCATGAATTTCATTAGGGGCAAGCCGCTAATGTTAATTACCCCAAAATAAGTCATGAGAACCTCCGATTAAGAATAGGTGTGAATGAGAAATAATGAACATATGACAGAAATTGATTCTATTAATTTCAAAATGAAAGGAAAAAAAATTACATAAATACATAAATTTGATCAAGAATACAAGGATTAAAAACTCTAGCTCTCATAATCCAACTTTCCTAATCTTCCTCTAGCCTCATATAATTTGAGTCTATTTGACTTTATTTTATCCCAACTTTTTCACCGAGGATATCTCCTTTGACTTTGTTGAATTTGGTCTACTTTGATTTTTTTTTTCATTATCTTCAACATTAATAGGATCTCAAGTTGTAATTTCTTTATGTTTATCAATCACAAACTTAATTTCATTTGATTTAGACTTTCAAAAACTCTGACGTTTCATGCTTGTAAAGCTTTCAATATTGGACTTGTGGAGCTCTTTGACACTTTGAATTTTGATGTCTCGAGGCTCCTGAGCTCATTTGCATGATCATTTGAACTTTTCAAGCCTTGACTCTTTCATGCTTTTGAGCCTTGGTTTATGTATCTCTAAGTCATGACCATTCATATGATTAGGTCACTAACTTGATTGCTTTGACTTGTTTGTTCTTAAGATATCTTGTGGAATTCTGGTGGTGATTTCCCTTTGTTTATGAATGATAAACTTGATTTCTTGTGGTTTGGGAACTTGAAGGCTTTGGTGTCTTACACTTGTGAAGCCTTTTTCTTCATCATTATCAAGGAAATAGTATTTCCATCACTTCATTTGAAATATTTTTCTTTTGCTCATAGGTTTTTCATAGGGTTTTTCAAGGATCTTAACCCTAAGGCCCCTAACAAGCAATGTTGAAGAGTGGAGAGAAGAGTTGCTGAACAAGAGAAGATCACCCCACTTTCTTGGTTTTTCATACTCTAAATTTCCAAAATTCCATAGTTTCTTCATGATTCTACTAAGCTTTTATAGTTGGTGTGTTCTAATTTATATGGAATTGTTTTGTTTTAATTCATGAAGCAAACCTAAAGCTTTAAATTTTCCTTGTATTCATAAGACTAAATAATTGATTATTGTCACAATTTTCATTGTACATTCATCAAAGTTTTTTCAATCTCCTTTCTCCATTTCCATGTATGGATATGTCTTCTTGGATATAGTCATCGCCACTTTCATAGTAGTATAATGTTTAGATAATAAATTTTGTAATGAATGTTTTTATGTTTTGTAAAAAAGGATAAAATTATTTAGAGAACATGTAACTCTTACCTACTTTACATTAAAAGTTGAAAATATATTTGTTTTTAAAATAAAGTGAAGGGTTTTTTTAGTGCTATTGCCCATGATTTGATACATTTAATATTTCTATTTATTTTGATTTTTTTTCTAATCAATGCATTTACTCATCAAAGTTTAATTGCTTCCTTTTTTAATTATTTTATTTGTTTGACATCATTGCTACCAAACTTAATAATGTTTATAATGATTGACAAACCATGTCCACTTATGTGCACTAATGTTGATAATGTTTAAACTTTAGTTGGTGTGTTTTTATTCGTTAGCATTCTTACTTTGAATTTATATTTTCCCCAGTTTTTTCATATTTTTTGCTATTTTATAGTTTACTTATATATGATTTTTATTTGTTTAGTTTATATGAGTTGGACACTAGAACTTACAAGTTGGAATTTGGGAATGGAAGACACTGATGGCAGCTTAATACCAGTGAGTGCAACACTATCATCAACTTCGGCACCACCAAGCCAAAATTCATTTGAGCAATCTTCTGGCCAATCTATTTATTCAAAATCCTATCCATCATGTGCTTATATTAGTGAATCAAGAAGTAATGATGGGAAATAAATCTTCATTTGCAATTTTTGTGCTAAAGTGGTGCAAGGTGAAGGCATTCATAGAATGAAAATGCATCTTGCTAGCCAAAGAGGTAAAGTAGGGCCATGTAAGAAAGTTCCTGAAGATGTTCATTATAGATTGCATAAAAGTTTAATGGAATTTCAAGAACAAAAAAAAAAGTCTAATGACCGAGAAGCAATGAACCCATTTGGGTGAAGTGCGCATCCATTTGAAGATGACATGGAAAATCTAGAAATTGAAAGTCTTCAAGAAAGTGGACCTAGTGATTTATGAAGAAAGAAGAAAAAAACTGGAATCACATCTTATTTTCCTAGTAGTAGTAAACCTGGATTACAACCCACTGTCAAGGCGGCATCACAAAGTGAAGAAAGGTGGCATGAACTTGACTTAGCTATTGCCCAATTTTTCTATGATGCTTTTCTCCCAATAAATATAGCAAATTCATTTTATTTCCAACCAATGATAGATGTTATGGCATGTATGGGTTTGGGATACAAAGGTCCTTCCTATCATGCTTTGCAAACCAACTTGTTAGAAGAGTCAAACAAAGAATTACAATTACTTGTTGACACTTATCGAAGTAGTTGGTTGTGGATGAACAATAATAGGAGATGTTTGGAAGGATATTCAACAAAGATCTTTGATCAACTTTCTTGTATATTCCCCTAAGGGATATTTTTCATCAAATCTGTGGATGCATCGGATATAATTTGTGATGCTCAAAACCTTTGCAATTTGTATACCGAGATTGTTAAGATTGTTTGTTGGCAAAATGTGGTTCATGTTGTCATAAATAATTCAATCAATTATAAAGTTGCAGGAAGATTGCTTAATGATAAATATCCTAGCATCTTTTGGACACTGTGTAGCTCATTGATTGAATTTAATGCTTAAGGACATTGCTAAAATGTCTCACATAGAGAGTTTAGCTTAGTGAGCCTCTTCTATTACTGTTTTTGTGTATAATCACAAGTGGACTTTGAGCTAGTTGAGAAATATAAAAGGTTAAACAGAGATTCTTCAAATTGGTGATACTCGTTTTGTGATGACTTTTATTACTTTGAAGAGTCTTCATGATCATAAGTGTGATTTGCAAGCTATGGTAACTTCTATAGACTTTCTTCATTGGAGTGGGTCTAAGACAAAAAAAAGAAAAAGCAAACAAAGTTCAAAATATAGTCTTAGATAATCAATTTTGGAATGATTGTTTGATAATTATCAAAATTGTGTCTCCACTTATACTATTATTACGCTTTGTGGACTTCAATGAAAGACTTCTTTGGGTTATGTTTATGAAGGAATGATTAGAGAAAATAAGGCAATAAAAGAGACATTTAAATATACAAGAAGATTGTACCAGCCTTACATCTCAATTTTGGAAGAAAAATGGGAGCTTTAAATGCGTCAAGATATTCATACTGCTGCATTTTGGTTCAATCTAATATTTCAATATGATGAAGACACTATTTTTAAGCACCGGAAGTCATGGATAGTTTTAAAACTATAATTAGCAACCCTCATATTGCACCAAACCATAACAATATGATAGCTGAATCTTCTACTTTCCAAGAGCGAGTGGGTAGTTTTGGAAATACTCTAACTCAATCTTCAATCAAAAATACAAGGCCAGTCACAATTATAGATTAATAAATTCTATTTTTTTTATTGCTTAGTTTTACATCTTGATTAATAACATGAAAGTTGTTTTTTTTTTTCATTTAGATGAATGGTGGAGGTTCTTTGGACATAGCGCCCTTAATTTACAAAAGTTGGTTATCAGAATTCTTAGTCAAACATCTTCTTCTTCTTCTTCAGGTTGTGAAAGAAATTGGAATGCGTTTGAGAGGATACACACAAAAGGAGGAATAGGTCGGAGCATGAAAGGTTACGTGATCTTGTCTATATACATTATGATCTTCGTTTGAAGAATAGGTATGTATTCAACGTGTATGCTATTCATTTATTTAATTAATTTGAGACTTATTATAAATTTGAGAAATTATTTCTATTTGTATGAACTTCAACAAGAACAACTCTCTAGACCTTATCGATTATGAGTGTATTGACAATATTGATACTTGGGTTGTTGAAAATGAGTCTCCATAAGAAACCGAGCTTAATATCGAAGAATTAGAAAATACAGTTGCTCATGTAGAAGAAGAAGACCAAGAACAAAGAGAATATTGATGGGGTGTCCATAATATTGATGGTTAGTACCAAATAACTTATATGATTGCATGTTAAAGTTGACATTCTATTTAATATTAATTACTTACAAACAATGTCTTTTTATAGATTCACTAAATTACGATGATGAGGATGTTTTGGAGGTTCAAGAAGGAATTAATTTTTCATCTTTTGATGTCAACCAAAGCAACGAGGAAGATGAAATTCATGGAGAATAGTGTTCTATCTAATGTTCTTGCTTGCGCTTCAATTTGGGAAAATTAGATTTGGGTTTCTATTTTGAAAACATGAGTTTCTCTTGTTTGTTGTGAACCTTGTGATTGTATTTGATTGTATTCCTCCTACTTGTGTACCTGGTAGATTAGATTTTGATTTTGAATTTAAGATCATGAGTTTGTTGTTGTTATTGTTGATGATGATGTTGTATTTTATTTTGTTCCTTATGCTTGTAAATTTGTTTGAAAAGTAGAATTTTATGTAGAATTTGGCAAGTTGTTGTTCTCTTGTTGGTTTGTTAACTTTCTTGTTATTGGTGGTGGTGTTGCATTTTATTTTGTTACTCATGTTTGTGAATTTGTTGAATGGTTGTATTCAAAAGACTTGAATTTTATGTAAAAGTTGGCAAGATGTTGTTGTATTTTATTTTGATGGTTTTTCTTGTGAACTTCTTGATGGTCGTATTTTTTAAAAATTGAATTTTATGTAAAATTTGACAAGTTGTGAGTTCATAAAAGTTATAGAACTTTGACTTTATATTATTTGTACTTATAAAATGTGTATATAATTTTGAAATTTATTTTTTATTTTTTTAATTTTTTTATGTTTTTCTTGTTTTTAAAAATTTATTTATTTTAAAAATAGGAAACCTGGTTGAACTAGTCGAACTGTGACCCGGTCGTTTCACCGATTTGGTTTTTAAAACAACGCATGAAATAGTGATTTCTCAACAAATTTTCCACTCACTCAAGATAGTTTTAATAGGTAATGGAGAAGCTCTTACAAGGAGGGCCCTCTACCACTACTTTAGACTCAACATGAGATTGTGGTCTTCCATAGATTTTTCTACTTAATCAAGAGAGTCTGAAGAGGTAATGTAGATGCTTTCACAAGAAGGCCCCACTACCACTACTTTAAACTTAATATGAGATAGTAGTATTCAAGAGATTTTCCCTCACTCAAGAGTGTCTCAAGAGGTAATGGAGAGGCTCTCACAAGGAGTTTTCTCTATCATTATTTTGGACTCAACATGAACTAGTGGTCTTCAAAAGATTTTCCACTCACTGAAGAGATTCTAAAGAGATAATGGAGAGGCTCTCACAAGGAATGTTCTCTACTAGTTTGGACTCAAGATGAGATAGTAGTGTTCAAGAGATTTTCCACTCACTCAAAAAAGTCTCAAAAGGTAATGGAGAGGCTATTTCAAGGAGGGCCCTCTACCATTATTTGGACTCAACATATGATATTGCACTTCAAGTGATTTTCTATTCTCTAAAGAGTCTTAAGAGATAATGGAGAGGCTCTCATAAGGAGGACCCTCTATCACTACTTTGGATTTAACAACAGATAATCAAGTGATTTTCCACTCACACAAGAGAGTCTCAAGGGGTAATGGAAAGGCTCTTAAGAGAAATGCCCTCTACCACTACTTCAGACTCAACATAAGATAGTGGTTTTCAAAAAAAATTTCACTCACTCAAGAGTGTCCCAAGAGGTAATGAATAAGCAAAGGAGGACTCTCTACCACTACTCTAAACTCAACATGAGATAGTGGTTTTCAAAAGATTTTTCACTGACTCAAGAGATTCTCAAGAGCTAATGAAGATGCTCACAAGGAGAACCCTCTACCATTATTTTGGACTAAACATGCAATAGTGATTTTCAAAAAAATTTCCACTCTCTCAAGAGAGTCTTAAGAGGTAATGGAGAGGCTCTCACAAGGAGAGCTCTCTACCATTACTTTGGACTCAACATGAGATAGTGGTGTTCAAAAGATTTTCACTCAATAAAGAAAGTCTCAAAAGGTAATGGAGAGGCTCTCACAAGGAGAACCCTCATTCACTACTTTGGACTTAATATGAGATAGTGTTTTTTAAGAGCTTTTCCACCTAGTTAAGAGTGTCTCATGAGGTAATGAAAAGAGTCTCACAAGGAGGGCTTTGTACAACTATTTTAGACTACACAAGAATTCGTAGAGATGGACCTACAAATTTACATGAATTCCTCTAGTTTCTCATTTTTCTACTAAAATTCTCATTTTCTCTTTTTTTTTTTTTTTAGCATTTTAACCCCTCTAAAATCATTTTTGAATAGTAAATACTGGTTTCTTCATTTTCATAATACTTTCACAGTTTATGTGAATAAAAGCCTAAAATGTTGACTTTTCACATTTTCGTCAAGATTTGCAATAAGCCCCAGAATTTCACATTTTTTCACATTTTTCTCTAGATTTTGTAATAAACCCCAATGTTTTAATATTTTTATATAAAACTCAGAAAATGTCAATTGTTATAAAATACATATTATTCAATAAAAATATAAGACAATTTATCAATTTCATATATATAAAACCTAGTCGGTTCTTAACAGCAAACACAAGGAGAGCATTTTCATGACCAAAATTTACTAAGAAATGGTTTATCAAGTTATTAAAACCATTATAAGATTTAATTTATAAAGCATGGAGAGATCATGGTAATGAAAATATAACACGAATATAACTTACTATTTTTTTATGTTTAGAAAATAAAACAATAGACGAATAGCAAGTTATAGTTATTGTAACAAAATATATGTAACAAGAGTACATAAGGAAACAAATATATAGATTGGTGGATGCAATATGAAGATAGGAATAATAAACGATAGAAGACAAAAAAATTAAAGATTAACATTTTTCAATTTAATAAAAAAAAAATACTCTCTTCTCTATTTGCAACTTGATATTGTTGGAGCTTTTTTTTTTTTTTTTTGTTAATAACAAAGTGGATAAGTCATGTTAGGAACGCGTATATAGGCATGAAATTAATATCTCAGTACACTTACGTCGTCACCTTATGTGCGTGGGAGAAGGGGAAATTCAAATTTTGAACACTTAATGTAAGAGACCAAATACCTATAGACCAAGAGGTTGTTTAACCTTCTATTTAAAGTCCTTCCATACCAGGGCTTAGCTTGCAATTCATCTTTTTTTTTCCTTTATTCCTTCAATTCTACAATTTGACCATTTCTAAGCTAGTCCCAACTCATGAAGGATCTTCTATAGGTTCTTCATTTTTGTGAAGTATAGAATGAATGTTAGTGGGGTAATTTTTTTTTTAGTGTGTACCAAACTATGCCTTTGTTTCATTTTGAACACTTAATTTCAATTTGTATCAATTTGCATACCTTACTTTGATTTTCTTTCAACGAGAGGGTATTGAGACTATTTCTATGAGATGTGGCTGATGTGTATGCCGGATTGTTGGCGTGGACACTGTCTTTCCACGTCATACACACACATGGATTTGCCACATGGATAAGTTAATCACATGACTTCTCACTTTACCACATAGGATGTCAGGTCAACATCTATATTTAACTCAAATACCTTCTTCCTCCTAAGAGCCTCCTTCATCCTTCTTCTTTACCTTGCTTTACTCGAGTGACCGCCAAGCCACTGCCTTTGTTTAAGGACCTCCCTTCCTCAAGAATGCATCTACACACCATAAGATTAAGAAGGCCCACATCTCCAATAATAATAATAATAATTAATAATAATAATAATAACATTATTATTATTATTATTTATAAAAAATAAAAAAAAATTATGTAACCCTAATTCATAAAATAAAAAATCATGCATTAAATCTAATTTTATTTTACCATATATATTTTGATTTTATATAATAATCAAATAATGATCACCAATGAAATTATATGATTTTTAGACCTAGTGTTCATTAAAACAATTAGCCTGGCTCTAGTACCACTATTAGGCAATATCACAAAATTAAATAGCATCATCAAAAACATGTGGAAGCAATAATAAATTTGTGATATGGTCTAATTGTTTTAATGAACACCGTAATTTAATTAAAAGGCCTAGAAAATTATCTCTTAATGTTTGAAAGCTTTTCCTCTGATGTACCGAATTTGTCCCTTGGATTGTCATAGATCTCTTAGCACCGAACGAAAGTCCCACACCTCTAGATCACACGCTAGAATTAAGAAACAGTCTCTTCTTCTTCTCCAAATAGCCGCTAGGGTTAGAGAGGAAGAAAGAGCTTGGGGATTTTCTCACTAGAGAATTAATTGACTGCATCTAGGGTTAGAGAGGAGTCATATTTATAGAGACTTCATAAAACATGATAAATCATGATAAAACATTATTCAATTATGAAGTTTTATTCAAAATATGAACCTTCATAATATGATAAATGTTTTATCATGCTTTATCATGTTTTATGAAGTCTCTATAAATATGACTCCTCTCTAACCCTAGATGCAGTCAATTAATTTATCATAGAAGTTTTATTAGAAATATGAGTCCTAATGTAACTAAAACCATTTTTGTCTTTGAGTCCTTATAATTTTGATTAACTATTTGACTCCATCGAATTTAAATCAAAATTTAAACTTAAGACAAAAAACACTAGACCAATTTACAATTTCACTCATCCCATGAGGTAAAATTGTAAATTGATAATTTTACCCTTGCACACAAAACAAAACTGATTTTTTTATCTCTCTAAGCGTGACTCCCTAGGTTCGTTTCGATTGGCAATGGGAGGATACCAATGTATGTGGGTGACACCTAGCTATCCCCGTAGCCCCATGTCATAACCCAATTGAACACGAATGAATAGATTATTACGAACCGTAGCCCCATGTCATAACCTAATTGAACACGAATGAGTAGATTATTATGAACCTTTCAGATTATGATTACCATATGTGTATAAACCTTTCATTCTTGTATCCCAACCAAGTGAGAGCCATAGTAATCGTCAAACTCACTAAACTCAATCATATGCAAATAACTATAGAGTAAGATTACCAAACTACCCTTCATGTCCCACACTATTAGTTTGACTTCCTTAGCCAAGGTCTTCTAATCTCACATACTTATAATCACATAAGATACTAACTCGCTTACTTCTGAGAGAAGGAATTCTTTCTTGGTGATTACTCACAACTGCTATTTGCTCGACATAGTCGCACTTCGAGGTTGGCTCTACCAAAAAGTAAAGTGAGCCTAGTGACTCTAGTAATAAACTAGACGTCACATGCACATTATGATCATGATACCTCAGGTCTAAGGTCCATTCATATGATCATAACCAACAATCCCAATCATTATTGTCAGAGAGTAAAACCCATGTGATTAGATTGTTGGGAGTCGTGTTCTATACATCAATCCCAGTGATGTATTTAAGACATATGCTTCCACTATTCCATAGTGTTCAACTAACACTCTTTGTCAAAGTATATGTCATACAAATCCTTTTGAATCTTTAACGCCCAATTAAAGATTCTCCGATTTGTGAACTATTTAAGTGTATAAGTACCAAATCCTTCTAGTGCTCTCCTTTTCATCCCACAAAGAGTAGAAGGTTTAACTTAATACACATGGACTGTCATGTTCAAAACTAATTAAAATGTCATCACAAGATTTATATAAACATCAAAATAAATACTTATTTAATAATAATAAGAATGTGTAACACAAATGAAATGCCCTAGTACAAGTATCCTCTCATTGGCATTCGAGGGCATAATCCTAACATCTCAAGGATGCATCTACACACCACGAGATTGAGAAGGTCCACATCTCCACGTCCTGTAATCGGGAAGGCCACACAATAACCAAAGAAACCAAATAGAGCTTAGGAGGATTACAAGAGCGCATCATGAAAGTTGATTGGGTGATAAGGCCTCCAGATGCAAGATCACCAATTTATTGTGAGATGTTATATTAATTGTTCTAAAGTTTGAAATGTACATCAAGGTTGGTTTTTCAATAGTATAACTCAATCTTAAAATAAGATTTGGGATCCATAAACTATTGTTCAATGTTAACCATGAGTAATAGATGAGACACATAAAAGCCCAAAATGTGTCCATTTTTTATGCAAAATTTTGTCCTGGATTGAAGTTCTTCTTAAGGCACTACTACATAACTGCACTTATGCAGCGGTTATCTTGCAGCGGTTATAAAACTGCTACAATATGGTATTTATTGCAGCAGTTTTGCAGCAATTTTATATCGTTACAGGAAATTTTTCAAGTAAGTGTTACATTTGATTCAAACCGTTGCAAAAACCGCTGCGTATGTGTTATGATAGGCAGCGGTTTTTTTGAAACCGCTGCATATGTAATAAAAATGCTTAAGTTTCATAATTGCAAATAATTATATATTGTAATTTATATAATTAATATTGTGTAAGAATATATATGGCATGATATATATAATAATTTTATATTTAATAGAAAACATGTATAATATATATAATTGTAATTTTTATAATTAATAATTTACTTAAATATTTTGATTGTGCTCAAATCATTTAATTTTAATTATTATTACTATATATTAATAATATAAAACAACAATTTATCTAAAAACAATTATAAATATTTTAATCTTTATTTATAAATTATTTATTTATCTAAAAATATTAATTTATAAATATTTATTTATCTTTATTTATAAATATTTATCTAAAAATATTTTAATTTATTTTCTCAACCCTGGAGTTGAGAAAATTTTGCAAACCCTCTCGCTGAGATCCCCTTCGCATCTCCTCCGGTCATCTCTGCCGAGATCCCCGCCCAACTCATCTCTTTCTCCGGTTGCCTCTCCTTCTCCGGCTGTTAGCTCTTCGAAACCGTCCGTCGGTGCCTCTATCGGAGAGAGTTCTTCATTTTCACCAACGAAATCCTCTTTCGCCGGAGTTGCTACACTACAAGAAAAATCTCAAATTGGCACCGAAAAATTGGCACAAAAAAATTTGTGACAAATTTGTGACAATATTAATACCGTCTCAAATACCATTCCAAAACTCAAACATAATAATTTATTAATGCCGTACCAAATACCGTGCCAAAATATAAATATAATAGTATATTAATACCATGCAAAATACCGTGACAAATATATAAATATATTAATTAATATATTAATACCGTGTCAAATACAAATATAATAATATTAATATATAAGTTATTGGTGTAATTTCAATATTTCATGTATTTTTTTCAAATTATTAATTTACTTTGAAAATATCCCACAAAGGACCTCATACATAACATACAAACATACATACATAACCATCATCATCATCATCTCCATATCCAAAAACCAACGGTCATGATCTTCATCATCATCATTCAACCGCTTAGATTACATCTATGCATGCATGCTCAACATGGTCATACATCCATCATTATATACACATGCATCTCTTTCTCTCTCTAGGGTTTCCCAAATTCCAACCTCTTGGCTTCGATCCCCTTCGCGTCTCCATCCCAAATCCTCGCAGGATTTTCGGAGTTTGATCCCCAAAAACATCAATCCAGGAGCGGAATTAGGGCACAGATCGATCGCCGAAAGCTTTGTTAATGGCGAAAACCAAACCAGGGAAGAAGGACCTCGATTCCTACACCATTAAAGGTACCAACAAGGTCGTCAAAGGTAATCCCTCCTTGATGATATCCTTCTTCATCTTCTTCTTGTTGTTGTTCTCCATCTACATGCCATTGATGGAGTCAGATGAATCGTAGTCGGGGACTGCGTGCTGATGTGGCCTATGGACTCGGAGAAGCAGCCATATGTCACGCGGGTGGAGAAGATCGAGGCTGATCACCGGAACAACGTGAAGGTGTGGGTGCGCTGGTATTATCGCCCGGAGGAGTCAATTGGTGGACGGAGGCAGTTCCATGGTGCTAAGGAGCTGTTCCTCTCCGACCACTACGATGTCCAGAGCGCGCACACCATTGAGGGTAAGTGCGTTGTTCACTCCTTCAAGAATTACGCCAAGTTGGAGAATGTTGGCGCTGAGGACTACTTTTGCCGGTTTGAGCACAAGGCTGCCATTGGAGGATTTACTCCTGATCGCGTTGTTGTGTGAGTTTTGGGTTTCTAATCTTGAATGCAGGTTGTTAGGGTTGGTGGTGGTTTGTCTGACTGATGAGTTCTCTCTTGAATTGTAGGTATTGCAAGTGTGAGATGCCTTATAACCCGGATGATCTCATGGTTCAGTGTGAGGGATGCAAGGACTGGTAATGCTTCTAAAAATGTGAATTTTTTGTTTAATTTATCTCCCTTTTTTCATGCAAATTGTTTGTTGTTTATTTTTGTCGATAGCGAGCATGGCGATGTGCATTCTGATTTGTTTCCTTTCTGAGAATGACTATCATAAATGTTTGTAGTTTATATTTGTACGTATCGAGCATCACAATGTGAGTTCTTAAATATAAATATAAATTAATAATTTGAAAAAAATACATGAAATATTGGGATGAAATGGTATTGCTGGTGAGATGAGATTGTTAACAGTTTCTATAGAATTAATTAATCCTTATTTGTGCCAATGATGTGGCTGAGGAATTAAGCAAGAAGCCAGAAGGTAATACCGATACCTGCAGAGGATGGGCAGCAGGGGGCACCTTTGGATACAGAATTAGTTATAATTTATAAGTAGTTACTTGTACACCAAAGACAAGTTCTGAGAGTTTTCTTGTACATGGGAATGATCAAGTCCATTTTTTGTGAAAATTTACTTGCAACCTAAGCAAAATGGTTCATATTAACCATCAAATAAGCAAGGCCATAGTCAGTACCTATCAATTCTGATTTTTCTCTATCTAACCTGAATTTTGAGTAATCTATTAATCTGAATTAGTTGTTTATTGTGATCAATCTGTCTTTGTTGTTCTTTTTTTTCATATAGCTTATACCTCACCCATGCCTCCAATTCGTTCGTTGCTTTAGCTCTTAGAGAGTAGGAGATGGGAAACTCCCCCAGTAAGGACGGGAGAGATCTCACCGAAGCTGATGCCGATTACAACCCTTTGGCCAGATCGGATCACGTTGTCAGCATCCAGTCTGCAGATCCGATGGCTCCCCCTATGCCGGAGATTCCTCCGCTTCATCGAGCTCCTCTCATGTTTGCTCCCCAGGTGCTTTCTCTCAATTCATTTGTTTTTTTTTTTCATGTCACTGATTGCTTGTTCGTATTTCATCTCTAGCAAAATGCATGCTTTCTAGTTGCTTTCAATCGCTGTGTCGTTATTAGTTGTGCTTTGTAATAAAGAATTCCGGCTCTTTACTGCTTCCTCAATCCGTAGACTGGATCCTAGGCTGCGCCACGAATTTTCATGGC
Organism: Dioscorea alata; assembly: GCA_020875875.1. Lineage (NCBI taxonomy): Eukaryota > Viridiplantae > Streptophyta > Magnoliopsida > Dioscoreales > Dioscoreaceae > Dioscorea > Dioscorea alata. Next base: position 6,996,140 of record CM037015.1, read on the forward strand.
TGCCTGTTTTACCAGTGTAGATTGATCTTTCTTTATAAATAAATAAAAAAAATATTATTATTAGCTGATTATCACAGTTTCATTTGTTGCGCTATTGTGATTTTTTCATGTGCTATGTATCATAGGTATAGCAGGGTATTTTATATGTGAATATTTATGTTCTTGTTTGACAAATCTATTGGTGAAACCAAAAATTTTAAAACTATCAGAATTAGACCCAATCTGATTATTATTAACTTAGGATGGAGAGATGGATATGATGGATTCAGATAGAGCTAGTGTGACTAATAGTATAATAGCTTGTTTTGTATTGGATATTATTATTTTTACTATGTAAGGTCCCATACATGAATTTTGACTGAGGGAAGCCCTTGATTTTATTTTATTTTTTTCTTTTTTTTTTGTTTGTTTTGGCTTTTCTTTTTCTTTTTTGAAAAAATAACACAAAAGAAACTGAAATTTATACCAATGGCATGCTTGATTCATTTTTTCGTGGGTAATGTAGCAGCTTCTGATCCCATTGGCAATTGCTTAGATACCGGTAAAGTTCTATTCTATTTTTCTTTCCTCTGTTGGTGAGGTTTGAACATTGATCAGCCCCAAGTTTGTAGACGGTGGTTATCTTGTTAATCCATATCTGATAGGCTTCATGCTGCCACTCTGATATAGTCATAATTCAAACAAGTTCTTTCTGCTTATTTATGTATTTAATTTCATATGACTCACTTGATATAACTTGGAAAAATTTTGTAGATGGGACCATCATTTGTGGGCCCTCAGCCTATCGTATACAATGCACAAGCTGCACAAATGCAATCTCCTCAGCCATATATTCATCCTAATGCAGGGTATGTCATCCTAAAATTTATGCTATATATACATATGTATTAAGAAGATTACCTCTGTTCTTGGATTATTCAACTGGGCAGTCTGTTTTTCTCATCTTAATGCTTGGATGATTTCATCATCTTTTGCAGTATGGGCAGCAGATGGTTCTCGGGAAACCTCGGGCTGTTATGTACATGCCAGCATATCCACCAGTGAGTCAATCTGGGATCTCTCCTCCATTTCATCGTGTCATAGTTTCTTTACAACAATATATATATATATATATATATATATATATATATATATATATATATATATATATATATATATATATATGCAGATACACAGTATGCATATTATTCCGCTGCAGATTTGTTCAATTTGAATCCTTTAGATCAGATTTTTTAGGCCATTTATGGTCAAACTGATGTTGGTCTGCAAATTTGATATTATTATTCAGAACAAAAATAATAAGTTTTCTTTTATTATTTTTACTAACTAATTTTTTATAATTACATGGACAATGATATTATACTTTTGGTTTCATTCCAAAACATTGAAGATAACTTGTTTTGTATTAACTAGTTCTCTCCTTAAATTTTTATGTCATTGAATATTTTTGTGAATTTTAATGTGATGTTGTTGGATCTAAGTGTTTATTACATTTTTGGATGATGTTTGATAATGTTACTATTTTATTGAATTGAATTATTAAAATTATTACTTGTAAAATGGTATAGGATTACAAACCACTACAATGGATTTTATTAACTGTTGCAGGAGATATTGTAAACCGTTGCAATAGATTAGATGAAACCATTACAATAATTTGTACACAACCGTTGTTATAGCTATTCCTAAACCGCTGCAATATACATTCCAAAACCGTTGCAATATATATTTTAAAACTGCTGCAATATATATTAACAAACCGCTGCTATAGCTATTCTCAAACAGCTACAACATATATTCCAAAACCGCTGTAATATATATTGCTAAAACGCTGCAATATATATTAACAAACCGCTGCATTATATAAAATAACCATTGCAAACTAAACCGCTGCAGTATTTGAAGCAACCGTTGCATAATTAAAACCGCTGCAAAAACTAGTGCCAATTGGAACTGTTTATGCAACAGTATAAAACCATTGCAATAGATGTATAGAATCGTTACAATAATCTAGTGTAGCGGAAGCAGATGCAACGGTTGCCAAACCGCTGCAATAGAGTTTATGCAGCGGTTTTCAGGCCTTTTGCAGCGGTTTATAACCGTTGCATAAGTGCAATTATGTAGTAGTGAGGCTAGTTTTGTATTCTTAACTTTGAGAATTTTTTTCCAAATTCTTTTCCAGATTATATAATGCATAGTTTAAAATTATGGTAGAATTTACATGCATTTAATATAGGATGAATGTGACATCTACATATGTTCATTATTATGAGAGAAGGGTAACCCCCTTATATCGAGATCACCAAAATTTGGCAATTTTTTATATTGTAAAATTGTTAGTGTTTTTTTAAGATATTTTAGTAAGCACACTGATTACTAGTGGGGTTTTTTTTTTTCCCAGCACCCAATAGTGAGTATTTAACAGTAAGAATGTATTACACAACTAGTGAGGTTCAATGTGGGAAAGCCATAGATTTGTCGTGTTTGCTGATTACTATTGCCCTAATAAGATGTCTAGATTATAATTCATAAATATGGCTAAGGAGATGGGCTTGCAAGTGGAAGGGTGTACATTTTGGTGGCTGGATCTTATCGGTGATAATATGGGGATAAGAGAAATAAGAAATGATGTAGATGCTTTAGAATTGGCATTAAATGTTAACCGTAGCAAGATATACAAAAATGTATATGCAAAGGTTTCTAACATAAGTTCAATTGACAATGATGTGGTGGTGCCTGGTAGATGTGATAAGCATTTGTAAATATATGCCATGGAACAAGGAGATCATGCTAGACCATTTGAAATTTTGGCTTGTATTAATTCAATGTCCTTTATAGGTAAATGGCAATGACCCTATGGATGGAATTGATCCACAAGTTCTAGAAGAGCATTTCTAATTGGTATGAATATGATTGGATTAATTTCACTTTACATTTTGTAGGCTAATTTGGTTTTTTATTTATTGTGTTAGGTTGATCACCTAATTGAAGCCTAAGTTAATGGTGAACCTGAAGCACCTCAACATGTTCAAGTGGAACCTATATCACAGTTGATATTAGTGTAATATAACGACTACAAATTCACATTCACCAAACTGAAATGGTTAAGCAAATATGGTTTTCAATATGCAAGTTATTAGTACACATAAGCAAGGTCTCCAAAATTCAGCAACTGCTAATGAAAGAAAAAACAAGGAAAAACTTGAGACAAGAGGAGGAAAGAAAAAAGCCATCGTTGGAGTTGCCCAAGAGAAGGAACAAAAGCTTGAAGAACTTGCAAATAAAAAAACCCCCCAAGAAAGAAGCATCCAGCAACTTCAAGAGCTCATATGTTGAGGCCCCAAATGAAGGAGAAGCATTTATAAGACAAGAACAAAGAGGGACCTACAACCACAAAAAGAAAAGAATGGGTTCTACCAAGTGTTGGTGCTTCTATTACTAGAAGGACTACTTGAAGGAGTTTACTAAACTTTTTTTTTTTAATATTGTTTTTTAGTTTATATTGAGAGCTTAGTGCAATTTTGATATTGTAAAAATGTAATTTTGTTTAAAAAAATTGACATAATGAATGAATGAAGTATATAATTTTGTTCCCAAAACCTATATCTAAAAGTAAGTGTGTGTTCTGTTGCATAATTTGTTCATGAGACACATATTGGGTAATTTTTTTGAGAGGTTACCAAACTATACCCTTTTTTCATTTTGGTGCCCAAACTTCAATTTGAATCAAAATGATCACCCAACTTCTATTTTGTTTCATTGGCTGGTTGCTCAAAACATTGCATCTAATTTATGATGATGTGGAATCAAAAAACCTATGTCAGCATTTGATTTACACACTGGAACACCCAGTTAGCATTGCCATGTCATCGAAGTTGGCCACATCAAGAATGCCACGTTGGCTTTCACTCTCTTAGGGTTTAGGGTTACTGTCGATGACTTCATGCCTCCGATAGAGAGAAAGAGAAAGAGGTAGCAACAGCGAGTTAGAAGGGTACAGGATCGAGCTTGGCTTTCTCTACTTCAATGAAGAAGAAATGGATCGAGCTTGCCCTGATTTTTTTTTTTTTTTTATGATTATATTACAATTGGACAATTGGAATTCCTTGTTTTGGTTTGAGACATCATTAGAGGATTTATTATCAATGGTGTTTTGTATAATGCCAGTGGGTATTTTCTCAATCAGATATCATCTCTTTTTTTTTTTCTTTATTAACTTACCAACTATATTTGCCTTTGTGTTTGCATTTTAATGGAGTAAATATTACTGTAGATCACCTAATTATACCAAATTCTCACTTTGGATACCAAATTTTGATTTGCATCAAAATGGTCATCTCATTTCAATTTGGTTTCAAAAAGATGTTACCCAAAGGAATCAGGTGAAATTATGCTGACGTGGACGTCGGCAATCCAATGTGGTCGACGGATTTCCACACCACACGTCCCAATGGCCTTGCCACGTGGATTAAATGCCATCACATCACCCAGCCCAATGGCATGACATGGATCATAGTGGCATTTTAATCCACGTGGCAAGGCCATTAGGACAGGTGATGTACAAATCCGGTGACCACGTTGGATTGCAGTGATCCACGTTTGCATAATTGCACCGGATTCCTTTGGGTAATAGTTTTTTGAAACTAAATTGAAATGAGATGATCATTTTGATACAAATTAAAATTTCATAACCAAAATGAGAATTGGGTATAATTAGGTTATCTACAGTAATATTTATTAATGGTTAGTTTAATTTTTTTATCAACTAAATAATGCTTATGTGAACCTTTAAACTGAATTCAAAACACATAAAAAAATGTTTAACCTACAAAACCAATGTAAAGGAATCTACATAATTAGAAAAAATGATTCAATTAATAAATCTGCAGAAACAATGGTACTACACTTTATAACAATGAAACACTTAAGCTGAATTCAGAACATGTAATAAAAAAAATGTTTAAGCTATAGAACCAATGTAAGGATACCTGCATAATTAAAAAAAAATGATTCCATTTGGAAAATATGTAGAACCAATAGACCTGTACTTTATAACAATGAAACTGCAATTTATAATTTTGAACACTTCAAATGAAATTGCATAATTAAAAAAAAAAACATTCAACTAACAGGCTTATAGATTCTTAAGAAACTGAACATTGATACACTAAAAAGGATTCAATTCAACATAACCCTTTCTATTAAAATACATGTTTACAAAACACTGCAGATAAAATATATTCTGCAGCTTTACTGTAGCATTAGCTTTACAAAATTGCCCACAAAAAAAAATGATTGATTTCATTGTGAACTGAAACCTGTAAAGGGCTACAAAATCACCCAACCAAAAAAAAAAAAAAAAAACATACAATCAATGAAGCTAATATAAAAGTGTTTTTTTCTTTAAGAAACCTTCTTGTGTGGGTCAGTTGGGGTAGCAAAGGCTCTAACTCCTATGGGCATCCAAATTTCCTTCTCTTATCAATTCCTATTGTTTTGCTTCTTTCTGGCACATCATTTTGTTTGACTTGGGACCTTAGCACAGGACCACCTACAATAGAAGTAGTATATGTTTCCTTCATCCCTACCTTTGATTTATTGGCCCCTCTTTTATTTAAGTCTTGTCTTTTCAAATTAATTTCTCTCAAAGATTGTGCTCCCTTATTTTTCACCAGTTTTTGTAGCTACCTACAATGTTTGGGTTAACGAAATACATACTTTAAAGACTTCAACTCCTAAAATAAAAGTTTACTAACAAAAGTCACTTGTGGGCCATGATCCTCTGAAGGTAGATTATTCTCAACTGCAGATTCTTCTTCAATACTCCTTGACTTTCAAGACCCCCTTATATTCAATTTTGATCTTTTCAATTGGGTTCCCCCTAGAGGGTTGGACAGTTGTAATGTTTGGACAGGTGTTGTAACCACCTACCATGTTTTTATAAAATAAAATGAAATCCATCAAACATTAAGAACCTTTCTGGCAAGTTTGTTACCAGAAAATAAATAAATAAATAGATTAATAAATACCTCCTCATTCACAATAAGGAAGCTCATCTCTAAATATGAATAAACTAACCTGTGATATAGGATCTTGTGAAAGTTGGTTGTCATCTGGTATGGCATCAATATGTTCTTATATGTTTCCATGAATGTGCTAACCCTATAACAATTATGTAGGTAATTTTCTGGCTTTTCTTTGTTATAAAACAACACTGAGATTGCATGGCCACATGGAATTCCACTCAACTGCCATCCCCTACATGAACATATGCAAAGTTTTTTGTCAACTACAAACTGACCATTATGCCCTACAACTTCATACATGTCTCCTCCTGACCAAGTTGTGTTACAAAACCAACTTAGTCGCTTGAACTTCTCAAGCATTTTCATAATTCTAGGGCAATGTGATGTTGCTACCTTCTGCATTACATCCCTTCTATTTTGAATCAAGCAACAAATGCAAATAAATTCAGTTGTGAGAGTTAAATAATTCATTCAAGCTACATATGCAAATAAAGTAAACACACTAATAGCTTGAAACCACCAAATGACAAATCAACTATTAAATCATGAATAATTTAAACCAACCCAAAATAGAGATGCGCATAATTTTCAATGCCACAAGCTACGTGTAAAATATAAAAGTATGTTCATCCAACCCACCAAATGAAGGTAAATTAAAATCAACAGAGAAAATGACCCAAACAACAAGTAACAAGTGTATCAATTAATTGACATGGCATAGTTAATAGTAAACACACTTAATCTAATTCAATCAAACTACAAATGCAAATAAATTCAGTTGTGAGAATTAAATAATTCATTCAAGCTACATATGCAAATAAAGTACACACACTGATAACTTCAAACCACCAAATGACAAATCAACTTTCACAATCATAAATAATTTAAACCACACCAAAACAGACATACAGATTATCTTCAATGCCACAAGTTACATGTAACATATTAAAGTAAGTTCATTCAAACCACCAAATGAAGGTAACTTAAAATCAACAGAGCAAATAATTCAAACAAACTTAAACAAGTGTATCAATTAAACCAAAAAAAAAAAAAAGACAAATTAAATGGCATGGTAATTTATATTCATTTCACATGTGAAATCATAGCTGGAAAAATTGCATCTATTAAATCACATGGGTTTTTTTTTGGGAAAATTTCAAAAAAAAAACCATGTGGTTTCCCACTTTTTCGATTCAGAGACAGAGAAATTTTTTTTTTGTTTCACTACCTTGTGGTTTCCCCAGATAGCAAAAAAAGGAAATTCCGTCAACACCGTTAATAGCTGCTTGTGTGGCAAGGATATAATAGTCAAATCCCATAAAACATGATTGATGTGGTAAAAGAAAACTATTTTTTCTCCTATGTTCATCTTCTCCAATTGAATGGTACTTTTTTTTTTTCTCTTGCCTTTCCTCTCTTAATCTTTACAATGTTGTTTTCCGAATCTAAACCTCAAATTCTATCCCAAGAAGAGCTAACAAGAAGAGATGGCCTTAACAACAAGAGTTTAACCCTTTTACCAAATACTTGATTTTCTTTTGATATGCTCACTGGTAAGCAAAACAAGAATCGAATGGGGTTTATTTATTTATTTGTGTTCCATAACTGGTGATTTCTTCCACTTTTGTGAATGCATGTGGTACAAGACATTTGGTGGATGGGGCAAATATTTGCCATTCTTGTGACAACCATAATACCAAAGAATGAAAGGTTGTAATTATGGCAAATTATAATTGTAAACTATATTTTCTTTAGGTTCAACTTGTAATGTTGTATGATATGAACTGTAATGACATTGAATATTGAAGAAAATGGTGTGTGAATTTTTTGCTTGAAAGGTGTTTGTGAAAATGTCTTTTGTTCATAAGGGTATATTTCTCTGAATCTCTATTTTAAAGAGCATAAACAATTTAAATAAGCATACACCACCTAAAAGATTATAAGCAATTTAAAATCATATGAAAGATCATATAAAATTAAAAAAGTAAATCCCAAATAATTTGCTCATCTGTGTACAAAAACAACAAAAGAAATGACACAAGATCTTGCTCAATTAAAAAAAAAAAATCAAAAACTAATTAAAAGAGCATCAACATTGCTCTAAATTACATTAAATCCCAAATATTTTAGTCAACTGTGTACAAAAGATCATGGCCATTTGAAAAAAAAAAAATCAAAAACTTTGTAAAAGAGCATCAACATTGCTTATCTTTGTCCAAACAATTTGTCCATCAGTGTACAAGAGCAAAAACAATAGGACATACACAATCCACCAAAGCCAAAAAAAAAAAGAAAAAAAAAAGCCATCAACATTGCTCTATTTACTGACAACAACTTATAGTATTACATTTCAAAAACAAAACCACATTTGACAATCATCTAAAAAAAAGTCTTAAAATTCATCTCAAAATACACTGATCTACATTACATCCCAAGATATCATACAAAACATATAAATGAACTAGGTTGTCTTTCTCTTGTGCATATGTTTATCTCCATGTTGAACTGCAAAATCTTGGAGTTGTCTAGGCCTTTTAAAATCTTGGAGAGGAAAGGCAAGAGAAAAAAAAAAAGAAAAGAAAAAGGTACCATTCAATTGGAGAAGATGAACATAGGAGAAAAAATAATTTTTTTTACCACATCAGCATTCTTTATGGGATTTGACTTTTATGCCCTTGTCACGTAAGCAGCTGTTAACGACGTTGACGGATTTTCTTTTTTTTGCTATCTGGGGAAACCACAAGGTATTAAAACAAAAAAAAATTTCTCTGTCCCTAAATCGAAAAAGTGGGAAACCACATGGTTTTTTTTTTAAATTTTCCCTTTTTTTTTTGTTGGGTAAAGTCCAACCTTCATGCTCATATTCAAAGCATGTAGTAGAACTCAAGTATTCATCACATATATAATCATAACCCAATACATGTAGTAGAACTTAGGTATTCTTCAACAATAGCTTTAAGAAACAGTGATCATAAACAAACAAAGAATGCCTTGGCATGCTTTGAGAGAAGATAAAATACTTCCAAGTGATATAAGCTTTGAGAGAAAGCCACTTACACTATTCAAATACTTCATTTCCTTCCCGTCGTATTTCCCAACCAACGGACATCTTCTAGCTCCTCAGCAAAGTGGCTTTATCCTCTCGCTCTAGGGTTTAATTGAACTTACTCTCGTCGGATTAAAGAACGCACACAGGACGAGTACAGAGAATGTACGGATGACGATTGAGCTCTGAAGAAGAGCCACCTTTTCCCTTCCTTTATCTCTCAATCTAGTGAAGAAAAAAGGGTTTTTACGACATGTGTATTTATTCTTTACACATGGGTGAACGCCATGGCAACCCTAACGAGGCCAATTTTAATGACATGGCTATGCCAATTGTGTTGGCGCCACAACATCATAAATTAGCCGGAATATTTTGGGAATCGATGAAACAAATAGAAGTTGGACTATTTTAATTTAAATTAAAGTTTGGACCCCAAAATGAGAAAAAGATATAGTTTGATAATCCCTCAAAAAATTTATCCAATAGATATTGTTGATATCCAAGAGAAAGTAAAACATTAAAACAAGAAGTAGAAGGTAAAACATTCACTCCATAAGATTCTCAAAAATAAATTAGCTTATTTAAATATTGTCTAAAAATACAATACAGTGCATACCTAACACAATTCAACAACCTTAGAGGGAAGAACATAAGATGGAGCCCCTCCATCAATCCCATTGACAATCCTACTAAAACGAGACACACCAACAAACCAAGGTAGGTAGGTGGAGAAGGTCAGCAAGCCAACCTACTACCTAACTGAAACCCACCCGATTTTGTTAAGAGAAAAGTTGGATAAGATCCCTCCTATTTTTACAATGCCATATTTTTATATATATATATATATTTTTTTTTTAAATCAGTTATCAAATCACCTATGATCTTATTTATTAAAAACTGCAATGGTGGCAGGCCTGGCACCATCAAGTCGGAGTGTGTAGTAGGGATATTTTTAATATCATAAAAATTACTAAGAGGATAAAAATTTTAAAAATTCAAAAATGGGGTTTTAAAAAATGTGAAAAAGTTCAAAGGAATGGATTGGGAAGGTTGTAACCTTTCAGGGATTGAAACGTAATTTTCCTTTTCCATATCAGATAAATGTACTCTTCAACTAAGCAACCAACCCACTGGAATGCACGCCAATACCACGCGCGCTATGTTTTCCCATGTTTAATGGAGTGATTTGTGAATAATATTATATATATATACACACATTATTAAAATGATGTACATCTGTATATCTTTTCATAGTTAGATTATTCCTATCCAATATTTCATCTATGAACAATTTTGAAATTTTCAAATGGATAGAAAAATAATTTAAAAGCATTTTAAATTTGCTATCTGTTAATTAAGTTTTAAATTTTTTTTTATTTAAAGTTTTATCCAAGCACGAATTTATATATATAATATTAATATAATTAATTACTTTATAAGGCTATATATGTAAATTTTCTATATTAATTTCTTATAAATAAAAGAAAAAACAGCAAGTCACCAACCGAGACAAGTGCACAGCCGGAAGTCTGTCTTGTAACGTCCGCCACCAAAAAAAAAAAAAAAAAAAATCCAAGTCGGAAGAACAGATCCATTCGGAAGTCTTGGGTATTTGCCTGCTTGTTCGATCGGAATGGCACCTGAATCCAAGGTTTTCACTTTGGGCGACGTCGCCAAGCACAACACTCCTCAAGATTGCTGGCTCATCATCGACGGCAAGGTTTTGGATCGATCTTCCTTTTTTGTTTCAACTTGATTTCGCTTTTTGATGTGGAATTTGGTTGTTGGGTTTTCAATTCGTTTTCTTTTTTTGGTAGTCTTTTTTATTTACTTTGGTTTTTTGATTCAATGATTTAGGGGTTTGTGATTCTGATTCTTATTCTATTCCGTGGAGGTTGATGGAATTTGAGTGGTAATAAGGGTATGGGTTTTGTAAAAAGTTATGCTGGAAAGCAATTGGAATTAACCCTAAAGTTGTTTGATTCGTGAACCACTGTAACTCTATGTATGCATAAAGTTTGAAGCTTTTCTTATAATATTTTTGACAATCATTGCTTGCTGCTCATCCTATCTATTTTCAAAGTGAAGGATCTTCAATTTTTTTTTTTTTTTTGAAATTTTATCACAATTTTTTTTAATTTAATGGTTTATATATTTTGAACATAATTAGAACCATTAGATCAGATCACTTTATTATGATTTGTAGATTCTTATAGAAAATTGGCATTTGTTATTTTTTAACTTTCAATCCCATTTTGTGATTTCTTCTAGGAATTGGCATTTTGTCATTTTCAAACTTCCATCTGATTTTGTGATTTCTTGTAGGAATTGCCATTTTGTAATTTATTTAATGATTTATATATTTTAAAGATGATTAGAATCATTAGATTACCTGAACACTTATTATGAAAGAGGGACTTAAGCGCAGAACCGCGTTGCACCTGAAGTTGGCATTCTGTCATTTCCGAACTTCCATCCCGTTTTGCCTGTCAAACGTTCCTTAATGTAGCGATTACTTGCCATTGGCTGCAGCGAATATCTGTATTGTTTTACTTGAACAAGAGGATAGAAGAAATTGATCTAGATCTCTACGAACTGGCTACATGGTGGTGGACTGATAGGGGCATTTAACATGTGTCGAAGTTAGGTTTGAGTTCCACTCCCTTTTAATTGGTTTATGGATAAAGCAGCACTGAAAGCTAAAAGACCACTATAGTTTGTATTGAATGCTAGTGTTTTTTGGAGTTTGGGTTGAAGGTTTACGCACAGAATAAATGTAGGTTTTATTGGATTTTTACTTGGTTGTATTAGAGGAAGAACAAAATAAACATGATAAAGGTGATAACAAATGATGTGAGTGCAAAGCATATATAAAAGTGATGGTGCACAAGAATCAGATTAGGAGGAGAATTCATGTCCTTCATCCAACATGTAATTCTTAAGAATCTGTATAGCCAATCATCTGCCTGGATTAATGTTTCTACTATTCTGGGATATCTGGATTTTCTCTTTTAATGGGAAGATAAATTTGGATGTCCAAATTTATCTTAAAAGTCAAAACAATTTTACGTATGTGAAACATTCAGATGCCATCCAATTTATCCTAGTTCAAGTTGGTCTAATTAAAATTGCAGGCAGATTTTTTATCAAAAGTTTAGAGAATATGTGACTTACTGCCCTGATTTTAATCTCTTAACTTCAAATCCATTTGTGCTGAGTCTATTACAATAATCCTTTTTGGAGAACTTGTCTTTGTTTTCACAGTGATTTCAGTAATGTGTTTTATATCAGTAGGAGCATCATAGTGGAATATTTATTTTGATATAATATAGTAAAGGCTCTAAAAGGACACCTTTGGAGGATTAATTACCTTTCAGTGTTACCAGTTGGTAATTTGTTGATATTTCTATATAAGCATATTGAAGTACAAAATACTATCCCCAACTACACAAAATCGATTTTGTGGCTGTCTGCACTTGATTTTTTTTTTTTTTTTTTTTAATATTTGTTTTTGACTTGGTCTCCTATATCACAATAAATCTGTTTTAAATTTTTGATTGATGCCCTGAAGGTGCTTTTGGTTTAATAAACAGATGGTATAAATATCAAAATGGTCCCTCTATTTTGTGATTTCCGCCCTTTTAATCCCTCTAATATAAAATCTGTCCTTTTGGTCCTTGTAATTACACATTTTCGTCCTTAAGCTTTAAAATCCGCCCTTTTAGTCCTCATATTTGCATATTTTTGTCTTTTTTAGTCCCTCTAATTTATTAACTGAAAGGACCAAAAGTATTGATCCGTCAATTGAAGGGACTAAAAGGATAGAAATGTGCAAATACAAGGACAAAAAAGGCGGATTTTATATTAGAGGGACTAAAAGGGCGGAAAACGTAAAATAGAGAGACCATTTTGATATTTTGACCTAAACAGATTCACGATACCCTTCACCATTTCTATCTGTGTTTGTTTGAGGCACATTTATTGACAATTTCAGTGACACTTTTACATGTCAGAAGAATAGTGTACTCATGATGAACATGACAAGTTACTGTGCACTTTTAGAAACTTATCCGCTGGAGTATGGTGAGAATACTATAGTGTTTTTAGAAAGATTATTGCTGTTGATGATGGATATTGCATTAGTTTTTGTCATCTGAATTTATGTAAGGATTATTTTATACATATAATATATTTATATGTTCTGCTGCTGATTGCTTGTCCTATTTGCATTGCCTGGCCTGTAGCCTGTTGTAAGACTTTGCAGTTATTCTGAATGTGTACTCTAATGTGTACTCATGATGTATGTATATGATATCCCATTGTATATATAAATATAGCGACCCTAATATTCTTGTCATTTGTTTTAACTGACTAGTCTTTGGTAAAGCAATGTGAATGCTATATTGGACAAAACAAATTAAATTCCATGAGTTGTTTATGTAGCATATAGACGATGGCTTCGCCGCTACCTGAGTCATATATTTGTCCTTTGTTATCCTTGGCTGCTTGATACGTCTTGATTTCCATTTTCGGAAATGTGCTGGCAGGTCTATGATGTAACCAAATTCTTGGAAGATCATCCTGGTGGAGATGAGGTTTTGCTTTCAGCTACTGGTAAATATGGTTTAGTTGAAAATTGATATGAAAAAAAGGATTATAACATAATTGTATATCTTCTCTTGATCCCTGGGCAGGAAAGGATGCAACTGATGATTTTGAGGATGTCGGTCATAGCTCCACTGCCAGGGCAATGATGGATGAATACTATGTTGGAGAAATCGATTCATCAACAATCCCCAGTAGGGTAAAATACACTCCCCCGAAACAACCTCACTACAACCAGGACAAGACCACAGACTTCATCATCAAGATTCTCCAGTTCTTAGTTCCTCTAGCAATCTTAGGACTGGCTGTTGGCGTCAGATTCTATACCAAGTCGGCCTGAAAGATTAGAGCTCATCCAGGATCACTGGCAATAATATAGTGACAGGACTTTATTTGTGTTTCTTGTTTTCTATCTATATCATGACTGTTCTAGGGCTGCCTCTATGGTGGAATTAGGTCTGCTGTCACACATACAATGGAGTGGCTTGTTTGTGATTTTTATTTGCACCTTGTGATATTCACTTCTGCAATTCAGATTTCATTTGGTCTTCTCAAAGGTTGATACTGTGGATTGATTTTCAGAGCTGTTATGTGAAATCTCTTTTGGTAAGTGCGGATAATCCAGCAATCAGGATTAATGCAATAACACATGCCTAAATTAGTACCAGCAGCAGCAATATAATGCATGTATAAAGGAGCATTACCACTAGGGTTGTTACCAGAAAGGTTGTAAAAAGGCTGAGTTTGATCCGGTTGGGTTTGACTCCAGCTTGTGTTCGGCTGGAAAGCTTTACTCTGTTTTTTTATTAGCTTAAAATTGAAATTAACTAGATTTATTTTTTAGAAATTCTAATTTGAGTGATTTAGTATGAAATTAAAATTTTATTTATAACTTGATTTTTGTTGGTAAAGATTAATAATATATAAATTTCTTCAATATGATGCCATTATGTAATCCTATTATGTTAGCTGATATATGTAAATAAATTATAATATATTTATATATTTAGACTTGTGAAGCTGACCACCATCTAATTTAACTCAGCTCAAAAATTAATTTGAGTTTAAAACTCAAGTTAACGTTGATTTAAAAGCTCCAAATTTCAAATAAAATTCTAGTTTTTTGTTGTTGGTGTTATTACTACTATTACATATACTACTACATCCCTATTTTGTGATACCAGTACTCCAGCTTCTATGACCACCACTGTTGCTATTACTGTTAATTAAGCTGTACGTATGTGTAACTATCACGGATGCTCTTTTATTTGTTGCTACTATTGATGCCATTCACATTGGTGTTGTAGCTACCTGTGTCACTACTAGTATCAGGGATGGAACCAGGATTAATTGATGGAGGGGGCTCAAGACAATGTAAAAAAAAAAAAAAAAGAGTCTACATAACAATTGTTTTTGATACAAAATAGTATGACATTGTGACATTTAATTAAAATAATTATAAAAAACATAAAACATTTATTTATGCACAGTATCAACCATTTTCATAGCAAAACCTCCCAAGTACCCAACATTTGCAAAATCATCATCATGTTGCACATCATAAAGAAAGTAGCAAATTAATCCTCAAGCATCATACGTTTAGTCACCGAGAAGTCTTCAGGATACATCCCTGGAAGACGGAGTAGCTTATGGATGTTGAATTTAGAAAATGAGTCCCTTGAATCAAGACATGATACCAAAAGTTGTAATTCCGTGCTGGCTTGAGGAGAACGGTTGTGCATTTCTTAAGAAATCAAATCAATAACCTAACATTGAAATATATAGAAAATATTAATAAAAATAATAAATTAATGAGATTTATGATTAATACAAAAAAATAATTACCTCACATTATATCAAAGTGAAATTTGTTTTAATTGAAGGGTGTATTAGGCGAATTTTGGTAAATACTCAAACTTCCAACATAATTAATAAATAAGTCTTATTTCAGGGGGGGTTTGCATAAAAATTCACCCAAAGAGAAACAAGCTTCTCTCTTGGAACAATTTCAGAGAAGAAGAGAGCTCGGTTGCTCGCCCAACGCACGCTAATGGCCGCGATTAAAGAAGATCGCGAGGTGGAGATCATCCTCAAAGCCATCGACCCCGGTCAACCCAGCAAGATCACACTCCCCTCTATCATCAAGGTTCGCAAATCCTCCATTTGATCCAAATTTCTTGTTTCTTGATCTCAGAAACCCTAACAATTACAAGCTTGCGATTTGAGAAGATTGGTCACCGGCGAGCTTGGCCTCCCGGCGGGGCTCAAACTCGTCCTTCGAGGGAAGATTCTTCACGACAAGAAAAATGGGCATGATGATGGTGATGATTTGCTCGTCAAGCTTGATAAGCCTGGCCAGGCTGCTCGGCCACCAAGGGGGGCTGGCCAACCTCCAAGAGGGGACTGGTTCTGGTGTCTTCCGGCCACACAAAGAAGACCACAGGTCCACCGATGGTTGAGGGGGGGCTGAAGCCCCTGCTAGCCCCCCCTTAGTTCCGTCCCTGACTAGTATGCCACCTTTTATCAGTATTTCTACTACTGCACATTAGGGGTGTAATCGATCGAGTTCGAGCAGAGCAGCAAGCTGCTCGAGCTCGAGCTCGAGCTCGGTTGAAAACTCGGTGCTCGATACTCGGCTCGAACTCGATCGAGTTTTATTTATGTAGCTCGAGCTCGACTCGATACATAATTCGAGCTACTCGAGCTCGCTCGATTAAACTCGATTAAGCTCGATAAAATCTACTAAACTTGATTCGATCATAGATAATTTTATACTCGAACTCGAATTCGGGCTCGAGCTCGAGCTCGAACTCAATTATATATATAAAACAAACTAACATATAATATATATACACATAAATATAACTACTCGATTAAGCTCGCGAGCACTCGAGTCAAGTATTAAGATGCTCGAACTCGGCTCGCTCGACTACTCGAGCTACTCGAGCTCGAGCTCGACTCGACCCTAAGCGAGTCGAGTTCGACCTTTTCCCGAATCGAACTCGAGTAACTTGCGAGTAGTAGTGTATCATTTACACCCCTACTGCACATGCCACTAGCTATTTTTATTTTTTAATCATGTTGTTATTCTTCACATATCTATTATTCAACCATTGCTACTGCCATTCCTGCTACAACTATCGTATCATAATCTCTGTTGCTTGTGCTGTTACTATTACAATTTCCTCGCCGCAGGTTACTACTCAACTTGTATTCCTCTACCACTGCTCTTGTGCTACTCTACTCCTACTACTTCTCATGCTAACCATTTGATTAGGCTTATACATGAGTATGTAAGAGTATATATGAATCAAAAGATACAAGATAGATATATATATATATATACATATATATTATACTTATAGATATGTTATTCTATCACCTCCCCCCCCCCACCCCACCCTCAAATTCATGGTGGGTCATAAATCGAGAGTTTGTCAACTAGGAACTGAAATCGAGTGACAGTATGTGCCTTAGTGAAAAAATCAGCAAGCTACTATGTAGTGGTAACATTCGGAAGAAGAATATTGCCAGTTAGACAATGATGGCGAACAAAGTAAAAAGAGATCTCAAAATGCTTATAGCAATTTTGACGGCACTCTGATTATCACAATAGATAAAAATGGGGGCAGATGTGGAGACACCAAAGTCCATCAAAATCTAACGCAACTAAAGAACTTCCTTAGTAGTGGAGGAAATAGCACCATACTCAGCCTTAACAGTGGAAAGAGCAAAAGTAGATTGTTTTTTGCTTTTCCAGGAGATAAGTTAATCTCCAATAAAAATGCAGAAACCAGTAGTAGATTTCTAATCAGTAGCATCGCTTGCCCAATCAGCATCACAGTATCTGCGCAACTCAAGAAAGAACGTGATAGAAAAAAGTAGAGATAGAGTGATAGGGTCATGGTGGTACCATAGAACCCGTAGAAATGCAACATAATGAGTAGATCGGGGAGCATTGATAAACTAGCTAAGTACCCGAACAACATACACAATGTCAGGCCGAGTGATGGTCAAATAAACAAGAGCACCCATAAGTGCTCAACAGTGGGTAGGATCAGTCAACAGCTCACCATCAGAAGAGGAGAGACGATAATGCAACTCAATAGGAGTGGAGGCAGTGTGGAGATTAGTGATGTCAATTCATCAAAAAATATCATAAATATACTTCTGTTGAGACACCAAATAACCTCGATGAGGATAAGCAACCTCAAGACCTAGCAAAGTAACGAAGAGGTCCAAGGTCTTTCATCTGAAACAAGATGTGTGTAACCACGGTTTCAGAGAAAGAATAGTATAAGTATCATCATCAGAAATGACCATATCATCAACATAAAGAAGAAAAATAGTAAGGCCTTGAGGAGTCTGCCGAGTGAAGAGGGCATAATCATGAGAGCTCACAGTGAAACCAAGAGCAAGAACCACACTACAAAAATGCTCAGACTAGGAACGAATAGCCTGTTTGAGTCCATAAATAGTCTGACGAAGATGACAAACATGCTGAGGAGGATGAGAGGAACCAGGAGAAGGAGGAGTCAAGTAAACATCCTTAGAAAGATCCC
Organism: Dioscorea alata; assembly: GCA_020875875.1. Lineage (NCBI taxonomy): Eukaryota > Viridiplantae > Streptophyta > Magnoliopsida > Dioscoreales > Dioscoreaceae > Dioscorea > Dioscorea alata. Next base: position 7,014,379 of record CM037015.1, read on the forward strand.
CATGTAAAAAGGCATTGGTCGCATCTAACTGATGAAGTGGCTAGTGACGAGCAGTTACAATAGCGAAAGATGGCGAACAGTAGTCAACTAGGCCATAGGAGCAAATATCTACTCATAGTCAATGCCATACTACTAAGTGAAACCATGAGCAACAAAATGCCCCTTGTGGCGCTCAATACTACCATCATCTCGAGCCTTGACCCGATAGATCCACCTACAGCTGATAGGAGTAACACCAAAAGGAAGTGGAACAAACTCCCATCTATGTATGTGCTAAAGGCCATCAAGTTCCTTTGTCATAGCCTGCTGCTAATGGGGATGACTCATAGTCTCACGATAAGACTGCTGCTTGGAATATGAGTGAACAGTAGAGAGGAAGGCCTGGAACTCTTAGGAGTAGGTAGAAGTAAAAGAAAGTGCATACCAGACAGAAGGACGGTGAATATGGTCTAAGTAATGATGGGAGGTATCAAGAACATCTTTAGGAGAGGGTGAGCCGGTGGGGAGAGTAGGCAAATCACCAGAACCATCAATGCACCCAGAGAATGGAGAGGAAGTGTCATTGGAGACTGCGGGAGGAGGCACAAAATTGGTAGTGATGGTGGAACCCGGAATAATTATTGAAGGAAGGAAAGAGGATGCACTAGAGGAAGACTGAAGAAAGTAGGATTCGGAGAAGATGAAAAAAAGTAAGTTGTGTCATTAAGAAAGGTTACGTGACGGGAAATACGAAGGCGGTGAGATAAAGAATCATAGCAGCGAGCCTTATGTTCAGAGCTATAACCTAGAAAAATGCACATGGCAGAACAAGGAGAGAGTTTGGTTCGCTCAATAGCGAGAAAAATGACAAAACAAGTACAACCAAAAGTGAGAAGGTGACCATAAAAGAGAGATTGGGAGTAAAGACGCTCATAACGAGTGATATCAGAAAAAATGGTGGAAGGAGTTCGATTAATGAGATAGATGGAGGTAAGAATAGCCTCAAGCCAAAAATTTTGAGAGATGGTAAAGGAAAAGAGAAGGGCACAAGTAGTATCCAAGATATGACGATTCTTACGCTCAGCAACACCATTTTGAGCAAGTGTGTGAGGACATGATTGTTGAGCCAAAGTGCCATGAGTAGAGAGTAACTCTCAAAAGGATGTAGAAAGATATTCACATGCCCCATTAGAGCGAAAGACTTTAATGTGTTTACCTAACTGATTATGTACCATTTGTGCAAATTGAGAATAAATGACAAAGACTTCAGATCGAGCATGCAACAGGTAGAGACACGTATAATGGGAGAAATCATCAATAAAGCTAATATAGTAAGAGAAACCACCCAAAGATGAGAATGAGGCTAGTCCCCAAACATCAGAGTGGACAAGGTCAAAAGGAGATTCTGAAAGAGATTCACGTGATGAGAAGAGAAAAGCTGTGTGCTTAGCTAGCTGACAATCCATACATGGATGTAAAGTAGTAGAAATAGAACCAATACTACCTGAAGTAGATAAGAGTTTCAGGCAAACACTAGACAGGTGATTGAAACAATGATGCCAATGATTAAGAGAACAAATAGATACAACAATGGCAAAAGGTTGAGGAGCGGGAAGATGAAGATGGTCTAAGTGATAAATTCCGTCAATCCTACGGCTGGTCCCAGGAAGTCGAGAATATCAAATGAAGTAGACTGAATATGACCGCACTGCATGATAGGGTGAATGCTCCCATCAGTAGTGCGAACGCTGGAAAGTAAGAGAGAAGTAGAAATAGAAACTAGACTAGAGGCATCTGCAATCATATGATGAGTGTCACTAGAGTCTAAAATCCAAGAGGTGGAAGACATAACAGAGGCAGCAAACATAACAAATGAAGACATACCAGAGACAATAGACATAACCGAGAAAGTACTGGATTGCATAGTATGCTGCATGGCATGGACCTTCTCGGTAAGTTGAGCAACCGGAGAGAGTAGATCAGCGAGAAAATCAAGAGCTAAGACTAAAGCAGTATGGGAGGATGGAGAGATAACAGAAGAAGAAGGCAGAGGGTAAGACTACTGCTCCTGCCGTTTTTGAAGCTTAGGACACTGACACTTCATATATCCAGAACGCTTGCAGTCATGGCACATGACAAAAGATCCTAGAGAAGATGAAGAGGGGGTCATGGTTTTTTTTTTTAACAATTATTGTAGCATCACTATGGAGGTACTGTAGAGGTGATGTACGTGATACTATAGAAGTACTATATGCGACCCTATGAAGATACTGTTGAGAGCGACCCTATAGAGGTACCATGTAAAATAGTGTGATGTCACTTAGAGCCAAGTGGTTGTCTTCACTAAGTGATGTCAACCAATTTGATTGAATTAAAATTGGCGATGTCACCACTAAGGAATGTTGGCTAATTATGGGCTTCGTGGATTGTGATCGCACCTGAAGCCGTCCCCGTTGATGCCACGACCAAGAAGCAAGAGCTCAAATAGTTCAAAGGGAAAATTGCAAGGATGTGTAATGTAGATAGTATAATTCGATGGTGACTACTGACCACATGGTGCAATTTTGAGGTCTTTCTTTTGTAACAACTTTTGCAGATGAGGTTGCTAGAATTGAGGAAGCAACTAGTTAGTGGCAACACATATACCTCCAGCTGCACTAATAGTTTTAAAGCATGGATATCAGTTGAAAAATCATTTTTGATGCTTGTTCTTCTTGTGTAAACTCTTCAAGTTATTGAGATCATGGAGAATCAAGCACACGGCTAACAAAGAAGAGCAAGATGGAAACGAGGGGATCAGCGTCGATAGCGACAAGAGAGGATCAGTGTCGACAACGACAAGGAGGTGAGATGGCAGCTTGCAAGGGCCTCTTAGATCCGACAAAGAAATGAAGATGATCCAGCAAAGAAAAATACAAATCCAGCAAAGTAGGAAGATATCCGGCAAAGTAATGATAAATCAGGCGAGATGAAGATATGGCTGGAGTTTATTAAAAAAAATTTCGCTAGAAAAACCTTCTCTAATACCATGTAAGGAAATGTGGGAGAAGAAGCTATGATACTTATTAGGGCAACAACCCAATAAATAGATACATGATTATATAAGAGTATGTATGAACATGAAGATATAAAGTATATATATGTATACGTTATATATATAGGTATGTTACTCTAACAATAAGAAATCCTAACTCTCTACTTGTGAAAACATGCAGGGTTACAAAAAACTCAATATTAAGATCACCTTTTTGGATTCATCTAAGTTGGGATCATATGCCTATTTAATAGAATTATATTGAAAACAATGTAATATAATGATTGTATAAGGCTTGGATGTTCCTAGAATCAATTGATGTAAAATCAGACTCCAACTTAGAGGATTTGAAATTGCTAATGTCTTTATTAGTATTCTTAATATTAGAATTAAGGGAATTCATATCCAAAATTTGGTAACGAATTAAATTAGACTTAGTACCAAAAATTAGATGAACAATTGCATACATAAGAGAGGAATTAGGAGAAAGATTCTAATCCTTGGAAACTACTCTATAAGACTCTAAGTATTCTAACCAATAGTTATAACAATGAAACATTTTGCTTATAGGGGCAGAAAAAGAAAAAGAAAGAACATGATTTGATGAAATTTAAAGAAGGATCTAATTTGACCTTGGAGCAAACAAGGCCTAGTTGACTGTTATACAATGTAAAATCAGAATCGACATGATCAACATTAAGCAAAGAATTACAAAATATGAAGTCAACAAAAAACCTAGCCTTGAGAAAGTAGAAAGAAAGGGTTATTCCTCATTGCTTACAAGAAGAGGTGATTAGAGAAATAAAAATTTCTTCGTAGAGGACTAAGGCAAAAATACAAAAGTTCAATAGGTAGATGGTAGAGTTGAAGCAAGTTTTTTAAAAGCTGGCTGAAAGTTGTATTATCATGAGAAAAGCAGCAACTCCAAACCATTAACAATCCAAGGATCATCAAAGAGAATGTTCAAAAGCATCTTCCTAAACTCACGTATGATAAAATAATAACCATGAGGAAGATCAACAATGTGAACAAAGATGAGCCCTTTCCAAACACTTGATAGTTTAACTTGCTCAGTAGGTAATACTTCCCCTTAAATAGTGTCTTCCTTGTGAGAGACCTTGCAAACTCGCCTCTTCCTTGCCATGGCAAGAGGGGGGAAACTCCCCCCACAAACCCTCTCCACCAAATCCTGGGCGGATGTCGCTGCTTCCAACCAGAGAAAGCCAGCTTTTTCTCCTTTGATGGATGGCCCCATGCTGAACAAACTGAAAGCCAACACCACAAAACTTCATTCAAATGGACCATAATACCGTTTCAAGAGCGCGTATGAGATTCCAGACTTCTCTTTATGGAAATTTTTTTTTTAAAATCCCCACCTTTTGAACAAGTCAAGGAGACATTGAATGCGAAATGAACGAACTTGGCATTTTCCAGATCTTAGATTTACCGAATAGATACTTGCTAATTCAATGTGGAACCCACAAAGCTATGTAGCGATTATTATTGGAAGGCCCTTGTGCGGTGAATGGTATTGTCCTGCAACTAGCTCCGTGGCAGCCATACTTCGAGCCGGTGTTCACGAAGATTTCTACAACTGCCCTTTGGGTGCAGCTACACAATCTCCCAGTTGAATTCTGGGATGGGGACTCCCTTGAAACTATCTCTGCTTTATTTGGTCATTTACTTAAAATAGACGAGGTTACATCCTTTTTGTCTAGGTCTAAATATGCCCGCATATTTGTTGAGATAGATCTCACCAAACCCTTGAAAAAGGGCTTTTGGATTGGAGAAGATGATCACAGAATCTTTGTTGTTGTGCTTTATGAGAGCCTTCCCACTTTTTGTTATAGCTGTGGTCTGGTTGGTCACGGGTCAAACTCCTGTAACCGTCGGAACTCTGAAAGCTCGGATAATCCCTTTCTAACCCTTTGCAACGACCAGGATGATCGGCAGAGGCAGGCGGTCAGGGAAAACTCCGACTTCATGAAAAATGGCATGGATGCAGGGATGGATCCAAGGCAATCGTAGAATAAGGGAGAATGGAAAATGTCACAAGAGTAGTCAGAAAATGATTATAGGTCTTGGATGTTGGTTGCAAGAAGACGGAGTTGCGCCGGTGGTCCTGGTGGTCCGGGATCACGTGCAATACATGCGACCTCATGTGACCACGGCACTCTTCTTCCCAATGTCTCGAATACCAGAAACAATGTTGCATGCCCGACACGTGGCGTAAGCTCCTCGAGAGGCAAGGGAGGCTTCACCAAGGCTAAGGATATGTTTCTAAGTAAAATCACTACTTAAAAGATGCATCACTCTGAAAAAGCTTCCTTACACATTGCTCAAGGTTCAGACCTCACCTCTGTTGCTCCATTCGAAATTGGTATGGAGAAGGGATCTTCGCCTGCAGCCTGTCTCCATCCGATTTTTTAGGGGGCCTTGACCTTTGTGCACCAGCTGAGTTCCAAGGAGACTCACCTTCTTGACAATACCCTCTCCACCCAAAGCATCTAAGTATTCTAATGAAAAAAAGAGCGTTCTCTCTGAGCCTCTGAAATCACCGGACAACCATCAGATTCTCATAACTTAAAAAATTTTGAGTAATGTTCCAGAACCAAGTGGTCCCTCGAAGACACATAAGATGATTGTTGAAAAAATAACCTCAGCACTAGTGTCCCCCTCCCATTCTCCCAGAGACTCTGATCAGGAAATGAGTGAATCTGACAAGGAAAAAGAAGAGTTCTCAGATGATGATGATGAGTCAATGGAGCCAGAAGATTCTATGACGTTGGACCAATATCAAACTAGCTACCGAAAGGAAGCTCTGCCCCGAAAGATATCTCAACCACAGTCATCCTCTCACAAGAAGGGAAGGGTGGTAGTAAATGGAGAGGGTTCTTGAGATCTTGTTGCTCAGTTTACTTTCTATCTTGCTTAGCATTAAAATGTTTTCTAATATCTCTGTTGTTTTTAATCAAGACATAGTCTTATTTCTCTATCTTACACTCTTATTATCCATGTTCACAGAAGTCACTAAAATCATATGTTGGAATTGCAGGGGAATGTCTTGCCGAGATGCAACTTCTAGAATTTTTCATCTAATGATAAAGTTTAATCCGGTAGTGTTTTGTTTAGTCGAAACCAGGAAAAATAATTATAGGCTTGAAAGATTTTGTTCCAAATTAAAGAAAAAATAGAATTGCGCGGCGATCATCGTAGAGGGATACTCAGAAGGAATATTAACTATTGGGAAATCAAACATCGGATATGTCACACCTCTAGTAAAATCAAGGTATGCTCTTCACTTAGTTATCACCACCGGTACGGCCAAGACCTGGTTAATTTCAACTATATATAATTCCAATTTCATTCAAGGTCAAAAACTTCTCTAGAAGGAGTTATCAAGTATGAATTTCCTTAATATACCGTGGCTTCTTTTGGGAGACTTTAACGCTATAATTTCTCAGGATGAACATAGAGGTGGTTCACATCACTATTATAGTAGAAAGGCAAGTGCTTTCGCTAATTTTATTGCTATTAACAATTTGTTGGATATCAATTATGTAGGCTCGAAGTATACCTGGTGCAATAACCAACAAGGGTTAACAAGACGGTGGGCTCATCTTGACCGCTGCCTTGCTAATCCTAGCTAGTCGAACAGTTTTGAAGTTTGTTTGGTAAATCATCTTCCGTGTTTTCTTTCTGATCATTCTCCTCTCCTTCTCAATATTTCTCCTCGTGATTTTACAAAAAAGAAAACTTTTCGTTTTCAAAATTACTGGCTTAAGCATTTGGGTTGCCATTCTGCGGTTAGGAAAGCTTGGAACTTTAAACCTCACTCGAACCCAATGCATGCAATTTCTCATCTTATCTCTCGAACTAGTTATAAGCTTCAAGAATGGAAGTCTAAAGGATTACACCCTCTCGATTCTGAGATAGAAAAACTGGAAAGCTATATTCTAGATGCTGAAACCAAGGATGATTCGAGTGATGTTAATGATTTTTCCCCTCAATCTCATTCAATTTTATATAATAAGCTCTCTGCCCTACGTAGACAGAATAATATTAAATGGGCACAGAGGGCTAGACTCCTTTGGGTTCAGTGTCGCGACAACAACTCTTCTTTTTTCATAATTCAGTCCGCTTTCGTAATCATCATAATATAATATCGCACATTAAGGACTCCAATGGTAATCTATTCACGGATCAAAAAAGCATCAGCCAGGTATTTATCAATTATTATTCTGATCTTTGGAAAGAACCTACTAATTATAATTTTCAGGAGATATTGTCTGTGGTTCCTGATGATCTTCCTGAAGTTTCTGCCAGTGATGGAGAGATGCTAACAAGTGAAGTTTCAAATAAAGAAGTCCATGAAGCACTTCAATCTCTCCCATCAGTTAAGAGTCCTGTTTTCGATGGCCTTAACGTGGAATTTTACCGTTTCTACTAGAATGAAATTGGAGAAACTATCTCTCCCATCAGGTATTTCTTTGAACACTCTATTATGCCTAATGCTTGGGGTAGGACCTCTATTGCTTTGATTCCTAAAAAACCTAACCCTAGGTTAGCATCTGATTATCGTCCTATTTCTTTGTGCAATGTGTGCTACAAGATTATCTCTAAAATCTTCACAAACAGCTTGAAATGCATCCTTCCCAAATTGATTAGTAAAGAGCAATGTGGTTTTGTTAATGGTCACACCCCTTTCGATAATATCATAACTCTCCAAGAAGTGGCTCATTCGATTGAAAATGATAATTGCTAAATTTTGAGAAAGCGCATGACACTTTGAGTTGGACTGTAATTCTTGCAACCCTTACCAAAATGAAGTTCCCTGGTAGCTGGATTAATTGGTTCAAACCCTGTATTTGCAATGTGTCTTATGCAATCCTGATTAATTAAAAACCTACGACTTGGTTCTCCACAGATAAGGGGCTTAAACAGGAGGACCTGATATCCCCATATCTTTTCATCCTAGTTGCTTAGAATCTCACTTCAACGCTTAATTTTGTCATGAGAACAAAAATGATCCCTGGTTTTAACTCTAATCTCAGTATCAATTTTAACCACTTGATGTATGCAGATGATCTTATCCTTACAACTCAGTCTTCTAGGAAAATCTACCGAAATATTAAGTTATGTCTCTCAAACTATGGTAATTTAACTGGTCAAAAAGTCAACAATTCCAAATCTAAAATCATCTTTCCAAGCCGTTTAATAAGCGTCTTAGCAAAAGCATAACTAATATTTTGGGGTACTAGGTTAGTTCTTTCCCTTTTAAGTATTTGGGAATTCTGATTCCTCCTAAGAGATTAATAAGATTGAGAAATTGGCACTCTCTTATTTTTCATCTCTGATTAATAAGATTGAGGAGTTAATAAGATTGAGAAGTCAGTTTCCTTTTGGAGGAAATCCATAATTTCTCGAGTTGGGAAAACTATCCTTATCAACTCCTCAATCATGCATGTCTACCCCTTTGTATTATCTCTCGGTCTATCCTGTTCTTGACTCAGTTCTGGATCGCATTAACAAAGCTGCCAAGGTCTTCTTTTGGTTAAAGGACAACAATCGAAAGGGCATCAACTCAGTTAGCTGGAATGAAATTACACTTAATCGGTTTGAGGGGGGTTTATTAGTCTGAAACCTTGGAATATCTAAAATTTCCCTTATGGCCAAAAATGTTTTCCGTATCCTCAATAAAAACAATGTTTGGTGGGTCTCTATCATGGATGATGAGTGCATTTTATATCATGTTTTCATGCCCTTTATTCCACTCTCTTATTCGTCCTTTAGCCTATTTTTGTGTATATTCGATGCTATTCGAGGTATAATGTTTATTGTGTAGGAATCTCAAGCTCGAATCATTTTGGAGTGAAACCAAGAGCGAAATGTCCGTGTTTGTTGACCAAGGGAAAAGAGCAAGCTGAACACGGGTAAAGCACGGTCGTGCTACATCCACAGATCTTCCCAGCCTGGGGTGACACGGGCAGGCTGCCAGTTACACGAGCGTGTGCCAGTCAGACACGAGGGTCGCACGACCGTGCGGCATCTTCTGATTATCTTAGGTTTTTCACTCATGGAAATCTCAGAAAAGAACATGGTCTGAACACGACCGTGTCCAAACCATGTCAGGCTCGAAACTGCCTTTTTAACTCCAGATTTTAGGGTTTAATCTCATCTTTCGTTCAGGGATTCTTCTCTCCACCAGGAGGACTTTGATGAGAGCGAAGATCAAACTTCACCACACCGCCTAAGGAGATCAAGGACAAGTTGGAGGCACTTGAGAGGTGGGGTTAGCACATGGAGCTCGACAAGGGAGACCATCTAGAGTTAAGAAGGTAGTAATGTCTTCCTCTTATTGTTCTTTCATTGTGTTTTCCTTGCTGTACCTACCCATGAGGGGCTAACTGGCCATAGTGCCCTAGGGTTGTGAACTTGGATGATTTGTATTGCTCTAACACTTGTTTCTATTGGTCTACGGAGTTTCATTTGATTCTTGTGTTTAATCTTGTGTTTGCATAACTTGATGTGCTTGATTTGCACAATTGCTAGGGTAAAACTCGGTGCGTGGCTTGTCTAGCAAGAAACACACAGTTACCTTAGCAAAAACTCGGTGTATTTGAGAACCATAGATGCAACATTGCTTGTGAGCACACACTTGAGGTTTGGAATGTACCTGGTAGGCACTTAGGGTAAGATAGCATGCAATAGTCTATAGGAATCACCCTAGGGAATTACTTTCATATTGCTGAAACACTCGATCCTAGTCTTCCTACCATCCCCATCATTATATCTTCTCTATACTGTTCGTTGATTCAACTGCACTTCCATTTGTGTTTCACTAGACATCAGAAGAGAAATTAGTACTTTGAGTACAGTTCCCTGAGGTTCGACAACCCTACCCCTCATGGGGTACCATTTTATTACTTGCTTGCGACCCGTGGACTTGCGGTTAGCGCATCAATGGATCATAAATATGGTGAATTTAACATTTGGACAGGTAAAATTCCTGCGAAATGCTCTTGGTTTTACAGGGGCATGTATCACTATTAAAATAGTTACTAAGAGAGGTGATGGGCACATGAATTGTCAAAAAGTATCCTCTCAGGCAATTAGGCATGTCAAGGGTATAATGAATTGTCAAATGAAGAGAGGTCTATTGCAGGAATTGGTTTCTTAGTAACTAACACACTATCAAACTTGATTTGTGATAGGAGTTGTGGCTGCCCTACTGAATCTGCTGTTGATGCAGATGCCAAAGCCTTATGTTTTGCTATGCAAAGCTGGATTAATTGGAGTAAGACCATCAAGACAATTCTATCAACAAATGGGGAGCTGGTTAAAGCTGTCATGCAAAGATCTTCATTGGAAGCTTGGAGAATGAACAGACAGATCTCATTGCCATAATGGGAAATCCAAGGTTGTAGGTCATCCCAAAGTATTGGAATCGGGCAGCATCTTCACTAGTCATTCATGGCCTAAATCATCATGAGATTTCCGTGTTCCATCAAGAAAGGGAGTTACCCAAGTGCATTATGAAGAATATTAGACATAATGGCATCCTTTGCTAGTTTTTTCTTTTGTTTTGTATTTTAGTTGTTTATTGTTTTTTCTTACAGGTGTTTATTTATAATCCTGAACTTCTGTAAACCTTTTTATTTAATTAATAAAATAGCTCTCTAAAAAAAACGTATATATATACTTCCCCTGAAACTTGCTTTGCGATGCAGTTTGGAGTTGGTCGTAAGCATAGAAATTGAATTCCAGGTTGGCTATGCTGAAGTTAATCACATGTCTTCAGCCTGTCAAAGTCTGCACTAGACAATGCAGAACACAATATTATCTCCCCAGCCTAAGGCATTGGCACAAAATATTCGGAGACAAATATAAAAAAAAAAATGGAAGAAGAAAATCAGAATCCATTGCCTTCACAGTTTACCGGCACACAAACATATCTTTAAATTGAAGGGGCACAATCATAAAGAGCCACAGAAAATATCTATAAACCAAATGATGGTTTCCAGTTAGATGACAATGCGAGCCTTAGTTCTTAAATACACTGCTATAGGTGAATGCTTAAGAGAAGTTACCTGTAAACAACCTGAATAATATTAACAAAAAGAAATAAAAAGGCAAAATATGAGAAGATAATCAAAATTCTATAGAAATTCCCAGGGCAACATATGTAGGTTTTCTCATAACAATACTGAGAAAACAATTCAATAAAGGATTAGATTTTCTAAGATAGAGAAGAAAAATTATGTAAGCCTGACTCCTGGAAAAGTATCTCAAGCATTCCCTGCAGCAGCTGCGGTTAGGCACATTATCTCTTGAATCGTCATGCATGGGCAAATGCCCTGAATCTAAAACTCAGCTTATCATTCACCAATAAAGCACTAAACTTGGATTAGGGTTTTTCCAACACTGATGTACCACCTCAGGTGACATTGAGTATCTGATTCACAAGCTTTTCTGGAAGCTTTTTTGTTGCCTGAATGTTAAACATAAATAAAATCAGATGCGTCCCTTAAGTAACCATGCAACATAGTCTAGGTTTTATGTTGATGACAAATTAGTGATGCTTTCATAAGATATGATGATGTTCACTGTATTAATTACTGATTACCTAAATTACCTGCATCTCATAAATGAAAATGCCAGTAATAGGAACAATTGATGAATTGCCTAGATAGCCATAGAAAATTAAACTGAAAAAAGTAGCCAGATAACAGGTCTAATCAGAGCACTGTGGAATTTTCCATGGGTAAGATAAAATTTAATAGTTTGGTCTATGTAATTACTGATAAAAGAAAAGAATCATATGCGATTTATAAGCTTACAGCAGAAAAGTTAGGATGATTGGCTAATTTTTTCTGATAAGTTCTCTATACATACGAAGAAAAAATGGAACACAAAATTCTTTAAGCACAGGAATATAGTGAAGTGACCTGAAAGTGTCGCATGTGCAAAATTGGCTCACACCCAACTTCAGCAACAGAATTTCCAAGAGGGGTTTTGACATTTAATCTGCTTGCTTGGTAGGCTAGAAGTGAATTGTCTTTGTCAGGGAGTTCATTGCATACCCAAAGCAGAGACCTAAGCGAATTCATCTGCAACCCAAAGACTGCATGGTTATTTAAAATAATTTCCAGCAATACATAAATCCGTTACACAGTAGCATTTCAATAAAAAAGTGAGATTTTTACACTCCATAATATGGAAAAAAGTAAAGAAAGAAAAAGAGCAGGATTTCCCAAGGTTAATTAAAATATTGACAGCACATTGACAGCAATAAAACATAAATCCCTTAATAGTAAACAAAACTTGATACCAATGATACTGGTCTACCAAAAAAAAACAAAAAACAAAAAACAAAACAAAAGGAACAATCATATCATAAATCATCTAAACATGCAGCAATGCAACAAAAATTGTGCACCTCATGAACATAATAAACAGAAAACTATCCAAGAAACAGAAAATAATTGAATAACTAGAGGATAACCAAGAACATGGTAGCAATAATTTCGTGGGGAACCAAAAAAGATTAAAGCTACCATACTAATCTTAACCAAATCTGCACTTTCAGCTCAAAACTAATCAACTAAGGAAAATTTTTCCCGTCTCCAATGGTGAATTTTATCTTCATCAGACCCCAAGTGATAATTTCAGCTAAAAATCCAGTAACATCTTATAAGCCTGGATGATGAAAATCCTAGGAAATGAAATGTTCAGATATGATACATTGAGGAGGCTATGCCTATCTGAGATGAGAGGAAAAGGAGGCTTTCAGAAATTAGAAAGTAAGTTCTCTGCAACCTTTAATAGAATTTAGGTCAGCATTACCTGGTGGAATATAAATAGAGGTATGTGATTAGTAAAAACACCTAACTCATTCAACATGTGTTGCAGGCATTGACGTTCAAAATGTTTAGAGCATAGGCACTTAATCTGCTTGCACAGTGGCATATCATCCACGGATATACTCTAGGGGTCATAAAATAATGAAGTTGCTAACCTTCATATACGGACAAGACGCACAACCCCCATGGATAGAACATCCTTCACCAGCAGCCACACCAGGAACAATAGCAAGCTTGGCGAGATCACCGGCAATGGTAGCCTCTAGTTCTTGTGAGTCACTTATAGATCTCCTTGACACTGAATTGCTTGAGACTGGAAACACAATCTCAACATTGATTCTTGCTCTTCCAGAGGATGGACCAGAATCCAGCAATTTACGAACTGCTGCCACAATGGAAGTAATCATCCCTGATTCAGTTCCTAAAACAAACTGAAGGTGGTCATCCACGTTTCTTTCCAATGATTCCCGGACCCGAAGTTGAATAAAATCTAAAATATTTTGAGTGGAACCCACAACTCCCATTCCTCTGCTTTTAGCTTCCATAGCCAGAGAAAACATTTCTCCTGGAACTTCGAAGTGAGCTGTCAGGAATGCATCACAGTATAGTTCTTTTATCTTCTCAACAACTTCATGCCCAAATAAGTGGTGCACAATGCAGGTACCATCCTGACAGACAAACCATAAGCAATAACACAAGAGAACTGCAGTAGCAGTCACTAATATAACCATATACCTGATAATAATGTAGGCGGGGCAATAATGACCTTATGGAGCTCCTATCATGCTGTGGATGTATCTCTGCGATCTCTTCATTTGACATGCAAGCGATTTGGCGGAATAGCTCTGCAATATTGGCCCCCATATATGAATCGGGGCCATACCATACGTGTAATCCTGGTATCTGGGAAAATGCCTGGGAGAAAAATCTTTGGATTTTAGGAATGGTAAAATGTAATGGTAGAACAAAAAAAGTAAACAAGCCATCCTATTATAACTTTATATTGCACATAAATCCCCTACAAATTAGAGGATGACCTATCAGGCATTACAAAGATTTGAGATAATGTGAAGCAGTGTATAACCTGCAATATGGTTTGCACGACATTAGAAGAAGTGCAAGTGATGGTTGGCACAAGTTCATGTCCATGAGCTTTAGTCTCCAAGGAAGTGTTTATATATATCACATGCAAACAAGGGGGAGAATTAGAAGCTGCCTCGAGAAAACGCATGTATTGTGGACTAGCGGCAGCATCTGCCAATGAACAACCAATTTGCTCATTAGACATCCTGTAAACACCAACCTGCATAAAGATAATGCATTATTATACAGAAACAAAAAGAGCCAAGATCAAGCAAAAAGAATTAAATTATTAACTAAACAAAGAATATAAAATTACCATGATGTGCTAGAGAGAGGAAAAAATATATAAAGAAATGCCTCTAAAACACTGATTTTTCTGTGCTTTCTGATATATTATAATAAAGAGATAAAAGAGAAGGATGGAGACATTTGAAGCTCAAAACCCCTAAACAGCAGTTATTGTTGCCTGTTTGACAAAATGGGAAGTGCTAATCTCATTTTCTGTCGATTTAAAAGGTGAACTACAAGAGGAAATGCAGGAACAAGAGTTTTATGCATGAAAACGAGCTGCATATTATGTTAGTTCAGGCATGAAAGAAATTATATATTTTGAGTTATTTAACAAATATTTAAGTGCAATGTTTTTACCAGGTGCATGAAATCTCCAGAAGCGATATTACTTATCCAAACTCTTTTAACAGGAGATAAATGGCTCAAATGGTGATGTTATAATAAATATGCTTGGAATTCTACATGCCTGTAATGCCCCTTTCGATATTTCCGATTATGGCCTCTTAAAGAGAATTAGATAATATGATCTGTAATTCCAAAGCAAGAAAACAAGTCGAACTAAGATATATACCTTTTCAAAACCAGCCTGATCAAGTATGGCTCTTACATTTTCTGACATAAAATCCACACCAAGTACTGTAATGTATTGACATCCAGCTTGTGCCATCTTGACAGCTGTATCTGCCATGACCAAGGAATCAGATATGTAGATGTGAGGCCAGTGCTTTTGTGCAGCAGTAAGGATTCCTTGAACTTCTGGATCCATATAAAAGTGTGCAACAACACCGATTTTCTTCTCCCTTAGCACATTCACTAGTTCCTCAACCTTTGACTCGCTGGGGGCCAAAAACATTGCCTGCAATGACACTAGAGAGGAATTCAAGATAGAATCCAACAAATTGATTCACTTAATAGATTTTGCATGAAACCAAGAGTTAATTGAGGTCTAAGCTATCTCAATTCTACTGATTCAAATGTAGAAGAATGTTGTGAGCTTCTAGAGAAAGCAATTTACCTATAGGTACATCTGAAAGACTCGAAATTTTGGGACATTATTTTGATGTTAGTTCAATTGTCAGCTCTTGTAAGGACACCATAACATGAGGTATATAAGATAAATTACCATAAACTCCTATTCTCATAACTTTATTTATTTATTTTCAAGCATAAAAGCTACAAAAAGGCAGCATAAATCCTCAGATCCAAAGCAGGTCAGCTCAAAGCATTCAAAAGAATTTTATCCAGAACCAGCAGAAGATAAAGCATTCAGTTACAATGCATATAAAAGCAAAATTTTCCATAATAGCTTTTCATGCACTAATATTGACAGTAAGGATGGAAAGATGTTGCTCCATTGTTTGTTATTATAAATTCAGAAAATCCCACATGGCCATGGAGTTATAGTTTGTGATGTGATTTTTCAACAGTCTCAGAACTTGTCAACAGATGATCTATGGTTATGCATTATTAAAGTTAATTCTGAAGTGAGCCTTTTGGAGAAAAAACTTTAATATTATTATGATATTTGATCATTTCCTCCTCCGCGGACACAGTCCAAGAGCCAAACTCAGATTTGGGAATATGGTTTAGGAACAGGAAGTAGTCTAACTCACCTTTTATCTCACCGCAATTACAGGGTATGTAGATTTACAGATGAATAAAATTGATCAAATAGAAATGGGAACAAGATACATATATGTATACAAGACTTGTATGAAATGGACTTATGATTTAAGACATGAATTAGATTAAATTAGCCTTAGCCTCAGAATGTTAATTGAACTACTTATTTCAGTTATTTAATTGACAGATACTGAGCTTTGGCTAACAACTCTTGTTCCACTTAATCCTTTCAAGATATTGGTAGTTCTTGAATATCGCAATTGCTTATCCACCTCCACAAACTAACAGATTGGATGCCCTTGCATTAAAAGCTCATCACTCGGTTGCTCCAAGTTTGAATTTAGTTTAAGGGTCAGCCCTTTACTTATATAACTAAAACATACAAGAAAATTTGCCATCCATGAATAACTGATTGTTGTAATTTTCTTACAAATTTATTTGACAACTTTGATGAGAAAATTAAAACGCAGCCATAACTCTAACAGCTGATTCAATCACCCAAATTTAATTAAGGTCTAAAGCTTAATTGAGGTCCAATTGAGACAAAATTAGGTCTTATTGGAATCAACTGAGCAAAAATAACTTGATCTAATAACTCTCCACATATTAAAACTTACATTAGTTCCAAGTAATTTATTGAGCTTTGACAACTATCAACCAAGAGAGCAAATAAGCAAGGCTACAAATAAGTACATTACTCAATATAGATTTGACACAAAATAATAATTACTTAATCAAAAAGATAATGATAGGTTAAATAACAATTTTCTCAAATAAATAGAAAACTCTATCTATTAGGATAAAATCACCCTCATTTCTAAGAAAATTTTGATCCATTACAATTTTAACATGAGTTGCTTACCGCTAAATTTAGAAACAAATAGTCCTCAATAAATAACAACACTTCAATCAACATGACTCATGATCAACTTCCATTTTTGTTCTTACACATTAACAGAAAAGCGGAAAAACTTTCATGACTTGGTAAAACCTATGATCCATGGACTTGAGTGGCAGGCTGTGGACAGAAACCATGCAGGAAGGAAAAGAAAGAAACAAAACTAAAATCAAATTTTAAGACTAGCACAAATGGACCCAAACAGTACACCATCTGTAATGACAAAAGAAAATTTTGAAAGATAAGGACAAGCAGCAACATTGCTAAGAAAAAATATATTTAATAGCAACAACCCACATACCCACCAAGAAAAGATAACAACCCATAAAAGAAATGCTCATTCAGGATCAAGATTTTTCTTTTAAAAAAAAAAAGAAAAGAAGATGTTAGAGTAGCTGCAAAAGTTAGAAATAGCCTTACCAACTCCCAAAATTAGTTAATTTTATTGAAGGAACAAAAAATAAACAAGCAAGCTATCAGTCAAACAAAAGCCCCACAAAATGTCACATCAACTGACATTTAGAAAACAAATCTTTGATTAATTATTCCAAATGAATGCGAGTTTCCATTTACTATCATCAAGAAGAAATTGAACATTTATTCAACAGAAGCAATCGTAATTCAACACATCGTGATAACAATGGCCTGATGATATAAGCTATATCACTGACCTTAACATCAAAATATTAAAATAAAAAAAAAAAAAAAGAAAAACCCAAATATGCAGGTAAAAACAGTAAGCTAAGACCTAAAATGGTCCTTCTCCAAACCAAATACATATCCCTAGGTTAGTTTTGTTGATTATATCATCTATTCTAAGAGGAATTCCATTTGTATGTGCAAGGCAGGAAGTAGGACCATATTCCAAAGCCTTCATGAAACCCGCTTTTCATCCTACTCAATGAAAGAAAATTTAAATCAATTAAGAGGTACATAAATGATATGGAGAATTTTCAGGTATTAAAATAGAAGTAAACAAAAGACAAGCATTCACAATTCACCGAATGCTACCAAATTCTAACTGGATTTCATCCATCAAACTGTAGCAACAATCGCTGTAATTGACTCTGTTGGCGTGCTAATATAAAAATATAAAAAGTTCTACATCATTCCATCATTACAACTATCAAAATCAAGCAATCTCTACCATTGGATCTCCCATTTAGACTTAAAAAATGAATTTAAACATGAAAAAACAAAAACACTTCATATCAAACAAAAAACATTATTTGCCGTAAGGAAATTGTCTTTCTTATTAGATTCATTTTTGTTTTTCTTTCTTTCAAGTGAGAGCAAGAGAAAGAAAGATCAGAATAAGAAAAGGAACAAAAGACAAAAAGAAAAACCGTTGGAAGTCTCACCTGGGCTTCCGCATAGCTCCCCTTGGCATGAATCCCATCTGGGCCAATCACCAGAGAAGGAAACGGCTCTGCGCTGACTCTTCCATCCGCCTCCGCTACAAGCGCCTTCGTCTTCTTCTGCATACTGATCAACACATTATGCCACGTATTCACCCTCGAGTTCGCCCTCCCCGGCAATCCAACAACGTTCAGATCCCCAAGATCCTCCGAACGCATCTCTAGCACCTCCTCTGGCAAGGCGCCATCGAGAACCTCAATCAAACAAGAGCAAAACCCCCGGGTGATCTCCGAGTCAGAGTCAGCAGCGAACCGCATACGACCAGACGAGTCAATCGAAGCAGAGACCCAGACCTGGGCGGTGCATCCCATGACACGATTGCCAGGGGTGCGAGCATCATCATCGAAGGGCGGGAGATCGGAGGCGTAGTGGAGGAGGCACTTGACTCGGTCGACGGGTTCAGGAAGAGAGCGAAACTCCGCAGCGAGTCGGAGGAGCTTTAAACGGGGGTCGGAGAGGGCGAAGGGAGTTTCACGGGCGACGGCGGAGGAGAGGGAGGGGGAGGGGCCGAGGCCATGGATGGATCGGAGCGGAAGAAAGAGAGGTCGGGAAGGGATGAAGAATCTCTTGGAAGGCAGGAGAAGAGAAGGGGTGGGGTTTGGAAAGAAGGAGAGGAGGTTGGCGGCGAGGGAGGAGGAATCCATGGGAGGAGACGGAGGTCGTGTATGACGGGGGAAAGAGGGAGGAAGAGGGGAGAGGGAGTTTATAGACGGTGAAGGAGGTGGTGGGGATGCGCATGGGGACCACAAGTTAGAAAGCAGTGGAACGAAAGGGCCGTGTCTCGGGTGGGGCCTGAATTTTTTAGACATTCGAGGCATTATTCGCCCTCTTTTTCTTTGTTGAGATAATGTATTTTAGCGGTGTTTGTTTGGTTTTTTTTTTTTTAATATTGTATTTTAAAAATTATTTATTTAAATATAAATTTTAAATTATTTATCCAAATACGTAAAAAATACTATGCATGGTATTTTTTTTCACATGTGTTTTGTCAGATTTTTTTTATTTTATAATAATATTTTATATTTAGAATCTTATAAATTTTTTAAATTAAATTTTTTTTCTCACAAATTCTATTTAAATTTTACAATGGTTTTTTTTAATAAAATTTTATACTTAAATCCTTATAATTTTTTTTTAATTTAAATTCTTTCTTACAACTCTATTTAAATTTTATAAAGGGTCCTTTCTCACAAACATAAGATCATCATAAATTTAAATGAGTAGTCAAATCTGCAACCACCAATAATTATGGCAGTCAAATCTAATAATTGTCAGATTTATAACTGTCAAACCAATAACCACCAAATATTTAAAACCACTCATTGGCAGTTGGACGGTTGGCATGTCTAAACGTTGGGATTTGCAAAGAAAACGCTTGCCTCGCTTAAGCCGCACCATTTTGCTTTCTTCTTATTATGCTAAAGCCGGTGGAGATACTTTTTCCCGCAGTCGTCTTCCTCACGAAAGTCTGCCTTCAAGTTGTCCATGGAATTGATTTCTCATTCAAAGTGTTCCGAGTTAGGTTTATTGGCAATATCCTTTCAAGGAAGAACCTTGTCGAAAGGTGAGATCGCATGTTTGGTCAAAGATTCTCTATTGCTTGAATGGTGACTCATGCTTGAATGTTTGTCAGTTTTAGTCTATGTAGTGTGGTTGTTTATTTCATGTGTATTATTAGGCAGCTTTTATGTAAAATTCGAAATTCTCTATTGTGTATTTGGTAAAGTTTGTCATTATTGTTTCTCATTTTGTATATTGTTTTTTTTTTTTGTTCTTATGTATAATAAGGTTTTGATCGTTCCGGCGATGACTGATTATTTGCTTTTTTAAATGACAACAGCAGATGGCGACCATGCTAGTGAATGCAAGGTGTTACCTCACCCCATTTGTGGAAACACTCACAGAGTTGAAGGAGATAAACAGGCGCAATTTGGGAGATCCTCCGCGGAATGCCTTTTGCCTATAAGAGAGAGGGGTGCTTAACGCGCTGTTGTAGGTCTATGATGATTGCAACCAATGGTTTAGGATAAGGGAAAGCATGCTACCATTCAGGGTATAAGACGTCGCGCTCGTTTTAGGTCTCCGTTGCCATTGAGATTTTGTATCTTTCAAGTACGAGAAAGACCAATCCATGTTTGAACAAACATTCTTGAATAAAATGCATAACCGGCACCATAATGTGATTAAGCCAAACTTATTCAAACTTGTTTACAGCAAAGATGGTGAGGAGGAGACATTCGTGAAGCTCCTCGTTGTCTACTTCATGACGACCGTCTTCTTCCCCAATACATTACTAAATGCACCTTTATTGGCAGTGAGGTATCTTGAAGATCTGCCCTCGCTTGGCCTTTACGCCTGGGCACATGTCATTCATAGGTGGTCGATGGTCGAAGTACCATTGATGGTCACCCGTGTCCAGTATCAGTGTAAAGAATAGTACACCACAGCAGGCTACTTGAAAAGGTGGGCCATAGCCCTGATCATCTAGTTTTCGAGGTGATGAGTAGTGTAAAGAAAAAACGCCTTGGACAGACTCCCCGGATAATGTGCTATGGGGAAAGCAGTTTCATTAAGGAGGCGTCCATCGATCCCTTACTGAAATCACTTAGGGGCTGTTTGGTTGCCTGTAAATGAAATTACATGTAAGTGAAATTACAGTGTAATTGAAAATGCTGTATTTTAACTTACATCACAGTTGTTTGGTTTGTTGTAACTTAAAATGCTGTATTTCTTTTTTCTTTGTTTGGTTTGATGTAAATTGAGGGATACAATTACCATGTAAGTGAAATGGTAAGATTACCCTTATTAAATATTATTAACACTAATTATTTAATATTATTTATAAAATATTTTAGATTACTATGCTTCATTTTTATCCCTAAAAATTAATAATTACTTTAACTCCCATTATTTAAGATTAATACTAATTTAAAATTTAATTAATTTAATTGTGATTTATTAGATTTAAAAACAGTTAATTGCAATTAATATTTCAAAATACAAATCTTAACCTCACCGGCAATTAATTAATTTAAAATTTGTTTTATTTATTTAAGTTAATAAATAAATAAATAAATAAAACAAGATGAGAGTTAGCAATCTATTCGCGTAATCACGGCCAGGACTCCGATCTTGAGCACCGGACTTGATCTTTTCAAGGATTTTCCTCTTTAGCCACAGCGACGCGGAACTCGACCTGTTCTTATCTTATCGCTGATGCCGGATGAGAGATCGAGAGAAAGCAAGGAGGAGGCCAAGGATGCGGCTGATCTCTAAGGTGGAGACCTCAAGCCGCTTGATGATGCGTCGACAGTTTAGAAGGAGATAGAGCCGGTTCTTTTTCCCTCACTCGGAGGCGAGAGCGCATTGAATTGATCTCGCGGCGGAGCGCGTCGGCCGAGGAGGCCAGGGCGGCGGAGGCGGCTGGGGGGCTTGTGAGATCTCTTGGAGGACGGGAAGGAGATGCTCAAGGTAAGAGGAGAACTCTGTGAAAGACTGGCGCTCGATGAGGACGTCGCGCATGGCGTGGATGGTTTCAAAGACAACCTCGATGACGCGCGAGATGAGCTCCAAAGCCGGCAATAGCGAAGCGCTCTTCAAGACTTCCATCGGCATGGCCAGCCCCCAATCGGAGCTCTCTAGGGATCCATGGTGGGCAGCGCTGCTTAGGCAAAAGAGGACGTCCGATTGTGAAAGAGGGGTTACTTTAAGAAAAAATATTTTAAAACAAATGTTGCATTTGGACTTACGGCCAAATTGGTCGTAAGTCCAAATGCAGCAAAACAGCCCTTTTGTGTAACTTAAATCCCTGCATATATGCTTTTACAGGGAATCAAACAATCTATGTTAACATTTTACATGTAAAATAAATTACATCACACCTACTTACAGGTAACCAAACAGCCCCTTAAAGAAAAACATGTAAGTTTGTTTTTTTATCTATTTGTGTAAAATACTTGGTACGTGTGTGTAAGGAGTCACATTTTTATGTTTATTATTTAGGCTTCATGTGTATTATTCTTTGTTTATGTGTAACATAATATCTTCGAGTGTATAATATACAGTTCATATGTAGGAATAATGTTTTATGTGTAAGGTTTAGATTATCTGTGTAGGATATCTTGACGACCTACAAATTTTTGCTTCGAGTGTATAAGTACGAGTGACGAAATTTTCGCACGAGAAGAGCATACCAAAATTCTTGTACCTTCACCAGAGATTGATTTTCCACCTACAAAGGTTACCCAAACAGATCCAGAGGACACAACACCCCCTGTTGAAAAAAAAAATACTTGATGAAGATTACTACACCTGCAGCACCCCTTGTTAACATTTCGGTTCTTGCGGCTCTAATGCCTACACGTACACTGGTTTTTGAAGTTTCAGCCGAGAAAAATGAGACCCCCCAGGCAGATAACGTGACGCAGTAGTGTGGAAGACATAAGTCAATCCAACCCTATCCCCATTTCTCCCAAAAGGCCTCCACTAAAAAACACCCCTTCGAAAAAAACTCCGC
The DNA here is from genome assembly GCA_020875875.1 of Dioscorea alata. Lineage (NCBI taxonomy): Eukaryota > Viridiplantae > Streptophyta > Magnoliopsida > Dioscoreales > Dioscoreaceae > Dioscorea > Dioscorea alata. The sequence goes on from CM037015.1 coordinate 7,037,085, forward strand.
TAAAAAGATCCCCACCGAAGAAGATTCCAGTGAAGCGAGCCCCAACAAAGAGGGCCCTCCGAAGACTACAGAGACAGCTTCTTCTCACTCATTTGATGGGTCAGAGGCCGATAAAAAGGCCATGCGTGTTGTTGATGTACTACTTGAAGCCCTCACGAGTACGAAGGCTGTGAAAGACAAGAAAGATTCACTTGCTCTTGTGCCATACATACCTCCTACCGAGGGTCAGGTGTATCATGAGACCCAAGTAAAGGTTTTAACATATTTCCTACCGGTGAAGAAGAAATATGCTGGTTTCGGTAGGTTGAACCAGATCGAATAGGCATCCATTTTGATCTATCTAAACACACGTGTTGACAAGTAATTCTTTCTCCTTGTGCTGTATGATTATTTTTTATGATTAGAGTTTACTTAAGATTTGTTTATTAATAAATTATATGTGTATGACTACATTTTCCTATGTAACATAGTTGCCTCCTTCTGCAATAGAGTTGTCTTTCTATGTAACATAATTATCTTCCTGTGTGACATAGTTGTCTTCATGTGTGACATAGTTGTCTTTCTTTGTAACATAGTTGTATGCCTGTTTAACTTAGTTGTCTTCATATCTAACATAATTATCTTCCTGTGTAACACAGTTGTCTTTCTGTGTAACATAATTATCTTCCTATGTAGCATAATTGTCTTCATGTGTGATGTTGTTGTCTTCCTTTGTAACATAGTGTATTTCTGTTTAACATAATTGTCTTCATGTGTAACATAATTATTTCCTGTGTATTTCTATATGTTTTTGTTTATTACTAGTATTTGTTGTATAATCAATATGCTAATTACTGACATTATCTGCACTAATTATGTCATATAGCTCTACCATCTGGAGGGATGATTGTGAGTTTACAACCTGCGATAATTTGTACATCCTCCTCGAAGGAAAAAAAAAAAAAGGTCCTTAATGATGTCGTTGAAGTTTGATCCTTATGATTGGCGAGGAATTGCTGTCGAATCCGTTGGCGTACAAGAGATGGGCAGCTGTTTCGCGGCCTTTTGCCCTTGCAATGAAGAAGTTGGAATTCGATGTGGATCAGGCTATATACATGATGTAGGATGTCATATATGAGCAGAAGGATGCGGAAATTATTTTGATGCCCATCGTGCTTCATAGGCACGATCATCTTCTTACCCTCAATCTCCTTAACCAAAAGTGTGTCAACTATTCATCCCTCATCTTAGACGTATATGACAACGATGCCATATCCATGGTAAGTGACTCTCGCATACTTTACTGACGAATGTGTGTAATCCCCATTTATTTACTCTTTACTGACGAATATTTGTTATTTTTCAGCGGGGTCTGTTTGAAATGTTCATCAAAATTAACGCAGGGTACCCCAAGTTCAAAGACAAACCTTTAGAGCATGATCAATTGTACCCACAATAAGAACTGGAACTAACGACTACTCGATTTTCTATATCTGATATATGGAACAACTGTTGAATGGGGAAAAGCTAGACATACCATGGTTAGACGTCTCATTCATACGGCTATGCTACGTCGCACGGATATTAGTTGACGTCATGCGTAGGAGAGTTATACCACATAAAAATTAGTGGAAAACACTAGCGCGGAGGACGCAGCTAGGGAAGAGACTACTGTAAGAAAAGGCATCGCCACCAGGAACGTCGACGCTAAAGGGGATGGTGAGGCTGCTACTGTGCCATTTATTTGGGAAAAGGTCACAACTGCACCGGATGAAAAGGCTGATGGAGCTACGGAAGAAGGCGGTTAAGATGTAGCTACTACAGGAGAGAACCTTGCAAGGGATGATTCTACTAGCAAGAATGACAACTTTGGCAAGTAATTAAGTTAACGTGTACAAGAACTGTATATGAATAAGCAACAACTAATTTCAAAAGTACCAACTTTCATTAATACAGGTTCAGTGTAAGAAAAAAGTTAATACACAGAAAATACAATATCATAAACATATATTGGTGATATGACACAATAATATAAAATAATACACATTACAGTCACATCATACACAAAAATGACCAAAGACTAAACAGGAAACATACATAATAAACAACAACGAGGTGCGTTAAAAAAAAAAAAAAAAGACAAACCAACCTGCATTGACTATGCATGTAATGTTCAATCCACTATCCCTTCATTACATGATCGTCGGTTTTGGCCAGGTTGGTGACACTGACTACAGTGTAAATCATGGGCATTGAAAGCCTATGACTCTATTCTCTTCCTTCGTGGACGGCTGGGGTGTTTCTTTGATATTGGTGGACATATTCAGAGTTCACAGTTATCGTCGTATGATTTGTCATTGTCAGGGATAGGGTATATAGGCTCGGCATATGCTTGACGGTAATAGGTGGCTGTGAAATAATCGTCTTTGTAACAGTGCACATTCGTGCCCGTTTGCATGATAGCGGTACATGCTACTTGCAATGAGGCAATGTACCTTCCATCTTCTACATGAACACTTCCACATCCGCAGGCTAACAACATTGTTGAGTTCATCAGCCACTTCATACGTGTCAAGGTCAGATCGTCCACTCTCAGACAGCGACTGTCTTCAATAATTTGTTCAACTTTCTTGTGGATCTCAGGCGAAAGGTATGTATCCCACTTGTTTGATACTTCGCTGTTCTTTGACAACATATTCATAAGTTTAAGCCTGTTGATGAAAGTAAGAGATACACATTAAGTAAACATAATACATTGGAAATGGAAATAATAAAGTTAAACACAGTTTAGTAAATGAGAGCTTCCCATAATATGCAACAACAAATGATATTACACACAAACATGACGTAATACACAAGTAAGCACGGTAATACATAGGAAATGTCACTCCCGAACCTAGTTTAACGAGTATGGTGCACCGACAAAAGGCTGCATACCCACAAGGCCGAGACCAAGTGAGCATGCAAGGCCTTAGAACATGTCTCACAAAAGGATATAACATTTAACATACAACTGGATTCAGAAATAAAAGAAACTACAATGTTCAAAATACAATGAATCAACTAACAAGGTCTGACAGAATAATTATTCAAAGACATGAAAATCTAAAACCCCAAGAGAGGGAAATTTTTTTAATTTTCTAGCACTAGAAAAACAGCTTGCACCATGACACTAAGCTGCCACCACTCACACCTATTCATGATCTGGAAAAAAAAACACGAACAACTTAATGAGCTTGGGAACCCAGTAAGCAACCACTAAAAATATCGGGATCACAAAAAGTTCAATAATTTTAGTAAACATACAAAGTGTAACATAATGAAATAAATATCAAAATGAAACCCAAAAATCAGAAATAATTCAAAATATATTTAATTTACCAAAATAACTATCATATAAGTCCCCCAAACAACTAATGCAAAACAAAACATCAGAATTCATTTGTTTAAACCCGGTGACCTGAGTCAGATTTCAGAGCTCATATGTTTACCCTCGGTGACCCGAGTTAGAATATCAGAAGCCGTTATTCTTCACCGACGGAACGGTGCGAAACTGCAGTTTCTATGTCAGAAGTACATGTCGACACGGTCTGTGTTTAACCCCCAGTGACAAGGTTATTGCACAGTTAATTAGGGACTATGAGTTTCTATAGCAAAAATATGTCGAGTCCAAAATTATCGTCAACGCAATAATACTGAAATTCAGTGATCCCGTTTTCTAACAAAAATAATTCCAATTATATCAACAATAACACATTTAGCAAAACAATAATTAAATAGCCAATATGTGACAACATCAATTAATATAAATAATCAATATTGTCTACATATATAAGATTATATAATATAGACATAAATAAGATTATATTATATTATATATCTATATATATATAGACATAAATAAGATTATATTATATTATATATATATATAATATTCAACAACATTTTCTTTCTTTTCCTTTAATATATAATATTCAACAACATTTTCTTTCTTTTCCTTTAATAATTTGATAAAAACAAATAAAATAAAACAAACAAATGACAACCAAAGGAATAGCTCAAGTCAGGTTAACATATGTATATATATAATTCGTACTATGCTAAAATACCATAAATTAAATAACATCAACATATTTGGAAGTAATCATCAATAGGAAAAAAATATCAATAATCAAATAAATAATTTGTCAATAGTATCAGAATAGTTTTTTTTTCTAAACAGTAAAATCCGAATTAATTAAATAATTATGTGAACCATTATCGAAAATCAGAAATTTACATATACATATATATACAGATTTATATGTGATTTATTTACCTGTCTATCGCTCAAAACCCCCAAATCCTACAATAGGTCAAATTTCTTCGGTGGAACCTATAGACATGCATGCCAAGATCAAACCCCACAGAATTAACATGATACCTACAAGCATTAGAATCTAGGCCAAACTAACTTATCACTCTAGGATATAATTTTGAAAATACTTAAAATCAATAAGACAACCACCTCACAGAGACATAGGGTTAACACTGATTTTGACAAAACTGAGACGTACATTTCAGCTATAAACATGACTATAAACATGCTCCTATAATAATAACAAAACCCTTTAGGCAAAGAAAAGAATATAAAAAAAATCCTTAAGTGTGCCACGCTACATTAATCAAAATCAACAATGCATGAAAAAAATTAAAAGTATGAAATCTGGTAACCTATCTCATGCTAAACAAAAACATTAACAGCACTCATATCGAGGCATACACTAGAATCAATACATTATGCTTTCTAGAATAAAACCTAAGCTATAGTGATCATGCCAAAACAACCCTTTTATATATATATATATATATATATATATCCATCAATAGAGCCGATGAAGTGAACATGCTCACAGATTTAACACACGAGTCTTTCATACATAGGATTCCAAGTAAGGATGGTCAATAAGAAAAATTACCACCACAGGAACATCGAAATTTGCATGCAAAGAGGCTTATAACACAAAGCATGGAATAGCAAGGATCTACACAAATGCAAGCCTTTTCTAAAGAAAAATAGGAAATAATTATATATTATTCTAACCTTAAACGATCTAATCATAAGGATAGAAAGAAGCAAGCAACCTACCTTGACAATAAAAGTAAAACTATCCAAGAGAAATTCTTCTTGCCACCATCGCCAGCATCACACAATAACAAGGAGAGGAAGGGTAGACTAGGTCCCTTTCTTCTTTTTTTTTTTTTTTGTGTTATTTCTTTTTTTTTTTTTTCCTTTCAAATGGTGATCTAAACAGAAGGAGGTGAAGAGGCTAGGGTTTCAAATAAAATTGAAAAAAATTTAAATACAAAATTTAAAACCAAATTAAACGTAACTTCCCAATTAATGTTACAATTTACCAAAAAAAATTGGTGGGCCCACAATTGCGGTGGGGCCCATAGGAAATTATATTTTTGTTCTAACCTTATTAAATCAACCATGCTTATCATTGGCAAATGCTACGCTTCTTTAATAAAGGCGTTGAAAAACTCACAACATTGGAGTACACTCGCATCATCGCACCCCCCCCCCCCCCCCCCCCCCCCCCCCCTTAAAACAAAAAATTGAACCAATAGTCAACATCGGACTTGTGTAGCACCCAATCTTGCACAACAGTTGATATAGATGCAAGTTCATTGACTGCATCATCAAACTCCTTTGATGTGTAAGTGTACGCAATTTTCACAACTACTGCCCAACACTACTCAATGAACTTACACATGGGTATTGTTTACGATATTTGGATGTGTAAGTGTTCCCGAGTCTAGCATTCAACTTCATGAAGTTCACATCCAAATATCGTAAACAATACCCATGCGGCAATGAGGGGAACACTCTTATAATGGTGTTCACAAGACCTTGCACCGGTCAGAGATAAATGTGATAATTTTATCGTAATCTTCTTAACTGTACAACGCATCCCCAAGGGTAGCGATATATCAAGTCCAATTATCATTAATTTTGTTGTCAACGATGGTGAATGTTGCATGGAATAGACCTGCATGTCATTTTTTCCTGTAGCTCCCAACAATACTCCACCGTACTTGCCCAGCAAGTGAGTTCCGTTAAGAAAAAGTAACGGTTTGCACGACCGCTTGAACCCCACAAACAGGCCCAAAAAGAGAATAAAGCGTACTTAAACCGCTCCCCGTCATTCTCAATGGTGACGACACTACCGAGATTTGTCTTTGCCACTTTATCAATATACCATAGAAGCAAATCATAGCTACTTACCTTGCTACATGGATGGCGACCCTGGCAACGTTTTTCCCCATCCAAGCACGTTTATATGGAAGGCGAACACCATGTTTCCGTAGTATGTCCTTCTGTATATCGGCCCCGCGCACCCCGTCTTTGAGTCCCAGGCCTATGATAAGGCGTGTGATGTAGGGGCCTGCAAAGATGACTCCAACCTTGGGGTACTGGCCCTGGTAGCGCATGTACTCAGCTAGAACGTGCCCTAGATGGAGTGGCTCGCTCTGTACCATGAAGTGTAGGTAGAGCAGCTCTTGTCTACTCAGCACCCCTGTGCTATCTCCTCTACCGCTCACTGACCTACTCAATACGGCATGGATGTACCTGTACGCTGGTCGGGAAAGGAATGTCGCCTTCGAAACCCCCGGCTCGTACTGCTCATCCCCGTACAATGCCCTATAGGCCCTCTGAGGTGTCAGGGTCCCTGGGTAATCGGTGGGCAATAGCGCGTACTTCTCCGTCTCGGTAAATGCCCCATCGTAAAGGCCCATCATGACCATGAACCGGGTAATACTCAGGCTGAAGTGTCGACCGAGTGCACAAAACTAGATCGTCTCGTCATTTGTTAAGCTGTCGTACCCTCGATCGAACTCAATGGTCGATAAGACCTTGAGGGTAAGTGCTCGAGTTGCTGGCTCTCTGATAGATAACAAACGGTCCCAACTACCGACTGCAAGTAGCTCCTCAACCTCGGTAGCTATGGCGTCACCCCCCTGTAAGTCCCTCAGTGCACTCAGGTCCGGGTAGCGTGACTGTACAAATCAGAGTGCAGATAGCCTCTTGAATCTTTCTCTGTGCTCCGGTAAGTCAAAATCTGTCTCCTCGAGAGATGGGGTGGGCTCACAGGGTCACTTTCCTGCCGATTTCCTAGACCTAGAAGCCATATCTGCAAAGTTGCAAAAGAAAACAGTTAAAAACAGGTCAAGAACACAATCTGCAGAAATCCACACGGCCGTGTGGAAATTCCACACGTCCGTGTGGATCGTCGGGCGGACAGAACTCCACGGCCGGGGAGGCCAAAATTTTCGTTTTTACAATCTAATTTGTTCTAGATTTCTTCTAAGCATGTTCTAATATACTTTAATCATTTAAACAAAGTGAAATTATCAATATGAACGAATTATATCAAGAATTGACGAAGAAAAAGGGTTTGAAGTTCTTACCGACCGTGTGGACGAGTAGGCTTAGAAATCGGCCGGAAAAACTCGTCTAAGTCCTCCAAAAACACGATGAGAAGGTCGGGAAAGTAGTAGAGAGGTTCAAAGAGAGTTTGAGAGTGATTAGATGAAGAGGCACGAGTGAAATATAAAAGAAAACGCGCGGCTTTTGAAGTTCTTGGGATTCACACGGCCGTGTGGAAATACCACACGGCTGTGTGCCTCTGAAATTAGGGTTCATAGGGGCCAGCACACGCCCTGTGTGCACTATGGTTTCTCTCTGGACTACCCCACACGGCCGTGGGAGACTCCCACACTGCCGTGTGCCTTCACAGGGGAGCTCCACAGGGGCTGGTACACGTCCGTGTGGATTCACGAGAAACACAGAAGGTCTCTGAGAAATTTTCACACGGCCGTGTGGAAATTCCACACGGCCGTGTGCCCAACCTAGCCAAGAACACAAGGCCGGTCACAGGGGCACCCACACTCTCCTGTGGATTCTCTGGATCAACCCGAGAAACTCTAAGTGTTCCACACGGCCGTGTGAATAATCCACATGGCCGTGTGCCTTTCACAAGCTCTCCCACAGGGGCAGCCACACGCCCCTGTGGTTTCTCGTGGAAAGAAGGGGATTTTCTGCAGAATTTCACATGGTCGTGGAAAACTGCCACACGGCCGTGTGCCTTGGGAAATGGGCACTCACAGGGGCACCCACACGCCCCTGTGAACTCTCTGGAACGAGAGTTTAAGTCCTGAAGGATCTCACACGGCCGTGTGGAAATTCCACACGACCGTGTGCCCCTTCTGAGGGTTTTCACAGGGGCAAGGTCACGCCCCTGTACCCTCTCTGGTTGAGCCCTAAGTGGTAACACACGCCCGTGTGTTAATTCCACAAGGTCGTGTGTTTTCTCTGGTTTTCTTAGAAAAATTCACAGACTCACAGAAAAATTTAGAAACACAAATACGATGCTTGGAGCCTGTGAAAACCATCAAAACACGACCAGATACTATGGAAAACATGCTCAACCGACTCAAACTTCATCAATTTTCATTTAGGCACACGAAAACATCACAATCCACAAAAAAAATATCGCAGCACATGCATTAAAAACTTAGGACACCAACACTAAGACTTTTATTCATGCTAAAACTAAACTAGATCCTAGAAAAGCTGTAAAACCTTGGGTTGCCTCCCAAGAAGCGCTTGTTTAACGTCACTTAGCTTGACGTACCTGCCTTACCTTACGGAGGTTCATGAATGGAGGTTACCCTCGTCCCTACAACCTGAAAGCATGCATTACATAACCTTTGTAGAGTAGAGGGAGAGTTGTCGAATTTGTTACCACAAAAGGGTGAAACACCCTTACTCTGTAAATGCTCATCCCCCTTTTTGTTGGGGTTCTTCTTGTGGCGTCTTTTCGACCTCTTCATCCTCCGAAGCATCTTCTTCATACACTCCGTCTCCATCTTGATGTCTGTCTTGACTAGACCAAGTGAAAGTACTTCTTCTTCTTTGATCTCCTCGTCTTTGTCTGGCCACCCTTCATATGGATCCGGGTTTAACATTTCCTACACATAATCATCAATTAGTTCATCGGTGGTGTCAAGAAAATATAAAGTATCATCAAAGTCAAGAGAGTGTCTCATGGCTTCGGCGAGGCGGTATGTAAGCTTGTCTTCTCCCACTCGCAATGTGAGCTCCCCGCCGTCCATGTCAATCAAAGCCTTGGAAGTGCGCAAGAATGGCTTTCCAAGGATCAATGGAACCTCGACATCTTCATCGACATCTAACACCACGAAGTTAACAGGAAATATGTATTTGTCGACTTTCATTAACACGTTTTCCATAATTCCTCTCGGATGCCTCACTGATCGATCCGCAAGTTGAAGTGTCATCCGAGTGGGTCTAGGCTCGCCCAAGCCTAGCTTTTGGAAGAACGTGTAGGGCATGACATTGATGCTTGCCCCCAAATCGGCCAATGCCATCTCTTTACCCAAGTTGCCAATGTTGCATGGTATGATGAAACTTCCGGGATATTTTCTCTTGCTTGGCATGTTCTTTTGCAATGCGGCCGAGCAATTGGCATCAAGAATCACATATGCACTCTCCTCCAATTTCCTCTTGTTGGTCAAGAGGTCCTTCAAGAACTTCGCGTACTTGGGCATTTGGGCCAATGCTTCCACAAATGGTATGTTGATGTGCAACTGCTTGAAAATTCCCAGAAATTTCTTGTATTGTTCGTTCTCTTGGTCATTCTTCAATCGTGAAAGATAGGGAATCCTCGGCTTGTAGGGTGGAGATGCCACCTCCTTTTCCTTTGTCGTTCCTTCCTCTATCTCCACGACCTTGGGTGTCTCTTGTGTCTTCTTTAAAGGGAGATTTCTCTCGACCTCTTTTCCACTCAAAGTAATTGCCTTCAATTACTCTCTCGGATTGGTCTCTGTATTACTAGGCAAACTACCTTGAGGTCTTTCCGCCAAAGTCTTTGCAATTTACCCCATTTGATTCTCTAAGTTGTGTAGGGAGGCGGTGTGATTGCAAAGTGTAGCTTCCACCGATTGGAATCTAGCATCCGACGAAGCAATAAACCTCATGAGGGCTCTCTTAAGGTCGGTCATCTTCCTCTCTAGCCCGGTCACTCGGCCTTCTAAGTTCGGTGCTTATTGACCTTGAAATCCCGGTGGTGTATTGCTCTTTTGTTGTGACTGCCCTTGGTTGCTCCATGAGAAATTTGGGTGGTTCTTCCACCCCGGGTTGTAAGTACCACTATACGGGTTGCCTTGCCTTTGTCCTCTATAAGCATTGCCCACAAAATCAGCCTGTTCCACCGTACTAGTGCCTTCAATAGCAATCGGACAATCACTCGAAGCGTGACCTCCTCCACAACCGTTACAAGTAGTAATGGCCGCAACTCTTGGTGAAGTTAGAACATCCAACTTCTTACTCAGTGATTCCACCTGTGCCGCCAATGATGTAACTGCATCAACCTCATGAATTCCGGCCACCTTCTTTCGATCCCTTGTGTTCCATTGATAGCTATTCATAGCCATCTCTTCAATAAGGTGCCGTGCTTCACCGGGAGTCTTGGTTCCTAGAGTTCCTTCTGCCACTGCGTCTAACATTTGCTTGGTACTCGGATTCAACCCGTTGTAAAAGGTATGAATGATCATCCACTAGGGGAATCCATGTTGCGGACACTTTCGAAGGAGCTCCTTGAACCTATCCCATGTCTCGAATAGAGACTCCAATTCCATTTGTATGAAGGATGAGATCTCATTCTGGAGCCTAGCTGATTTTCCTAGAGGGAAATACCTAGCCAAGAACGCCTCAGCCATCACCTCCCAAGTAGTGATGGATGTTCTCGGTAATGAATGTAGCCAATGCCTTGCTTTTCCCTTCAATGAAATGGGAAAGCTCTCAATCGAATCGCGTCGTCCGTTACTCCATTAATCTTCAACATGTCGCACACTTTAAGGAAGTTCTCTAGATGGTTGTTGGGATCTTCATCGGCCAACCCATTAAATTGTGCGGACTGTTGCAACATTTGAATGAACGACGGCTTCAACTCAAAGTTATTCGCAGTAATTGAGGGCCTCACAATGCTTGATTGGGTCCCCATCACCGCGGGTCTAGCAAAATCGGACAACGTCCTCTGTTGTTTATTCTATTCTGCCATTGCTTCTGACCCTTCTGAATCTATACTGGCTTGCTTGGATTGTTCTTCCACAGGTTCTTTCCCTTTACGATGCGTTCTTCTACCAATATCCGGGTCTCCTTTAACAAGAATCGAAGGGTTCCCGCGGGTTATAACCTGAAGCCAAAATAAAGAAAAGGAAAATAAGAACAATGATAGATAAAGAAAGTGTGAAATAGAAAACGAAGTGAATAACTAAAGTAGCAAAAACAAGTATCAAGATACGCCTACTCCCTGGCAACGGCGCCAAAAACTTGACACGACCCCTTGCGTGTATCCCGCAAGTGCACGGGCTTGTCAAAGTAATAAAATTACCCTGGTGAGTGGGTAGTCGAATACACAGGGAATAGGGATTTAAGACACGAGATTTCGCTATCTAGTTGTGCGGTGTATGAAAAAGTGATAATAGAATTGATGAGTGAATTATGGAAGCAAATATGATAAAAAGCAAGAAATTAAATAGAGAGATGGAAGACAAGAAAGTGCAAGAAGGAGTGAATTAGAGAAAGACTAGTAATGGATGAAATAGGGTATCCGGAAAAGCTACCTCTAGGACTTATGCTTCTAGTGCAAGACTATACTATTATACTTTCCTATTGATGTTAATTGAGTCGAGGATATGCTTAAACTCACGGTCCCAAATCTAAGGTCAACCATGACTAACCCCAACACTATGTCCCGGCATTAGGATTCACGTCAATCCTTCACTCTGTCGCTCACGCAACTAAGCCCCAGGGGAGTATATCTACGTAAGCCTAACACTACGTGGGATTGCTTTAAGCTCTAGGGATTCTTAGTGATAAAACCTGTTCCTATGTGTTGTTCTAACCCTTTGGTCCAGGTGAAAGAACCCTAGTCTAGATTAAGCCCCAGCGCTTAGGATTCACGTAAACCCTTCACTTTTGTTGCTTGCGCAACTAAACCCCAGGGGAGTTTATCTACCTAGCACTTCACTCTATCTCGACTGCTAAGAAATCAAGGAAAATGGAGGTAGGGAGAAATCACACCAGAGGGGAAAGGGGACACTTCGCTACCTCACGACTCACCCTCTCAACCCTCTTCAATCTTAAGTAGTCTAACCCTATAGGAGTTGTCACACCTCCAAAGGGTAACCTAGATTATTCTCAACCCTAGTGTCACGGCTAAGGGAAAACAATTGCAAAAGATAATTAAAATTGAAACTCGATTTTATTCATCAATAATGGAAAAACATAATAGTAATGTCATAGAAACATAATAATCCTAGGGTTTACAAGTCCGAATACCCACGAGGGGTTTAGCTCCTCATGGAGCTATACATGTTCATCAAAATATGAAATAAAGCACGAATTAAAGACATTGATGAAAACCCCATTGCGTATGGTGTGGTCGTGGTCTTGTGCGGTCGCCAAACGTCGATAACGATGCCGATGACGCGCTCCAAACCTCCACGAAGTCCTCTCCAAAACCCTAGCTGCACTCTCCAGAAGTTGGGGAGAAAGTTAGGTAAAAGATATCTCAAAAGTCTCCAAAATTGGGCATTTATAATGTTGAGTCGTGGTTTTAAAATTGGACTTATCGGGACTTCATACAGCCGTGTGGAATTTCCACACGCCCTTGTGAAGTTTCTGGGTTGCTGAAAAATTAATTCACACGGCCGTGTGGAATTTCCACACGCCCGTGTGAACTCTCTGAAATCTTGTTTTTCGGCAGAAAGTGAACAGTAGCTTGCTACAATGTTTTGCTACAGTAACAAACGACAGTGCTGCTACAGTACGCTTTGCATTACTATAACACAAGCACTTATCATATACATAAAGCATAAATAATACATAGGAACCTAAAATAATACACAATAACGCAACATAATACACAGGGACACAAACAAACAACCACACCAGCATTGTTGGTGAATTACAATGGTAATAAGGAAATCGGTTTCTATCTACTGACCTGCTCATTTCCTCGACAATGATGTCCACTACAACCTTCTTGAAGGAATGATACATATAGACATCTTTGAAAGTCCGCGTTTGTCTTAATTGGGCAAACCATACCGTATGAGTCAGGTGTCACAAACTTTACACTTATCTGACATGCGTCAAGTGCCCAATGCTCACATATCTCACCCATGACAGTCTCCCATGAGCTTAGCACAGTGAATTTAAGCACGCGTCTTTCACTTTTGAAACGCGCCACCGCACAAAATGTATCCATTAATGATGAGCACTTGCATGACATTTGGAAAACCAATAAGATTCTCGGATGTGTTAAAAATTTTTAAGCACTTTTGAGGACCTCAAAAGTTTGAAAAGAAGAATAATATGGAGAATGGAAACAAAAAAAGAACAAAAGGTTTGGTAATAGTTTGATCTCCATAGAAGAATAAAAGAAGAAAAAACGGGCCTTTCTACTAAAACTGTAGCAAGAAAAAGCCATAGATGAAGAAGTTGAAGAAGATGAAGAAGAACAAGATGAACAAGAAATGATGGAGAAAAAATCAAAAAGCTCTGACAGAGAAGCTTCTTGGGATTTGGTTGTACATATCACATAAAGGAGATGTGACTTGGCAGGAAGAACAACTCAACACTTTTTCCATCGTCTCACAAGGTTAATTGTGGAATTTCACCTCAAAAACTGACGGACTTAACACCAAAGAACAAAAAGTAAAGGCATGGGAAAAAGAGGGACTAAACAGTATGTGGAAAAGTCAGAGGGACTGTAGTGAAACTTGAAAACTTTCCAGGGACTTATAAGTAATTTTTCTTTTGTTTTTTGTTTGCACAGTAAAATCTCCAATAATAAATATTTGATATATAAATAATTTTAATTAAATAATATTTTTTTATGTTTTAACTTCAGCTAATATATTAAATTAATAATTACGTTAAATGCATAAATTAATAATTTTGTTAAAAAATTTTTAGAGTTCAGTGAAATATAAATTAATAATTAATTGAATATATAAAAACATACCATACACAGTTACAATAATGAAGTTTTTTAAACTGTTTTTAGACTATTTATTATTATTTTTTAAAAAATATGCATTTAAATTCATTTGTTTTATTTTTGTTTTGTTTTGTTTTTTTTTTTTTTGGTCTATGAACTAAACTTAATCTCATTCTTAACTTTTGACAAGATACACATTGTATTTTGTGTAATTATCTGATGTTCAATGCTTCTATTGCTACAAATTCCTCTTTCTGAAATATATTTGGTCTGTAGTATAGACTTACCCTACAGAAGCAAATCTCTCGTGCTTCTACACATAGGATTCATGTGAGCGTTGATGTAGGGTGAGATTTGTTTTCTTGAACTTTTATTTTGCTCAACACTTTATTCTCCTAAGGACGAGAGAATCTAATGTGTTTGAGGCCTATAGTCATCTATTTGTCCTTGTTTCTTTTCTTTATTTGCTTTGAGAACATGCAAAAGCTTAAATGTAAGGATATTTGATCAATGCGTGATCCTACACATTTACATACTATTAATTATACTTAACAACATGAATTATGCTATTTTGGTACTTTGTTTGGTCTCCTTTTGTGAATGAGCAAGAATTTTGGTGCTTAGGATGAAAAGAGTGAAAGTTAGAGGGAATCGTAATGAAATGATCAATAATGCACAACTTTCAGTGAAGAGCATGGCCTTGCTTGAGGTGTATAAACTAATTTTATAAAGAGCTCAACTTGAAATCTATATGGGTGTGTGCTCAAGTTGAGCGAGGCATTGCCATGCAACCCAAAGCATGAGTGTGCAAGAGGCTATGCTAATTTTTGAAGATTTCAAATTTGCGAAGATTCGAGTCTGGAGTGCCTAGGTCAAAGACCACAGTCTAAGAACAGCCTAAACACGGGTGTGTACTATCATGATTCTTGCATAATAAAACCTGAAAAAGTTAGGTTTTATGGGGAGATTTTTGGAGAGACACAATTGGAGGCTAGGGTTTCTATCGGAGATTGAAGGAAGTCGATTAAGGAGTGATCTAAGACAACGATATCGTCACTATAGCAAGAATGAAGATGAGGTCCTTCTCTATCAATTTAAGGTTTCATCCATCCAAGAGAAAAAAGGTATTGAGGGAGTTTGCTTCTATGTTTTCATTCATGTTAACTCTTTTGGATTATAATGCAAACCTCTATACCATGAGGAGCCAAACTTTTTGTTAATATGTTGAATTGGTGAACTTTGAAATGATTTGTATTCAAAATCCTCTTTTACTCGTGTTAGTTTAATCAAAGTGCTTCTTGTGAATTCTCTATAGGTGCCTTGATGTTTTGTATTTGTCTCAAAGAGAGTTTGCATCTCCATGTTTGATTTACACAATTAGGATTGAGAAATCGATTGTGCATCAATCCTGCATGGAGAATAAGGTGTGTGTGTGTGTATGTCTAGAGATAGAGTGTATGGTGTCAAACTCTTCGGATTAGAGTCAAACCTAATGGAGGAATTCACAAAACCCATAAAACAATGGTAGGGTGATTGAGTTCATCATATAGGATTAAGGCTTGGTTGCCTTAAGCAAGGAACTAATTTAATTTAGAAATCTCCACGGTCCAAGAGTACTAAATCAAAACCGATATAGAAATTCAATTGCAATGGATTCTCAAAGGGATCCACAACCAAGGTACCATTCATTCAATCTGGTATTCTCTTCAACTCCATCTCTTTTGCTTTATCTTCATATTTGGTTTAGTTAAATTCAAACCTATCTATATCATTCAACTAGACAATAGAGGATCAATTAATACTAGGAATATCATTCTTTGAGGGGTTCACAACTCTTTCCTTGGGCAACAATTTTACTTTTTGTAGGGCCCCTGTATTTAGGGACATTGTGCACAATAAGTAGTGTAACACCAACCCGACTAATGGTTTACATTTTGTTTTTATTTTTTTATTTTTATTTTTTTATGGGCGGTGCAAGTCTATCAACAACCATTAAATATCTTTCCTTTGCACTAATGGAATGACGAGTGAGTTTATACTGATTAGAGATACATTTTTTTTTTAAAACACTTTTCAACAAAGTACAAGTTTTTTTTTTAATAAACAAAATACAAGTTTTTGGTCACAAGCTAGACATGGCATTTAAAAGATTATTATCTCTTAATGCTATAATTTAATGAGAAGTAAATGCTAACAATATCATTAGAAAAGTAGACATTAGGACGGAATATATATATATAATTTATGTCATTTAAAATGTGTTTTATGATGCCGATCAGGGTATTGGAAATATTAATAATTTGAAATTAATATGGAAAAAGAATATTATTGATATATTATGGTCATATGATAGTCATATAGATGATTATTTGCATTGGAAAAAGAAAATCGTCTTTTTATACAGTAAACAGTTATGAAATGCAATGAAGATATTTGGATATCTTTACATAAAAAGCTTCTGAAAAAGTTTCAAAGAACTCAGATGCAGCCATAAGAATGAAACAATATTATATCATTAACTAAACTTATGGCAGCCTTACTGATCAAGACCCACTAACTGCCACTTATATTGTTATTAGAAATAAAAATTGAACAGCAGGTGGGATTTTCTTAAAAAATAATAATAAATACATGCAAAAGCTTCCAAATAAAGGCAGAATCCAAATCATTTGTTGTTGAATTATCTAAATCATAAAGTTTCCTTGTCATTATACTAAGAACATAAGCAAATATTGGATTCTCTTCATTCATCGAATGGAATCATCTCCAATTCTTAAAAAATTTTGAAACCAAACACTTAAAGCAACAAAGTTATATGAGGTCACAAAGCAACAAGGCAAAAAAGAGAAGGTCCCTTGCAATTGCCCTTTGGCTTCTGGGAAGAGTAGAATACTACTTAATTAGTGGTCCTCCAACGAGGTTGCTTCCATCTTTGTACTTTTCCTTCACAATCTCTGGATGGGAGACTCTTTGATAACACTATCCCATCTTTCTTAAAATTTTATATATATATTTGAGAGAGAGAGAGAGAGAGAGAGATTCAAAGACAAATCGCTTTTGAATACTCTCTTCATAGATGTTATGATGAAGTTGGTCAGCACACAACACCAAAATAGGAGAATCAGATATATGCTAAAGCCATGTGGTTTTTCAAAAACCTTTCAATTCAAAGTAATAATCTCCATTATCTAAAGTAGTTGTTGTTTCAAGATAAATTTTAGTTTAGGAGAAGTGGAAATCTTGTCTTTATAAAAATGTTGTTAATATATTTTTAATTTTATAAATTATAATTTTTATATATTTAATTTATATGTTGATTATAATTGACAGCATATTAGTTTGATTAGTATTAAAAAGAATATAAGTTGAAAATATTTGGATGTTATGCTTATATTTTTTTCAAAATTGATTTTAAATAGATTATCTATAAACCTAACACAACGATGAATGAGATATATTTCATAAAATGAGAAAAGTAAAATTCATGATCACAATAAAAATAGTCAAGAACTTTCAAATAATTGCCCTAATAATGGCCATATAATTTCTTTAGGTGTATTTTCTTAAATAATTTGATTTATTATTCTTTTAGTTTTTAAAAATAATTATTTATGGTGTCACTGCTGACGAGCCTCTCCAAAATCACACCAAATTGATGGGAGAAGCAAAATTTTCATTATAAGTTGATGCTACTTTGGAGAAGAGTGAAAACTTCTCCTCCATTTTTTCTTCTTAAATCATTGTATTAGACAATGAGAAGTACATAAGCTATACCCAACTATTTGTTTTCATTCATTAATCATTGAACTATTTAAAATTTTGAACATTAAATTAAAAAATCAAAATGAATATTTCATTTAGCTTAAAAATCAAAGTGATATTATTTTAGATTCAATGTCCACCGCAAGTGTTTAAAAGAGTTTAAAGCCAATTGCTCACTTAAATAATACCAACAATTATTATTTGAGGGTACTTTATGATGAGGTTGAAGCAAAATAAAATAATAGTAAGCCTATGAGACATATAGATCATTCGATATCCACATGATATAAACCGTCCAATTAGAAATTAAATCAATAAGAACCAATAGGCACATTCAATCCCTCAAATCTAGTTTGCGCGTGTTATGATAAATTTAAAATAAAGATAAAAAAATCCAATTGGGAAATAAGAAATATGCAAATGATATTTAAACTAGATTTTCACAAATTTTTTTTTTTAAGAATTATAATTTATAAAATGATTGAATATGCCTTAGGAAAAATTTTGTCCGGATACTATGATATTTATAAGAAGAAAAATAGCAGTGGAACAGAACATGATAAAATGAAAAAGAGTGGGTCTTGGAAAGAGGATGGATATTTATTACCTTTATCATACTTGTGAGTGTAATTAATAAAGCAAGTGCATGTATCATTAACAAAATAGATTATACGAAAGTAAAGTGTCGATTCTATGAGGAATTATACAAGAATCTATTCTTGCACACCAATATTACCACCAAATTTGGTGTCTATCTTGGATTACCATGGTAATTTCATAACTTTTTATATTTTACCAAATCGATTACCATGAACCAAACAAGATAATGAACTATCCCCAGTAATAAGAATTCCCAACCAAACATGGTTATATCAAATTACCACAATATTCCCAACCATATAACATTTTCACCCATATTACCATGGTAATCTCATTATGTAGTAATATGTTATTACCACGAACTAAACAACCCCTAGAGTTTATCTAAGGCTCTCTAATTAATCTAGACAATGGTTTGTTAGTTATACAAGTATTGAGAGAAGAATTGAATAAATAGCTCAATATCGCTAGTGACAATATATTGAGAAACAATTCATATCATATTTATTAAATCAAAGTTTATCAAGAACCTAGAAAAACTAATTAGTTCATAAGAGTTATTAACATCATCACTGAACAATTAATAAATAAGAACATGAATATAAAAGAATAAAAAAAAGCTCCACTCGACTCCACCCTTTTCTCATCATCTTCACACTCTTCTCCTTTGAAAAAAATCTCTAAACTCGATGATCAATGATAGATTTGAGATGATTTCTCCCTCTAATAACCACTCCAATTTAAAGATGGCTTAAAGACCCCAATTAAATTGAAGATATATTAGAATTTTGTTTAGATATAATCTTAGACAATCCTTATTGATTCGTGATTGAATTAAAAAAATCACTTTGAGTTACAAATGGAAATCAAAGATAGGATGCTGCATAATTAGTTAGAGCATTACTTACCCATTCAAAATTTAAAAGAAAAGTGATTTTGTATGTGTAGGTGAGGCGGTGCGCACTGTGCTGGGCATTCTTGCTGCTCCATCTTCTGTATATCTTTCTATTTCATGTATGTTTCTTTTGGTCATGAACATGTAGTCCTAAATTATGGATCCACTAGTTTGTAGTAAACCCTGTTGTATGTTTTGTATCTATCTCAACTTTCAATTCTTGTGTATTAAGACTTGTTATTGGTGTTATACTTTCCCTGTGCATTTGTGATCTAGTTGATGTTGTTTTAGCTGTGCATCGATGTGTCTCTCTCTTGTTTATCTGTGTTAAAAGTTGTGAAATTCCATGTTGTTGTTCAGCCTTGCGCTGTCTCGAGGGTTGAGTGGCGGAGCATCTCTCCTCGGATTATCGCGGCGGTTGTTGCGTCCCGTGGGCCCGCGGGTCGGGGCGTGACACTGTCGCTTGCGCAACTAAGCCCCAGTGGAGTTCATCTCTTAGTACTTCACTCTATTTTGACCGTAAAGAACTCTTGGAACGTGGAGATAGGATAAATCACTTCGTAAGGGAAAAGGAACGTTCTGCTAGCTCTCGACTCACCCTCTCAACCCTCTTCAATCTTGTATAGTCTAACCCTAATGAAGTTGTCACACCCTCAAAGGATTACCTAGATGGATTCTAAACCCTAGTGTCACGGCTAAAGAAAAATCATGCAATTAACATTCAAGATTGAAACTCAATTAAAATCATTAATTAAAGAAACATAATAAAAGTCAATGAAACAAAGTCATCCTAGGGTTTACAAGTCCAAGCACCCATTAGGGGTTTAGCTCTCTATGGAGCAATATAAAATCAATGAAGAGTTTGAAAACATATACATAAAAACCATAAAGAAACCCCCTCGTCTTCTCCAAGGGTTCCCTTGTCAAGCCTAGGGCACACCTCACTGAATCGATGTCGACGAAAGCTCCCTAATAGCTCCCCTCCATAGAAACTCGATGTCGATGCCGTAGGACCGCTCCCAAAGACTTCCAAGAACCTCTCCAAACCCTAACCACGAGCTCTCCCGAAGATTGGGCGAAAGATAGATAAAAGATCTCTAAATAAATCTGAAATCGCGGTATTTAAAGGGCTGAAACCGGGCATCCACACGGCCGTGTGGATTCTCTGGAATTCTGAATTTTGGAGCGCTGTAAACAATAACTTGCTACATTACTACTACAGTACTCCTGCCAAAATGCTCCCGACTTCATTTCTTCATCAAGGCCGCCGAGTTGGACACACAACCATGCTGTAGATCACATCGCGTCTTCAAGTTAACCACATTGATGAAGTTCTTAATGATGTTGCACAAGTCGGAACATGTGAATGTGACTGCCTTTGTGCCCCTAATTCACATATTTCCTTGAACTCAGTTGGAGGTTGGCACACACTCACATGTCTTTGAGCACAACTTGTGCTTTGTTCCTTGGCCAGGTCCAAGAACTCCGTCAACAATCGCGTTCATGATGTATTTTGCTTCTTTTCTCCTGAATTCGCCTCCACAACCCTATATGCACAAAAGAACACAAATACACACATATAAACGATAAAATCTGAATAAAGTGATGCTCAATGTAAGAAAAGTATATCATATATCATGCTTACAAAGCAGTCAAACTCTTGAGAAGCAACGAAAAAAAAAATTTGCTAGTCTAACATATATCATGCTTCTAGACCAAAGGAATTCCAACAAGTAAGTGCAATGCCTTCAAAGATCAACACTAGCATGTATATAAAACACAAGCACCATTTTCGGAAAAGAAAAAAAATTCCACAAATATAATAAGAATTCTCCACAAAAAAAAAAAAAAAAATATAAGGCATTCTCTCCCCACACTTAAGGTAGTATTTGTTTTGAGGAATTTGGAGTTACATATAACTTGAGTTACTGAGTTTTCAAAAATCCAGTGTTTGGTTCACAGGATTTTAAAAACCCATGTAACTCATATTACATCCAATGAGGGATTTGGTTTTATACCCAAATTGGGCATAAGTTGAAATCCCGGGAGTTGAAAATTCTTAGGTGATGTATATATAAGTGTATATATACATATATATTAATGTATATGCATATATATACATTTATATACACATATGCATACACATACATATACTTATACACATATATATACATATATATTTTATATAAACATACATACATATGCATATATGCATATACACACAAGTATATATATACACATATATATATATATATATTATATGGACACACACACACACACATATACATACACTTATACACGTGTTTTCCAATTCCAGATTTATAAATACTTCCAAACAAATAAAAAATTTTATAATACAGTAATTCCAGTTACACCCAACCACAAGATTTGACTGCACTGTATTTTCAAAACCAAGTATTTTCAGTTACATTGTAACTAAAATCCACTACATTTAGAATTACATCCAACCAAATGTCGTCTTAAAGATGTACATTGTCCCTAATGTACGCATGCATGCACAAGTGTAGTTAAATATAATAGTAAAACAAAGTGAAAGAGTGTATGGAAACTAGTACTCCCAACATTTCTTAGTTGGGCCAACGAGGATGATGAAGTTACCCTTGTCCAGGCTCTTAATTGTGCGGGCCAAAAGAACACCTAATCATCTCAAACCTTGATGGAGATATAAATGAAATGATTAAATCTAAGAATAAAATAAAATACTGTAAATAAACTCCACAATAATCAAAATATAAGTACAAAAATAATAGGGTAAATGTCGCTTGCTGAAATAAAAAGTACAATGTATAACCAAAATAAATATACAAAAGTGATGAAAGAAAATCAAAATGGTTGATGTTGACAGGGAAAGGCCGACTTGGTGTAGGAGCGATAGAAGATAGGTGGTGTTGAAGAAGCAGGAGGAGACTCTAGCGCTATTGGAGCTAAAACTGTAGGTAAAGTAGGCGCCAAAGTGGATGAGGGGTCCTAGTGCTGCAAATGCACCAGGATCCGTTAGAGGAGATCCTCAATCCTCACTTGACCCTCCTCGAGATGAGTTAGGTGCTCCTTAATAGCTCGTGAAATGGATGAAGTTAGTGTCATAGTCTGGGGAGGAGGAGCAGCAGCAGCAACAATGGGAACTAGAGATGGGATCAAAGGAACTGTGGTGGCAGTAGTCTCCAGGAAAGACTCCTCATCGTCTGAAAACTCAAAGTTGGTCCTATGGACCACCCTGTACTGCACCCCATGAGGTGTGTCCTGCCTCTCAATAATGCTCATCGCTCGGAACGTGGTGACTCCAAGAGGTTGCATGCCTCCTACATTATGCATGTTTGTGCAACGGTTAATTAGCCCAAGCCCTCGTGCAAGCCTAGTGGTTTATGACCCCTATGCTATCTCCTCACTTGGTCAGTGTCTGCGAAAGAATGGCATGAAGATAGTGGAATGTCGGGCGTCCTAAGGTAGACGCCTTTAAGGTCCCATAGACATACTTCTCATAGGCTCAAAGGGTTTGGGCCTATACTTGATTTGCGCTCAGGTAGAACGACAGGTCGACTTGAAGTTGTGAGTATGACTCTATACGAGTATAATCCATGTCAACCAGCCCCATATGTAAAGAGAAATCTATGTAGGACATCATAAACTCCTCCACGAACATCTGGAAACTAATGGTTTCCCGATGTCCTAGGCTAAGGATGGTATAGTTGAGCTCGAAAGAGCTCATGACCTCCATCTTAAGCTCCCAGTAAGTCAGCTTATCGATGCCAAAAAACTGATACAAACCCTAAACCGAAATAAGGTCTCATACCTCATCGGCAAGACCTATCATCTCGAGTGTCGGCTAGTCGATTCGACGTCCCTCGACAAATCTCTCATCCACGAGCCGCCTATAACATGGCTTATGCTTAGGATCCCCAAATCACGGAATTACTACTTGAGACGACTCCCTAATCTTATTCTTCTTCTCAGCCTCTACTAGTGGGTGGCTGGCAGTTCTCTTTTGACCCATAACCTACAATTCAAAATGGGTACACCACGGCCGTTATGTGACCATAACGATCTCAACACACCCATGACAATGATCGTGGTAACCCTTTGAATATGTACAACGGGCACACAACGACTCCTTGTGTGATTCAGCAGCTCTCCTGTACACTTTTTCTAAGCTACCATGGGAGCACAACGCCCGTGATGCATCCATTGTGTACTACAATGTGGAAACGGGCAGCTGACAATGGGCAGGCCCCATTGCCAGATGTTACTAAGGCAAGATGAGCGAGAAAAAGTCCACAATGGCCTTACAACGGGCGCATAACGCGCGTTATGGCTTATCTGCCACTGATTTAGAATTTGAACACAACTTCCTTCTCAACGGCCATTGTTTATCATGGAACGACTATTGTGAAGCCCGACTATCGTGAAAATTTTTCATGCATGCTTCGTTTTGATTGGACTTCAATATAAATCATTTTCCAAGCATTGCTAACCTAGTTCATGCCTTTTATACATAATAAAATCATGATTTAAAAGGTTTTCAAAATATTTTTACGGACTTGGCCAAGAAGAGAAGGTTGTTCCATGCTGAAAATCTAATGGTTCTTGTGCTAAATTATTCAAGAACAGTTCCTAAGCTCTCGAGAGCAAAATGCGATCATTGGGAAAGGTTCTCCGGTGAATTGTAAGAGAGGAAACATAGGGTTGAGTGAGAACAACCAAGTGTAGGCCTTCAGCAATCCTATATCACCTCATAACAGCCTTGACAATGGACAAACAATGATTGTTGTTCATTGATTTAGTTTCTTGAGGCACCACAATAATTACATACATGTTATAGGACCGTTGTCAACTCAGCTAGGGCTCAAAAGGTTCTAAGTGTTGGCAATGGCCATTCTATAGCTCGTTATGCTCACAATGGCCCCACCACGGGCATGGTGAGGCTAAACCAAAACTCAGAAAAGTCCAGAGAAATAGCACGCTCTGAGGAAACTCTGTGATGAGTGACCACGGCCGTGGTGAGACTGTGATAGTCTCACTCAAATTTTTTAGAAAACACTACTCTCTTCCTGCACATCACAATGGGTGCATAATGGTTGTACTATGCCCATTGTGATGCAAACAGTGAAAAACTAACGATTCCCCCTGTGCAAAACAACATGAAAACAATTCCTAACAATAAAACTAGACTCCACAAACAAATTTGGCCCATAACATTCAATAAAAATGAGTCAACTTCACACCATTCAATCAAGCATCACTCCTATTTAATCACTAAACGACAAAAACCAAAAACTAGAAATTAAACGAACTAAGGCATAAAAACTACTTGGGTTGTCTCCCAATAAGCGCTTGTTTTACGTCATGAGCCTAACATTCCTATACTTATCTTAAGATGGTTCAAAAAGATTGAATTCTTCTCCCTTGTCATTCCAATTGCTCTCCCCAAAATAATATTTTAAGTGGTGGCTATTTACCTTAAATGTATCTCTCTGGAGGTGAGTTATCTCTACAACGCCATAGGGGAAAACTCGTGTTACCATGAATGGTCCTGACCACCTTGATTTCAACTTACTAGGAAACAACCTCAGTCTTGAATTAAAAAGAAGGACTTGATCTCCTTCTAGGAACTCCTTACTCAGTCTAAGATTCTGGTTGTGGTATTTCTTTGTGCGTTCTTTGTAAATCCCCAAATTCTCGTAGGCAGTCATCTGCCATTCCTCAAGCTCCTAGAATTATAACTTCCTCTTTCTTCCTGATTCGAGGACCTTGCCAGTTGTTCTATTTTCACTAAAATATTCCCCAATTGGTCTTGAATGACAATGCTTAAGAATTTCCCATCCTTCAGCCCGGTGTACACATCTCCTAATGATCTAGTCTGTACAGACTCTGAACAAGAATGGATCTTCCCACACAAAGTCCCTTTAGGTCTGTTAAGAATTTCTTCTTTTGTTGATACGTGAACCATTTTGGCAGTGTGCCTATCACCAAATAATTGGTGAAGTCAGCAAACCAAGGTGGATATTCGTCTATTGTTGTATTAAGTCTGTATGAGTACTCTTCAGGGAATGTGCCATCAATGTCTCCATCCTTCAATGATTTATTTTCAGAATTTTCTAGCTTGGATAGATGATCTACAGTTGGCACACCCTTGCGTGTGCATACCGCAAGTGCACGGGTGTCGAAGTAATAAAGTACCTAAGGAGTGGGTAGTCGAATCCACAGGGAATAGAGTCTAAAAACAAGTAGTATTGCTAATTAGCTAGAGTGATAATCAATTGGTGATTGTGTTCAAGATGTTAATAAAAGACAAGAAAATGAGCAAAGAGTAAATGGAAAAGGCAATCAATGATAAAGTGGGGTACTCGGACAATGCTTCCTCTAAGACTGTTGTTTCAAGTACAAGACTAACACTACGCTTCTCTAATTAAGATTTAAAGAGTCGTGGAAATCTAAAAGCACACGGTCCTAAATCTAAGGTCAACCGTGACTAGCCCTCTACATATGCTCCAACAGAAAGGAAGACTCTTAACACCTCACACTGTGTAGGACTGTTTAGGGTTCTAGGGACTCCAAATGATAAATCCTATTCCCAAATCTAGATCAAACCCTTTGATCTAGGCGAAGGATCCTTAATCACAACTAAGCCGCAACGTAGAGGATCTCTCAACACTTCACTTTATTATACTTGCACAACTAAGCCCCAGCGGAGAGGATCTCTCAACACTTCACTCTGTTGTGATTGCAAAGAATTCTTGGAATGTGGAGGTAGGATAAATTACACCAGAAAAGAAAGGATACGTTCTGCTACCTCTTAACTCACCCTCTCAACCCTCTTCAACCTTGCTAAATCTAACCCTAATGGTGATGGTCACTCATTAAAAGGATGATTAGATAGATTCTCGACCCTAGTGTCACTCTAAGGGAAAATCAAACAATAATCACACAAGATTAAAACTCAATTAAAGGAAACATAATAAGAATCAATGAAACAAAATTGTCCTAGGGTTTACATGTCCAAGTACCCACTAGGGGTTTAGCTCTCCATGGAGCAATACAAAATCAACAATGAAATTAAAGATAATTGCAAACAATCCATAAAGATAACCCCCTTGTTGTCAATGGTGATGGTCCTTAAGAGCCGCTTCTCCTTCTCCAAAGACTCCTCCGTCGAGCCTAGGGCACACCTCGCTAGAATAATGTTGTCAAAAGCTCCCTAATAACTTCCTTCGGAGGGAATCAATGTTGAACGGCTTAGAAATGCTCCAAAACCTAGCAAAAATCTCCTTCAAACCGTAGTCGCACTCTCTCCAAAAGATAGGAAAAAGCTTCCTTCAAAAACTCTTCAATCGGCCTTTTAAACACAAAAATCAGGATTTCGCACGCCCATGTGGAATTTCCACATGGTCGTGTGGATTCTCCCCCCCCCCCCTCCTCTCTTGAACAACGCTTTGCTACAACAATCCGAATTCATCTTCTTCCATTGAGGCCCCACAGTTGGGCACACACCCGTGTAGTAGGTCATGTTGCTTCTTCTCGTTTGAATGTGTTGATGAACCTCTTGAAAACTATGCATAGGCTGGAGCATGAGTGTGTGACTGCTGTTGTGCCCTTTTAATTTATATATAGACTCGCACACTCTTGAAAGTTGGAACACACCCTTATGCGTATGATCACAGCCCGTGTCTTAACCCTTGTTCCACACAAGAGAATTCTCAAACTCTGCGTTCATGACCTATGTTTGCTTTTTTTCTTCTTATACTTTCTTCACAACCTTGAATGCACAAAAGAATACAAAAACACACGAATGAGCCATAAAACCTGATAAAAGCAATGCTCATTGTAAGTAAAACATACTTAATAATATGTATACACAAACACTTATCAACAACCAAGTTCTCTGTTCCTCGCTTGTCTTTGATCTCCACATTGAACTTCTGCAAGAGTAAAATCCATCTAATTGACGATGTTTAGCATCAGATTTACTCATAAGATACCTTAGCGGGGAGTGATCAGTGTAAACCACAACTTCTGAAAGCACCAAGTACAATCAAAACTTATCAAAATCAAAGACTATAGCTAGCAATTTCTTTTCAGTGGTTGTGTAATTTTCTTCTGCATCATTCAAGGTCTTTCTAGTATAGTAAATAGGATGAAAGTTCTTGTCTTTCCGCTTACCCAGTACCACCCTAACTGCAAAATCACTAGCATCACACATTAACTTGAACGATAGATCCTAATCCGAAGCGATCATGATCAGAGCTTGCACCAGTTTATCCTTTAATGTTTCGAATGCTAACGTGCAATCCTGATTAAAGTCAAATGGCACATCCTTCTCCAAGAGCTTAGTCAAAGGTCTAGCAATCTGTGAGAAGTCTTTAATGAACCTTCTGTAAAAGCCTGCATGTCAAAGAAAACCATGAATTACTTTAACTGATGTGGGTAGGAGAAGCTTCTCAATGGTATCAACCTTGGGCTTATCCACCTCAATCCCGTTTTCTTGAAATTATGTGCCCTAATATGATGCCTTCAGGAACCATGTAGTGACATTTCTCCCAACTAAGCACAAGGTTTGTCTCCTCATATCTCACTAGTACTCGCTCTAGATTTCTAAGGTTGGTTTCAAAGGAGTCACCAAATAGGGAAAAATCATCCATGAACACCTCCATTGTGTCCTCCACCATGTCCTCAAAGATACCCAACATACATCTCTAAAATGTTACAGGGCATTACATAACTTGAAAGGCATTAGGAGATACACGAAGGTCACGTATGGGCATGTAACTGTGGTCTTCTCTTGATCTTCTGGAGTGATAAGTGCTCATATATAAGTAATACGAAGTATACTTTTCTTACATTGAGCAGTACTTTTCTCAGGTTTTATCATTGATTCATGTGTATTTGTGTTCTTTTGCGCATTCAGGGTTGTAAAAGACAATGTGGAAGGAAAGAAGGAAAAATAGGTCATGGATGCACTAGTTGAGAAGGCTCTTGGACTAAGCAAGGACCAAGGCACAAGTTGTAGACATGTGAGTGTGTGCCAACCTCCAAAGTACTCAGAGATTATACAATTTGGAGGGGCATGAAGGCAATCACACTTATGCAGTCCAACTTGTGTAACATCGAAGATCTTCATTAATGTGTTGAAAGCAAGAAGCGACATGATCTACCGTGTAGTTGTGTGCCCAACTCGGCCGCCTCGATGAAGAGAATGAAGTCGGGATCCACACGGCCAAAAATAAGAATTCTAGAGAACCCACACGGCCGTGTGGATGCCCGATTTTAGCCCTATAAATACTGCGATTTGATTTATTTTTGGGGATCTTTTATCCATCTTTGGCCCAACTTTTTGGGGAGAGCGCGACTAGGGTTTGGAGAGGTTTTTCCAAGGCTTTTAGAGCGGTTCTACGGCGTTGCCATCGAGTTCCTTTATAGGAGAACTATTGGGGGAGCTTTTGTCGGTATCGATACGGACTACAAGGGGGTTCTACGGTGTTGACAGGTGTGCCCTAGGTTTGACAAGGGAACCTCTGGAAAGATGAGGTGGCTCCACAAGACCATCGATACGGACTACAAGGGGGTTTTCTTTATGGTTTCTATGCATATGTTTTCAAACTCTTTGTTGACTTTGTATTGCTCCATGGAGAGCTAAACCCCTAGTGGGTGCTTGGATTTGTAAACCCTAGGATGACTTTGTTTCATTGACTCTTATTATACTTCTTTAACTGATGATTTTAATTGATTTTCAATCTTGAATGTTAATTTCATGATTTTCCCTTATATGTGACACTAGGGTTGAGAATCCATCTAGGTAATCCTTTGAGGGAGTGACAACTTCATTAGGGTTAGACTAAGCAAGATTAAAGAGGGTCGAGAGGGTGAGTTGAGAGGTAGAGGAACGCCCTCTTTCCCTTCCGACGTGATTGATCCTACCTCCATATTCCAAGAGTTTTTTGCGGTCATGATAGAGTGAAGTGTAAGAGATGAACTCTACTGGGGCTTAGTTGCGCAAGCAACAGAGTGAAGTGTTGTAGTGAATCTTAGTGTTGTGGCTTAATTGTGGCTAGGGGTCTTTCACCTGGACCAAAGGGTTTGGTCTATATTAGGGAATAGGGTTTATCACTTGGAGTCCCTAGAACCCCATGTAGTCCCACACAGTGTGAGGTGTCGAGAGTATCACTTTCTGCCAGGGCATAGTGTAGAGGGCTACTCACGGTTGACCTTAGGTTTGGGACCCTGTGTCTTTGGATTTCCATGACTCATTAAACATCAATTAGGAGGTATAATATTAGTCTTGCACTTGAAACAATAATCCTAGGGTGAGCATTATCAGAGTGCCCCATCATCCCATTGATTACCTCTCTTTACTCTCATTGCTCTTCTTGCGTTCTTTTACTTTCTTTTGCATTCATATATTGATCTCCCTCACCATCAATTTTCTCTATAGCTAAAAAGTGATAACCCTTGTTTCTAAACACTATTCCCTGTGGATACAACTACCCACTCACCGGGGTAAAATTTTATTACTGCGATGACCTGTGCACTTGGGGAACACTCACGCAAAGGGTGTGTAATGAAGCAATGGGAATATGAAAGTATCCTGAAAAATCCATCTAAGAAACAATAATGTGAATGTCCTATTAACCTCTCTAGCATCTGATCTATAAATGGTAAAAGGATGTGGTCCTTTCTAGTGGTGTCATTCAGTTTTCTGTAGTCAATACACACTCACCAACCTGTAACTATTCTGCTGGATATAAGCTCATTATTCTCGTTGGTAATTACAGTCATCCATCCTTTCTTTGGTACCACTTGCACTGGGCTCACCCACGTGCTATCTGAAATCGGATAAATGATACCTGCATCCAAAAGTTTCATTACCTCTATCTTCACCACTTTCTTCCTATTCGGATTCAATCTTCACTGAGGTAAAATAGAGCGTTTGTGACCATCTTCCTCTGTGATCTTATGGGTACAAAAGGATAGACTGATTCCCTTGATGTCAGATATCTTCCAAGTGATGGCTCTTTATGCTTTTGCAAAACCCCCCAACAACTTCTCCTTTTGTTCGCTATTTAGACCTGCTGCAATGATCACTGGTTGTTTTGATTCTTTTCCTAAGAAGGCATACTCCAAGTGTTCCTGTAATGCCTTCAATTCTAGGATGGAGGCTCCTTAATGGACGCTTTGAGCCTACTATCCATGCTCAATGTGGCTGTAGTGGTACTTTCCTCTTCCTCAGGAGCCTAATTACCATTGGTATCATCTTTTATTTCATAAATCCTATTTTCCTCTTTTTTGATGCCATATGTTTGCAAACTGTCAATTCCCACAAAGTCTTTTATCGCGCTACTCTCTGTTCTCTCTTCTGATTCTCTTGTTTTCATGAAATGATCATACTTTTTCTGCCAAATTGCTTCTTTATGCTTCTCATAGCGAACATTGAGTATAGGGGACTGTGTAACTGCATTAAAGTATTATTCATCAAGTTTCTATGTTACACAATGTTAAATCCATTGATCAAGAAGGGTAAGTACTATTCCCAACTGACATTTCATACCTGCCATGATAAAGGCAAATGTTTACAGTATTGTGTGGCAACGATAGAAACAAGTGATAAATAGAATTGACTGAATTTGATGCAAAAGAATAAATGGCTAAAACACTAAGCTACAAGTTCTAGTAGAATCTTTCAACTTGGCGTTCCCCAGCAATGATGCCAAAAACTTGACGGACCTCTAAGACGTGTGAAAATAAATATGTGAATATGCAAATAATGCTATGATGCATCTGTGAATACCACAAGTGCATGAGTCATCAAGTAATACCTCATGGGTGAGCATGAGGGTTATATTTCCCCAGGAACGGTGAGAGGCTCTTATTACTTCTTTTTTTTCTTAATCAATAGCCCAAACATTATGTTGTTTCTTTAGTCTACTTGTACAAATTATTAAATAATACAATTGGAGAACCATTAAGCACAATTAGAAGGAGTTTGGTGGTTGTATGACAGTTATCTGGATTATTACTAATGATAGGCGTTGAGTATGACAATCGTATTCTAGTATTGGACTGGGGGAATTTAAAGGCCTACTGGTCCCAATTTCTTGGCAACTAAGTCCAAATCACTGGAAACTTAATATGGAATCTCTTCCTACCCAGCCTCCTATGTTTGCCTTAAGCACAAGAATTACTCTAGAAAGGATAAATCAAACCCTAACCCTAAGAGTCATTCGATCCCTAATCCAGAAACCTTATTATGCCTAATCTCATAGCGCAATGCATAGATCTAATATGGCATGTGTGTTCTAATTTAGGGGCATATCTTCCTCATCCACATTAACAAAAATATCATTCAAGAAGCATGCAATGAATCACATAAATTAGAAAGATTTATTGAATTTAACAATCAAGATTCATAAACAATAATCGAGGGACCTAGACATATAATTCCCCTCGAATTGGGTTCTTATGGATCACAAATAAAGATATAAATGAAGATAGAACCATAAGACCAACGAATAATTTTAAAGAATTCTTAAACTAACTCTCTCAAATAGGTCTGTGAATGTTGAGATTGAGAGGATCCCAAGATTGATAAGATGACACCGAATCTCTTTGTGCACCCTCCTCTAATGATGTACGTTGACTCTTCCTTGGAAACCTCACTAGAATCTGGTAAAAATTGAAGAAAGTCATCTCTAGCTGCTCAAATCTCTAGAACTCCGGCCGCTCTACCTTATTTGGCAAAAGAATCTCCCTGAAATAAAAAAAAAAACTAGGGAATATAGATGATCGAGTCTGCCATGGCATCACCACGGTCATTATGATGCCTGTGGTGAGTAAGTTATTGCATGGGCTCTAAGTCACGTCCTAGCACAGCATCTCTGGGCATTGTGTGGGTGGATCACAGTCGTAATGGGTTCATAACGGTTGTTGTAAGGCTGTTGTGGCTTCTGTGTTGCTCCCAAATATTCCACACTACCACGGCTTGATAACGACAGTGTTGGGTGTGGATAACGGCCGTGGTGAGATGTCACCACTGCTGTTGTAAGCTGTTGTGAAGCTCTGGCTTAGCAACTTAGTCCAATTTGCTCCAAAATACCCCCAAATTCGCTTCTTTTCTCCTAAAACAGAAATAAAGGCCGTGGTGAACTAAAGAATGAAGTTTTGTACTAACTAGGTGCTAAACATGGTGAATTTCACGCTGAATGCAGTGTAAATGATATAAAAAAAAAATATGAACTTTCTAGCAATTATCATGGCTTAAACAGGATCATCCAGGTAATATTTGCCTAATACAAGACATAAAATAACTTTAATAAGTGTCATTATCATAAAAGTGGGTGTATAAAACAAATAAATTGGATACCTACAGGTACTTTTAACCCATTGGGTCGTTCTAGTGCATCACAAAGAACTAAGGAATCATGCTCGGATCCTTCCCAACCAGTAAGAACAAAAGTAAAACGTAGGTCAAAATCTACAGGTGCAAGGACGTTCTGTGTGGGGTAAGGTTTTCTTCCTTAAAATGCAACTACTTGGGATGCCAAGACAAAAGCATGTATACGTGTCCCATCTTTGGCTTCGACACAGTCCAAGCGTTGAATGTTTTAGATTAGAATTAATCATAAATAAATACAATTATTTTAAATCTTATACAATAATACCTTGAAATAAGGATATAGGGTGTGTCTTGTTGTTATATATGTTAGAGTTAATTTGACTACTTGGTGGCTGTATATACTCATGTTGTAATTCACCGATTGCAAATAACACATGATTGAAGTATATGCTAACTATCTCACCAGATCTCAGGAAATTATGTGCAGTAACTCGATTGAGTTGATTATGGCCTATGGTGTGCAAGAACATTAACAATTGCTCCTCAACTCTCATATATACTGTATCTTTAAGAAGCTCTTTTCCACATAATATGTTGCATAAATTTAAAAAAGTAGACTTTTTCATGTGGACCATATTGATGCTAGTGGCATCGTTTCCATCAATCAACCTAGACAAATACTTTTCCCTATTTCAAACCTTTCACGTGATGGTTCTCTACAAATTCTTACCTCTTGATGTGTACCATTAACAACACAATATATGCCACAGCTAAAATTGTTACTTGTAGGACATATAGTTCATCTTCATCGAAATGATCCATCTAATACAAAATGATAGGCAATTAATTAGCTTTCAACATATAAATTGGACATAAGACATTGTGTTGACTAGAACTACACCTTATCATATAATTATCAAGGGAAAAGGAATTCAGTTATTAGTGGATATGCAAGTTCTCACATTTCAATCCTAAACCTAACTTTAAAGATAGCATGCAGGGGTATCCTTTGAACGAGTCCTAATCTAAATTCGAAAGTACAACTCAAAGACAACCACCATAAACAAGTTTGGCCAGAAAAATAAAAAAAAAACCAAAATAAGAATTTAAATAAAAATTCAAAACTACATTAGTTCACAATAGACCTAAACAATTAATAGAAAAACATATACAATAATTAACAGGAAAACATATAGCATTATCACCTCCTGAATAGGAGAGTCATAAGAGTGTAGAGTGTTGTGGCTTATCCATAGTTATTAAAAGAAAGATGACAGAATAATTAAAGAATTTAACAAGGGTTTAAAAGCAAAAATAGGGGAAACCAAAGAAGGTGATGAAAAAGCTGATTAAAGTTTGAATAGACACAGAATGTAACAATAGTTTGCTAGAATAAGTAATCCTACATAAATACAATTTAAGCAATCGTAATGAAAAAAATTCAAAATAAATAAGTAATTCATAAAAAGAAATAAAACATAATAAACATAACCAAAAACATAGTCAGGATACAAAGGTAAGAACAAATAAGAAATGATGAAATAATACATAAAATAAAAGTATGGGATATAAAGAAAGGATTACAAAACAAACTTTACCAGATAATTTGCTTTCATTTCCATATCAATTTTTTTCTACAGTATTCTATTTTTCCGCAACCCCAACACATGCAAGATATTAGCCCTAATTTCAGGATCATCCCTAAGCTTTGTATTTTCCCTCTTATAAAATATCAACCCTAAGCTTTTAACACGCATGAGATAAGAGAGTTAGATCTATCGAATGCCAGATTTGTCGGATGACAATAGATCAAAGTCAGATTTGCCAGATGGCCGGATCTGTTGGATGGTGAGAGATGAGAAGAAGAAGAAGTTTTTGCTGGATCTCTCGGATGGTGAGGGATGAGAGGAAGCAAGGTGGTGAGGATGAGATCCTTTCATCCTCTCGGATGGCTAGTGAAGCCTTCACGTGATAGACCATGTGCGAGATTCCAAATCTTGGAGTTGGTTTTATGGACCATTTGGCTGACAAATGAAATCCCACATATGTGGAATTAGGAAAGTGAAACACTTTTGAAATCCAGGCAACAAACAAGGGATTTGAGAATTTCTGGGATTTACAAATCCAATGACAATGGAATCCAAGCAAAAAAACAAACCCTAAAATGAGAAGAAGGAGTGTTGGAAAAGACTCCTAAATCAAAAAGGGCTTTAGGGTTTGATTCATCTTTTGTGTTTTTTTATGAAGAATGGATCTTCATGGAAAAGTCAAGTGTTGGTTGGATACTTAAGAAAGAATCTCAATTAAACTCAAGATCACATATCCAAGCATCTTAAGCTTAATTGAAAAGATAAAGAATCTCTATAGAGTCCTAATCAAGCTAATAATCCCCCTATTAAAAACCCTCTCCTAAGATTCTCATATCCATTAAATCCTCAATTCCCATATTCTAACAACCTAATTACTGCATCAAAGGCCCACCTACAAGGTATTAATTCTTAATATCCAATACCAAAGCATCTTACACTTGTGATGACATGAAATTGATCTAAAATGCAATCCTATGACTAAACTCTCATATCTGAGCGATCTAGTATTCAAAAGCTAGGTTGTGATGGAAGATGGACCTAAATCATCATTCATTGATCTACTTAATTCCTAATCATAATCCATGTTTTTTAAAGCCACCCTTCTTCTTCACTTCAAGATCCAAATTCTCATATCTAAGCATGTGTTAGAATGAGTTCAAAACCTAGATTAAGCATTCAAAACCAAAACTCTAAACCCCTATATGTGGGTGATCTAAGCATTCTCTACTAGTATTAAACTCCTAGATCTGAATGATCTAATCTTGTATTCAATTGAGAAAAATATCAAAATAGACTTGAAGAATAAGATCTATTCAAAACCATTGAATTATATGATACCAGGACTAGGGTTCATTCCATCTATTCACCATCTTATTCTCAACAAAATATAATAATAATAATTGCATGAACTCATGAACTCAATGCTTATACCATGGTAGTCAGACTTGGATTGGCTCGGCTAGCCTAATAGGAAAAACTAAGAATTGGTCAAGAGGCTAACCTGGTTATTATTTTTGAAATCCGGCCAAGAGTTTGCCAGTTTGTTAGACTAGAGACTAGATGGACCGGCCTAGCCTAAGGGATCAAAAGTTCAAATACTCTGCAGTTCATTCATTCATTCATTCATTCGAGAGAGAGAGAGAGAGAGAGAGAGAAAGAGGAAGGGAATGGAAAGGGGGGAGAGTAAGATTCAAGACAGAGAGAATGGAAGATGATTCTCCCATTTGTTGTGCTTTCACATGCATCTTCGCACCATAAAAAAACTATAGCTTTGTCTTCACCATGGCATAGAAAACATGGGCATACTTCTAAGTGTAACTCGATAGAACCGTGTAAAGAATCACCACAAATGAACTTAGCAAGAAGGGGGTGCGCTTGCGCATGTGTGTATGTGTGTGTGTGTGTGTGTGTGTGTGTGTGAGTGAGTGAGAGAGAGAGAGAGAGAGAGAGAGAAAGAAAGAAGGGTTTTCTTAGTTCCAAGAAGAGAGGTACAAATTAAGAGGAAGTGATAGGTTTAGAAGAATAGATGAGGAACACATCAAGGAAGTACTGAAATAGTGGGCCACTGTAAAAAGAAGACTTTTATGTATTTAAGGAATAAGGAGAGAACTCATCAGTATGTGAGAGATTGATGTGGCATAAAATGAGGTCAAGTTTTTATGAAAGTTTTTCATTTTTTTTTTTGGAAATATTAATTTTAGATTTTTAGGAGTCTAAGAGGTATACTAAATTAATTTTTTGAATATTAAATTTAAAAATTAATATTATTATAATTGACCCCTGTTCAACAGGAGCCTATAGCACTTGAACCATTGACCCTAACCCTTGGGCTTGGCTAGGTCAATGCCCAGCCGAGTCTGACAACATTAGTATCTACATGAAGATCCATGGAAGGATTAAACACAAAAATAATCAAACCATAGCTAAACCAAATCATTCCATTGAAAGCTTAAAATTGATAAAATTCAAAGGTTGAAAATGGAAATAGATCACTAAAATCATTGAAGATACAAACTCAAAGTGTTCAACATGAATTCAAGCCTTGATTACTCACATGGAGATTGATCCTTTTCTCCCAAAAGCCTTGATCCCTCTCAAATGATACAAAAAAAAAATGTCAAATTTTAGATCTAGATCTATTTATAGCAT
This sequence comes from Dioscorea alata, assembly GCA_020875875.1. NCBI lineage: Eukaryota > Viridiplantae > Streptophyta > Magnoliopsida > Dioscoreales > Dioscoreaceae > Dioscorea > Dioscorea alata. The sequence continues at coordinate 7,073,976 of CM037015.1, forward strand.
CTGTTGATCCAATCTAGCATCTAAGTTTTTGACCAGATTTTTTTGAGTACCCAATCTACAAAATTGGATTAGGTACGTGATGAGAATTTTTAAGATAAAAACCAAGTTGGATCTAGGTCAAAAGAAAACAAAAACCAGGTACCCAGATTCACTCCAGTTTTTAGCATATTCCTATAGATTAATAATTTAATATAATATTCACAATGCTTAGGATTAGCCATTTCTTCCATTTATAATCCGACAAAGTATTTATTTGACTTTTAAAAATATCAAAGCAAATATGGATAAATAAATTCAAAGATTCACTGAAAGTCTAGTAAAACAACTATGAAAAATAAAATATAGACAAATAGTAAAAAAACTAGTGAATAGGACATTAAAATATATGAAATTTCTAATTATTAGGAATAAAGTTTAAAACAAAATGGATTTTTTGAACTCCATTTACCCAAAATGAATAATATTAAATGTCCCAATTTAATGCTATTAAAAATTATTTTATTTATATCCATCAAATTAGTCAAATTACCAAAAAGAAAACAAAGAAAGAAATCAATTCTCTTTTTATTTTTGTTGTAAAAATAACTTTGCTCAAACAAATTTTTATTGAACATGAAATAAATTACAAAAAAGCAAATATTCCAAATAAAGTAAAACTTAAATTTATATCTGGATATATGATATCCGATCCAATTTTAACCAATCTAATATAGATTGAGCTTTTGCTAATTTGGAAAACCATGAACCCGATCTGGTTTTTAAAACCGGATTGGGTTCTTAGTTTTGCTCAAAACTAATAGAAACTCCTTAATTTGAATTTTTCCACATCCCGTATAATTTTATTAATTAATTGACCAACATGCTAATTAATTATGTTTTTGATAGTTACACATAACTAATTCCAATCCGTGGCTCAAATTCAACCCAGTCTTCTTCCAGATCTACTTGCCAATTATAGTCAATGTATTTATTGTCAATTAGGGCTTCCATAAGTTGTCTTGTTTTCACTAAGATCATTTAGATATTGTTCTTTTTTATAATCAATCTTGAACTCAGACATCCATTATTATGTTCCTAATATCTTATTTGTTTTGGTAAAAGAAGTTTTTCTTCTTCATCTAATGAGGCTAAGTTCCATTTTTTCCCTACTAATATTTCTGAATCATTATTGATAAGTGTTTATTTATACATATTTTACTATAGTATTTTATGTAGATCGAGCATGGTTTTACCAAATATGTACACTCATGTTGTGCGTATTTCGTTCTTTGGTGCAGCTAGGGCATGAGAAGCGTATTTGGAGAAGAAAAATGGAAAATATGGTGTTATGGAGCATTTTTTTTGAGGATTTATGCAAGCCATACAACTATAAACATGGTTCGTGAGTTTCCACATGGGCATGTGTGCCATTTGTCACGCCCCAGCCTGCGGCCAAGCAAGTGCCAATCGCCACGATATCCCAAAATAGATGACATGAATACCCACCTTACCCCGGATCACCCTAAGTCGAAAACATCATGTAGCTTTCATCACAACTATATATATATATATGCAAAACTCACATAAAATGCAAATTTAAAATAACATAACATCAATAAATGTAGCATTAGGAAAATGTTGAAAGAACAAAGCGAGAATTTACAAACTATAAGCATTTATTACACACTAGTGGATCCAACTAACATGTATAAACATAAGAATGTAATTCAACCTAACAATGACTATGGAAAGAAAAAAGACCCAGCACAATGCCTTAACGCCACAGCACTAACAATCACTACTTGAGGAAAACCCAAAACTAGAGTGGATGAGTAATATAGTTACTCAGTGAATAATTATTAAGGGCCTTTGAAACATCATTTAACACCACAAAATATTATATTTAAAATGCACATTTCAGGAATAATTTTGAAACAAGAAATGATATCGATAAACAAGTCCCCTATATTGTAATAAGTTCAACTCAAAGATTTAAACCAAATTAATAATAATCAATTAAAATTTGTATATAAAATCCAATATCATAAATTGGCTAAGAAATAGTTCACAAACCAAACCATCGCCACTATTAGGAATGGGACCGCGAAGGCCAGTTACACAATTTTAAACATTAAAATGAGTTCACCTTGGCATTGGCCTCTGAGTTGACACATGAGGTGACGCATGGTGTCTCAGAATAAATGGGGGGTACCCACCCACTTCCAATTCAAGTTCTCTTCGCTCCTTCTAAATGGATAACTAATGTTAGCCAGTCTACCATGCTGCCTCTTACTAGGCCGGTCCGTGGAGATCGCTATTGCAGTAGTCAAGTCATAGACTCACAGTCACCAAAGTAAAAATATCATATGTCAATGAAATTGAAATAAAGACCTTTTTAAATCAAACCATAGTAAATCATAACTCAAGAATAAATACATAAAGAAATTCTGTATAACATAGTATATCGTAGTTACATAATCATTTAAAAATCAAATAGAAAAATATTTTGAAAATAACTTTTAGGAAAAAACATCCACTCATTGTGCTTAGACCCGTAAGTCTATGAGTTTAATTGCGGCACTCCTCCGCAAGCTCCTTATCTTCACTTGAGGGTTTCCAGCCTAAAAGCAAATCTAATTTAATGCAAAATTTAACCTAAAAATCATGCATTCAAGAGGGATATGTGCAATTCAAGTCCTATATGTGATGCATAAACAATTAGGATTTGATTTGGCCTAGAATCGATTTTGATTGACTCAACCTAGTTTTAATTAAGGTTAGAACAAATCCAACATTGAAAAACCGGAGAAATCTTGAAAAATTCCTATTATGCTACAGTTTGCTATAGTCAAACGCTCAAGAGCTCATCAATCATTGGATTAATGGAAGAGCAACAAATCTATAAAACACTAGATCTAAATTACAAGATTAATCAAGATGAAATCTCTCATGTTTTATTTTTAAACTCTTAGATCTATAAAAATCCATAAATTCAAAAATAAAAAATATCCTTATTTCAAAGATCTCCTATCAAAGCATAAGGAATCAATAAAATTAAGTGGGAAGATGCATGATGATGCCAAAACAAAAAAAAATTATTATAGAGAAGATAGAATGATCAATTTTACCTCGAATCTTCAATCTAACTAGAAAGAAAGAAAGGGGATCCTTGCTCAAAGTTCACTCTAAGAGGAGTTAGAAGAGAATGAGAGGATTAATTATAGAACATAGGGCTTAGGTTGAGAGATTTGGGTTTTTATAAATAGAAAAAATTCCACACTCTCTATAAGGATCACCACCACCAATGTATAGGTTCTAGTAGAATAAGGATTTAATATTTTAATTTAAGAAATATCCAAATTTAACTAAATTAGTTTGAAATTCATTTATCCAGAAATAATCCACTACAAATGTAAAGGTCCTAGTAGGATAAGGATTAATATTTGAATTTAACTTTATCCTAATTTTACTAAAATCTAAAGTTTCCAATTTGCCCCAGGGTTAGGTCTAATTCTAAGGCCAGTTATTACAACATTTGTGAAAGGTTTCATAAATATTTTCAATCACCAGAATGGCAAAAGGGCAATCATATGCCCATGTGCCCAGCCGTGTATAGTTTCCAAAGAAATTCTCCAAGTTTTAGGAAGCAAAAAGCCACACCACTAACCACATGACCGTGTGTTGGGTCATGTGGGTCCACACAAGCAGACACACACCCATGTGTTGGGCCGTGTATTGCAGCGAAAACATTGTAGCATGGTACTGTAGCAAAGATAGAAAAGTACATATGGTGATCCATGCCCATGTGAAGAGTGTGTGTGTCCATTTGATATCTGAATATAAAAGCCTGATGCAAAGGTTTTGAAGGGAGTTCTTCTCTTGGCCTTTGGGTGCACCACTTTATTTCATTTTGGGGGCTTTTGGCACCTAGCATAGTATTGTAAATAGTAATAATACTATGTAAAATCTATGAACTTCCAACCTTGTTTTGTGTGTGGTATGGTTTTACTTTAAGTCGAAGAGAGCTTTGTTTGAGCTAGTTTATGATGTTTGAAAAGAGTTATTTTGATATGGTGTCTAGCTTCATCGGGGTATCTATCTTCATAACAATGAGGAATAGAATTGAATTTCAAATTGAATAAAATGACACAGCTTCAAGTAATTATTGAAAACATTTGCTTCTTCCTGGATGATGAGAATTATTCTGGACAAGAATCCTTGTTTGAAAAGGTTTAAAACATTTATCTGGATTCTGTTTATTTCTTGATCTCTCCATTGTGTGAGGTCTAGAGAGCATTTGATGATTGTAAAGTTGTTTTCACAATGATAGCCATAATCACTGTGTCTAGGTTCCCTGATGGCATTTCCTGCTAATGTCATGCCTGTGGAGAGAATTTCTTCAGTTGTTAGTTGCCTCAGGACTTCTTGTTCTGCTATAAATTATTCGCACTAGGTAGCCATAACTTCCTTAAAAATAATTTGCTTCACTTCTAAAATAGCTTCTAGAAATAATTCGAAATTTTACATTCTTTCTCTTCTATCTTCTTCAATCATTCTCTTCATGTCTTCAAATTCTTCTTATTCTTCTTTAAACAAGGCTTTAATCTTCACTACTTAGTTCTAAGAGTAATTTCCAAGGTTTTCAGAACCGAACCGGGCTTTGAACCGGAAAAGGTCAGGGGTCAAGGGTTGAACCGAAGTCAATAATTTAATTAAAAAATAAATTATATTTTAATTATAGATGATTAAAAAAAATCAAATATTGAATAATAAGAAAATAAAAACATGATTTTTAAAGCTTTAAGCAATTGTGCTAGATGTTCAAGTATACTAAATGACATAAACATGAACTTGTTCAAATCTCCACAAATCAAAACATAAGAAATCTGGAATCCACTGTGTACCCACCCTAAAGCTTATAAATTTTGACTTTACACTTTAGCCCTACATATTTTTGATATTATTGTTACTATTAATCTATTATTATAAAGTTAGATTTAAAAAAAAAAATTGCAAACCCAAGTTGATTCCTTTGTAATTTTTTTTTTATACTATCCAATCTTTGGGAATTGGTTAATTTTCTTGTCTTGATATTATTGGTTTCATGATTTTCACCTTTTTGTCTTATTATTCTTTTTTAGATTAAATCTATCATTCCTTGTATATGTTTTACTATTCTAGTTCGGGAATATGTGATAGAATATTTCAATATGATTTTATCTTTGAATTATGTTAGATCTTGATTCGTTTGTTCCAAGTTTATCATATTTTCTTCATTAATTTCCTTCTTCTTACTTCTAGTTTTATATTTTGAAGTCATTGGCTATTATTTTGAAAGGTTTCTTGAATTATTCTGCTAAGTTTATCGACTAGAAAATTATTTGTTCCTTTGATATGTTCTATTGTTACATTAAAGCCATTCCCCATAATATAATTAACCAATGTTAACCATTTATTAGTAGATAATTTATTTTCAGATTTTTTATGATAGAAACAAACAATGGCTTGACAGTCAGTTCTAAGTGTAACTTCAGAGGTGGATGTTACAAACAATTTAAATTTTTATAAAGCTTTGATAGCTGCTAATATCTCAGTATCTGTGCTTGAAATGGTTACATTATAAGTTTCACTTTTATATCTACTTATTTTTTCTTCTTTAATAGTATTTTATTTAGTTGGTCTAAATTTTAATACTGCACCCCATCTTCCAATTTGACCATTAGACTCTATTATTAAATATTCTCCTAGAAGTCATAATTCAAGAGGTTTGATTTTTCTTACGAAATTTTTGATTTTTTGTACTAGTTTTAATATCTTCATTATTAAACCTTCTTTCTCCTGCTTGTTTTATTTTATTACATAAAGGTCCTGCTATTTGACTAAAATTTGGGATGAAATTTTTGCTGTAATTAAGTCTTCCTAAGAAAGACTATTTGTGTCAATCCTTCTAACTTATCAATTATTTCTAAAATACTAGCTAAAATATGTTTTTGTAAATCTATTTAGCCTTGACCAATTATTACTCCTAAAAACTCTATTCTTTTGCATCCTATTTTCATTATCTTTTCAGTCAAAACAAGGCCATGTTGTTCGCATTTTTTTAAAGAAAGTAAGTAGATGTTCTACATGCTCTTGAAGTATTTTGCTAAATATTAAAATATCATTAATATAAGTAACAATAAAATTATCATTTATAAAAATATTACCCATTTTTCTTTGAAAAATTTGAGGAGCATTTTTAAGCCCAAAAAGCATAACTTTCCATTCATAATGGCCCTTATAAGTTATAAAAGCAATCCATTTCCTGCTTTCTTTGTCCATTTTTACTTGTCAAAAGCCACTTTTCAAATCGAATATGCTGTAAATATATGTGTTCTTTATCTTATTTATTAAGGCTTCCTTATTTGGTAATGGATATTTATCATCTTATGTATTATCATTTAGTCTTTTATAATTGCATACCATTCTACTTTTTCCTCTAATTATTTCACTATGTTTATTGACAATAAAAGCTCAAGTTCTATGTGGACTTTGTGTTTCTTCTATAATGTTTAAATATTTTACTTAATATGGAGATCAACTTCTGTTTGTTCATAAAAGGTCGCCCTAAAAACTTGTCATGTTAATCGAAGATCCGGATTTATAATTTTTAAGACACATTCCTCTTTTGTTTATATAATTTACAAGATTTTCTTCTATTATTCCACCTAATTTGAGTTCAGTTATTATTGGTTCTAATTTCTCTTTTAAAAGTTCTAGTTGATTGTATTATATTTGGAGTTCACAATCATCCTCTTTTGTATATATTAATTCATTTTCTTCTTCAATGCAGAAGATGGTTTCTCTTTTGAAAGGGGTTGTGCATACTACATCTGCTCTTTTAAAAATTGTTACTAAGTCACCTTGTACTATAAGTCATCCTGACTGGTTCCTAATAAAGATTATTCCTAAAATAAATTGTCGATGATTAGGGATGCTTTTGGAAATCAAATTATTTTAACAGATAAATTATTCATGTTATAGGGAGTTTATACCCATCTAGAAATTCTAAAAGGAATTCTATGTTTAATAAATTATTATTTTTAAATCCAACAGGATTACTATATAAATCATGTTCTTCTTGGAGCTCTACTTCTTCAAACCTTTGTTCTAACTCTTCTATCCTAATTCTTTTTCCCTTAACTTTGGGCTTTTGGTTTTCTAATGTTAATTTTTTTTTTTAATTTCATCTTCTAATACTTTTTTTCGTTTTCGTAACTATGTTATTACTTCTTTTATCTGTATTGCAAAAATTTAAAGGGCCTAAATCTCTTTCTTTTTCTTCAAATGTGTAGTTGAATAATACTTAAGCACGTCTTCTAAATAGATAATTTACATAAATTACATGTAACTCTATCCTTTAATACATGAAATCTATAACATTTATCACATTTTTCTTAAAAATTAAGTTTAAACGGGTCAAAATTATGAGAACACTTGAAAAAATCTTCTATCAAGTTATATTGTTCTAGTAGAAACTTTGGGTTATTATCTAAATTAGAAGCCAGATTTATGTTCTTATCCATTATGGATTTCCATAAGCTTCTTCAAAACATAGATGATGTTAGTCAAAAGTAAATAATATAGCTGGTCCTATTCCTGTTACATTTTTCATTTTCTTTATCAACTCAAGATTTGAATATTATAACTCCTAAGGATTTGGGTGATTTTATAAACCATCTTTATGTTAATTCATTGCTATTAAAAGCTTTTTCTGTTTTGGCCGCTAAAGTAAGATAAGCTTGGCTAAATTTAATTATTTCACTGAAACTCCTTATTTGAAGTCTTTCTAGATCTCTTATTGCTGCATCTTGAAGTAAAGTGTCTCCTTGATGCATACCGCAAGCACACGGATCGTTCAAGTAGTAAATTAAATATCGTTCTTACGAGAACTTTGTTGCTAACTACCAATTTCTTATAATTAAGGTTATTTAGGTGAATTGGTAGGAATGTGAATTGCGAAATTAATGTGCAATGAAAACTTAAACTAACAAAATTAAGGTAACCAATGGCTTACATGATTAATTCAAATTGGAAGGGCTTCTAGGATTAAGGTTCACCACAATGATAGATAAAACACTTTGTATTGACTCTTTTTGGTTAAATTTAATTGCTTTGAAGGTGAAATATCCTAGAATACTCACTATTTCTTTTCAGAATATAGTGAAATATCTAACTTAGAACAACTCCTACTTTCGTGGTAATTGAATCTAATTAGATCTTTTAAGTTCTATATCATCCAATAATCCTCACAAAATCATAATCTATGATTTCAGGTTCAATTCTAGGGCTTCCAACACCTTATCTCACCTTTTAGCCCTTCCTTTAGTGTCTAAAGTCATACAAGTATGAGGGGTACAACTCATTCACAAGCATTAATTGCCATAAAGCTCAATCAAAGAAAATAAGCATTAATAAGAAAATAGAGTCAATACATCATCAATCATCTAAACATTGGACTAATCCCAATCCTAGAACAAAGATTTACTCACTCATGTTTGATTTATAAGCTAAAAGGTTCATATCAATCATAGATCTAAACATAGAATAAATCAAAGAATAAGAAAGAATAAACTCTTGATCCTCCATGGGTGATGTTCTTGTAGATCGATGAATCTTTCCTTTGATCTTTTTCTTCTTTCTTTTTTTGATAGCTTTAGATGATCCCCAACCCTTAGAGAAATCGTATTCCTGTTCTCGTAGCCAAAAGATACTTTAAAATTGTTTTGTTGGCCTTGTATAGAGTGAGGGTTAAATTAGAGTTGTGACGGAGGCAAATATCCACGGCAATGTTAGTTAGCATAGGCAGGTTGTGTTCTTCTAAGGTGTTAGTCTTTTAAATTTTTGCACCATAATCCATGGGTGTGGTGACTACCATAGATCGCCCACATTTCAAATAAAGTTTGAACTTCACTTATCTACACATAAACTAATAAAGAGCAGTAATTTGAACTAGAAGGTAAAATTCAATTAAAAACAAAGGGAAAGATGCATGACTGACTAAGAAATGAAACCTAAATATATTAAAATATACTATAAATTTAACACATAGCAAACTCCCACATGCTTGAATTTTTGCTTATTCTCAAGCAAAACAGCCATTAAATCCAAGGAGAATTTATTAGTGTATAATTCTTTCTCAAACATAACTCAAATGTTAAAACTAATTTAACACGGACAACAATAAGAAAGTCACAAGAAAAACTCATAAGAGTATACTAAACAACTATGTATATCAAAGCAAATGAACATACATGAGCACAAGTTAAAAATATAGCAGTCACACGACATGTAAATGAGCATTGCATTTAAAATGGCATATATCCAAGCAAATTCATATGAAAGATCAATAGGTCCTTTATTAGACACTTTTTTTCATTTTCAATTTTCAAATTTTTTTTCTTTTACTAACATAGGTTGTAAATTGTCTTTCTAAGGGATGCACATGCTTATCAGGCACCAGAATACCCAACTACTTGGTCAATTATAGATCTACATGAAGGCGTTCTTGCCTAATTATGACCTTTATGCTAGAGGAACACTCTTATTAGGAACCAGAACCAAGCTACTCAACCACATAAATTAGCGGAACACTGTCAAAAAATTATTATTTCACTAAACTTCTATTGGCATAAACTTTGCCTATTTCACTTCTCTCTTATTTATCCACTTATAAAATATAATATAACTAAAGTTAAGGTCTGTCTAAAAGTTACAAAATCTCAAGGAGTTCATTTGTAAGGATATATACTGAATTAAGATGTATATGATCAAAAGCCATGGAGTTAGCATGAATATTATTGTAAATGAAAGGCGTATGCTCAAAGCTATTGATAAGCTATTAATAATAAATAGTGACTTTGTCTTGGACCAAATTTATGTGTCATGTCAAATAGCTAGTCAAATGAATTTTGAAAGTTGATGAAAGATTTTTTTTTCAAAAGGATTTTTTTTCAAATTTTTATCATGCAACACCTAAATTAATCTACATGCAATAAGATGACAAATAAGTAAAAGGTAAGCACATTAAACATGTAATACCTAAATGCCATCATGCATAAAATATTACTAATGCAAAAGACAACTCCCCCATGCTTAAAAGAGATATTGTCTTTAATGTATGAGAAGGGGAAAAGTTTACTCACGAGATCGGTGTGGCAGTGAAGGAAAGTGGCCTTGGGAAAGATGCCAGTTGTATATTGCTTGCAATGTGGTTTCCATATTTTTCATCCTGACATTCATGTTGCGCATATGTTGGTGAAGTTATGTGAAGAGAATGTCTTGTCGATGATGCTCAAACATGATGGCAGAGAAAGAGAGCAGTATACACATGAGAAATTGTCACTCTATGACTTGGTAGAGGTTGGGTCAGATGGAAAAGATGGAAGTCCTCCAACACCTTTCTCATCATTTAATGGGGCATGTTGATCGCCATTGGGGAAATTCCAATTTTCACACCTCTAAATGGTAGTCTTATCAGGGTCAAGAAGAGGATAAGGGAGTCATTCTCCTTTAAGAATCAGGCAATAGACATTGCCTTCTTTGATAATCATCCGCATCGCAATGTAAGACTCCATGTCGATCCGTGTACTACCTGTAGCCTTTTTCAAAGAAGACAAATCATAATTAAAAGCAAGGGCTAGAAGAGTAATGAGGCCACCAATAACAATGTCACCGGACATGACTCGCCTTACTAGAGAAAATTGCCTAGCTAAATGCGAGCCAATGTCAAGGTGGACCTCATTCATCATAGTCAATAAAAATAATAACTCTGATTGTCGAACCACTCCATCACTATCACCACAACCAAAAATTGTATGTGCCATAATATGGTGAATATACCGAGAACAAGGATTGCATAAACTAGTCACCCTACCTTGTGAAGGTTCATATGATGATTCGTTGGTTAAAGAATTCCAAAATTCATGTGCATGAAAATCTCTAGAGATTCGTCTATCGCACCGCAAGGCAACTTATAAATTCCATTAAAGGTTTCTAAGGTTAAGTGATGCTCTTCATTAAATAAGCAAAAGATGATTTCTCCTTCCTTGCATCCTTGGCCATAAAGTACATTAACCTCAATGGAACTTAGAAATTCGAAAGTGAGTCTCTCATAAGTAGGATATTTCATATTACTAAATTGTGTCCCTCCTACTCGCTTAATCATCTATGTCATCAAATAACCCTAATGTGTGGAGTACACTACTATCGATATATCTAGTATTCACGATCTTTCTTTTGGCCAGCATGTTATACCGATCTTCTTGTTGTGCGTCTCTAAAGATTACTCCATAATGATTAGGTGGATTAGATGACTTAGCTCAACATCGAGGAGGACGATCATGTGAGCAGCCTTGGGAATTTGGGGACTCATCTTGCCTTGCACGTTTAGGAGCCATCTTGAGAAAGTGTCGGAGGGAGGGGTTTTGCTAATAGAGACAAGATGGGGTAAAAAGAGAAGAGAAAATAAAGAAGAATATATATATATATATATATATGTATTCAGATTTTAAAATAAATAAATAAATGAAAATAAAAATAAAATAAAATAAAGAAATCAGTTTGCTTAAAAACAAAAATTAAGAGATCTAAAATAGTTTAAAAAAAAAAGATAAAGCAAAGATTTTTAAAATCAAAAAGAGATAAAACCAAAAATGGCAAGAAAATCATTTTGTTTTGAAAAAATAAAATAAGAATTTGAATTAAGTTAAAAAGAATTCAAAGGAAAAGATGGCCGACAATGGTCAAAGATGAGCCATCTCTCCTTTGAAAATTACATTTCCCTCCGATATTTTTTTTCACGCCCCACAAGGCACACCCATACTTTATTGTACATATAACCTATGGAACTTTCTATTTGTTGAAAATTTTTCATAAAAAATAGCATGGCCATGTTCTAAAGCATGAGTGGCCTGTATTTTTTTCTTAAAAAGCCCCTTTTTAAATCTTTTTTTTTTCAAAAAAAACCCTCCATTGCTGAATATTCACCTAGATGGATATCTTTCACTCAAATCAAAATTAGACCCTGCAAGAATAAGTGTGAAAAAATTGAGATCAAGTAATGGTACAAAATAAAAAGGGCATGAGCTGAAAATTAAAAATTGCTAAGCACAAATTGAAAACTAAGAAAAACGAAGAGACAGAAAACTTGGGTTGCCTCCCAAGAAGAGCTTATTTAAGGTCATAAACTTGACCCTTTTTTCATGTGTTAAGTGGAGACCAAAAGAGGTTGGGAAAGGGTATAGGTCCCCCCTTTCTCAATTGGTTCATTGATGTTGTAATGCTTTAAATGTTGCCCATTTACTTTGAAAGAACCTGTTGCTTTGCTCCAAATTTCAACTGCACCATAAGGATAAACCTACCTCACTTTGAAAGGACCGGACCATCAAGATCTGAGCTTACTTGGGAAAAGCTTCAACCAAGAATTAAAAAGTAACACTAAATCACATTCATGAAATTCTCATCGAAGAATTTGTTTATCATGTTATTGCTTGGTTTGCTCTTTATAAATTTTAGCATTCTCATAGGTATCAATTCGTAACTCATCAAGTTCATGTAATAGGAGCTTTCTTCGCTCTCCAGCTTTCTTCAAGTCAAAATTTAAAATTTTGACTACTCAATAAGCCTTGTGCTCTAAGTCAATGTGTAAATGGCAAGGTTTTCTATAAATCAAACGGAAATGTGTCATTTCAATAGGAGTTTTGTAAGCAATATGGTATGCCCACAGAGCATCATCAAGCTTCAGTGCTTAATCCTTTCTTGACTTAGAAACTGTCTTCTCCAAAATATTCTTGATTTTCCTATTTGAAACTTCTACTTGCCCACTGGTGTTGTGGATGATATGGTGTGACGATTTTGTGGGTCACTCCATATTTTATGAGAAGATTTTCAAACTGTTGGTCATTGAAATGTGAGCCACCATCACTAATAACTGCCCTTGGAACACCAAATCTTGGAAAGATAATCTTTTTAAAGAGCTTTATCACCATTTTGGCATCACTTAAGGAAGATGGTAATGCTTTAACCCACTTCGAAACGCAGTCCACATCTACCAAGTTGTATTTGTTCCCACATGAAGATGGGAACGGTTCCATATAATTGATGGGCGTCTTTGAGGTGTGTTAGAATAACTATGCAAATGCACAAATAATATTACATTTAAGTCCGTGAATACCATAAGTGTACGAGTCGTCAAGTATTACCTCATAAGTGAGCACGAGGGTTGTATTTCCCTAGGAATGGCGAGAGGCTCCTATTACTTTTTTTCACTTAATTAATAGCCTAAACGTCATGTTCTTTCTTTAATCCTACTTCTATAGTTTATTACACAATACAATTGGAGAATTGTTAAGCACAATTGGAAGGAGTTGGGTAAATGTATGAAAATTATCTTGATTATTGCTTATGATAGGCGTTGAGTATAACAATTGTATTCTAGTATTGGACTGGGGGAATTCAATAGCCTACTAGTCACAATCTCTTGGCAACTAGGTCTAAATCACTAGGAACTTAAAGTGAAATCTCTTCCTACCCTAGCCTCCTCTGTTTGCCTTAAGTATGAGAATTCCTCTAGAAGGGACAAATCAAACCCTAAGCCTGAGGGAAAATCAATCTCTAATCCAGAGATCTAGCAAACCTAACCTCTTAGAGCATGCATAAATCTATCATGGCACGGGCCTTCTAATGTGGGGGCATATCTTCCTTATCCACATTAACAAGAATATCATTCAACCAAACATGCAATGATTCACCAAAGACTAGAGAGATTTATTCAATTATCGAATAAGATTCATAAACAATAATTAAGGAGGCTAGACATACAATTCCCCTAGAATTAGGTTCTTATGCATCGTAAAATAAAGCATTAAAGCAAGAGAGAACCATAAGACCAAAGAATAGATAAATGTTTAAAGAATTCCTAAACTAACTCTTTCCAATGGGTTTGCAAAGTTGAGGATGAGAGGACACCAAGATTGACATGATGACGCTGAATGCCTTCTCGTGCCCTCCTCTAACGATGATTGTTGAATTACCCTTGAGAAACTCACTGGAATCAGCTAAAATATGCTTGAAATTCATCTCCAGCCACTCAGATCTCCAGAACTCCGGCCTCCCTACCTTTTTCAGCAAAAGAATTTCCCTGAATTTAAAGAAACCTAGAGTATTTATAGGATCAAGTCTGCCATGGCCTCACCACGGGTGTTGTGATGCCCATGGTGAGTAAGTTATTACTTGGGTTCTAAGTCGCATCATGGCATGGCTCTCTGAGAGTTATGTGGCTAGATCAAGGGCGTGATGGGTTTCCACAGCACCCATTGTGAGGTCGTTATAGCTCCTGTGTTGCTTCCAGTGGTTCCACGCTACTATGGCTTGATAACAACAGTGATGAGGTTGTACAACGGCCGTGATAAGATGTCACCACGGCTATTATGAGCTGTGGTAAAGCTCTAATTTATCAACTTGGTATCTTTTTGTTTTAAAACGCCGCTGAATTCGCTTTTTTTTTCCTAAAACAGAAATAAAGGTCATGGTGAACAAAAAAAATGAAATTTCGTACTAATTTGGTGCTAAACATATCAATCTCCGTGCTAAATACAGTGTAAATGATATAAAGAATATGAATTTTCTAGCAATTATCAATTATCAATTCCCTATACATCAAAAATTTCCACCTCCAAAATGTTGTTCAAAGGCATTTCATATTGTCCGAAGATGTTACCATTCCGTTAACACAGATCACGTACTAGCATATATCATCGAGCATCCTTAAAAAGAGGGGGCTAATAAAATCTAGCTTGGAGTATTTTAGCGGTTGTCTTTGAGGTACTACAATCCCCATCATATGAGGAAGAGTGGCAGTGGAAGAGAATATTCTCAATCTCATCTTCCGGGATACACCTCCTACACAACCCATCAACACAGTGTCAATATAGCAGGGGTTCACCCTAAACAAAGTGTTTGATATCTGCAAAAAACTTTTTCTTTTGCTAAAATTTGAGTTTCGATGGAAAAAATTCCACTAGCAAGATAGTTGATGAAGTTGGCATACCAAGGAGCTTTTAATGTTGAGATTGATAAAAGTTATTCATCCAGGAAAGAATCATAAATTAGCACTTTGTTAGTTTTAGCATTCATCTCCAAGTGTAATATAGAAAAGTGATCCGCCACCATGTTTTCTGTACCTTTCTTATCTTGAATCTTAAGATCAAACTCTTAAAGGAGAAGTATCGATCTGATAAGCCTTGGTTTGGCAACTTTATTACTTAGTAATGCTTGATTGTTGCATAGTAGATGGCAAGCATCTTCTTTTTTTTCCTTTGTTCCAAAATTACTCCTATTGCGTAGTCATTTGCATCACACATAACTTCAAAAGGTAGGGTCCAATCCGGTGTTTAAATAATTTAAAAAGTCACTAATGTTTTCTTTAACCTGTGAAAAGCATTCAAATATTCTTGATGAAAAACAAAAGGGACATCTTTAATTAGTAGATTGATCAACGGTTTAGGAATTTTAGAAAAATCTTTAATAAAGCTTTGATAAAACCGAGCGTGTCCCAGAAAACTTTGCACTCCCTAGACTGTTGTCGGTGGAGGCATCTTTTCAATTATTTCCATTTTAGCTTTGTCCACCTCAAATCCACGTTCAGATACTAAATGTCCAAGTATAATTCCTTCACGCACCATAAAGTGGCATTTTTCCCAATTTACCATAAGGTCTACCTCTTCACATCTCTACAGCACTTGAGGCAAATTAGCTAGACAATTATCAAAACTTGTGCCATATACAGAGAAATAATCCATAAAAACTTCCATAATATTTTCAATAAAAATCAGAGAACAGTGATTGCGTGCAACATTAAAAAGTAGCAAGCGCATTACAAAGACTAAAAGGATCCTTCTATAGGCAATGTACCATAAGGACATCATGTAAATATGGTCTTTTCTTGGCCATTGGGATGAATGGGAATCTGAAAGAAACCCAAGTAACCATCTAAATAGCAAAAGTAAAAGTGCTTTGCTAGTCTCTTAAGCATTTGGTTAATAAAAGGGAGGGAAAAATGATCTTTCCTAGTTGCTTTATTGAGTTTACTGTAGTCTATGCACATTCTCCACCATATGATTGTACTAGTAGGGATCAATTCATTATTTTCATTTTTCACAACAGTCATATCCCTTTTTTTTCGAACTATTTGTATTGGGTTAACCCACTCACGATCGGATATAGGATAGATCACCCCCAACGTCTAGTAATTTAAACACTTCTTTCTTTACTACCTCTTTCATATTAGGATTCAATCGTTTTTGAGGTTCTACAAATGGTTTATAATCATTTTCTAACAAGATTCTATGCATGCAAATCGAGGGATTAACACTCTTGATGTTATCAACTGTGTATCCTATGACTTTACGGTGTAATCTAAGTTCTCTAAGTAGTTTTTCAATCTCAACCTTATTGAGATTAGCATTGACAATCACAAAATAACTAGAGTTGGGTCAAAGAAATTCATATCTAAGAATGGAGGAAAGGGGTTTAAGTTCTACCTTTGGAATGTTAAGAGAAGATTATGACCTCAAGGTTCTCCTAAAGGACCCAATGATATCTGAGAACAAAACCTGGACAACTTGATGGAAAGATAGGCTTAGGAAGCCTAGCCTGGCGTACTATTGTACATAGTAATAATACTATATAAAAACTATGGGTTTTTTCCCTGGTTTGGTGTGTGGTATGGTTTTACTTTAATTCATGTCTAGTTACTATTTTAAAACCATGGGAACCCCTAGTTTTAGCCCTTGGTTTTCTCTTATGTTTTACTTTAAGTCTTGTCTATGTTTAGTAGAGCTCTTTTCATTGTCTATATAAAGAGTCTTCTTCCTTGTTGTAAGATCATTGAAGTTTGAATAACAATTCAGTTTATTCTTAGTTTCTCTCCACTACTGCTTTCTTTTTCAATCTTAGTTCATTGGGCTTTTAGTTTCAACAACTTAAAACTGCTCTTTATACTTTTCAAAGAAAAATAGATAATATTTTTAGAAATGATAATTTATTATTACTTATATTGATGATATTTTAATATTTAGCAAAAAGCTTCAAGAGCATGTAGAACATTTACTTATTTTCTTCCAAAAATTCAAACAACATGGCCTTGTTTTCTCTGAAAAGAAGATGGAAATAGGATGTAGAAGAATAGAGTTTTTAGGAGTAATAATAGGTCTATTTTATTTATTATAATTATTTATTATTTTAATTATTATTTATTATTTTAATATTTTTTAATTAAATATTAACATAAATTTCGTTTATAATTTTCCCTTTCTTCAAATCCAAAATGCCAAATAGAATTACAAAAACATATTTCAGTTAGTATTTTAGAAATACTTGATAAATTAGAAGGGTTGACACAAATAAAGTCTTTTTTTTTTTTGGAAAACTTAATTACGCCATAAATTTCATCCCAAATATTAGTCAACTAGCAGGAGAATAGTATGACCATACGCGCCCCTTATTTAGTTTTAAAAGTAAATATTCTAATATTGTCATTACTTATGATAATTCTAAACTGATTCTTATCTTTATTTAACAATAGAAAGATTCAAGTTCTTCAATTAATTCTTTTTCCCATTCTTCTAATTCTTTTAGTTCTTTTTTGTATATGAATTTTATTTAATAAGTAGTCACGTACCCCTCCTAGCCATACCTTCTTTCTTTAATTTTGTTTTCTAATTTATATTTGTCATATTTTCCTACTCTCATTCTAGAATAATCTGCTAAAATTTGATTGTAATATTCAAGAAGGTTACCATATGATTAATAATGAACCTAACTTACTAATAACTAAGGCATTTATAGGCCAAATTGCAAAAAATAGCCAAATTAGATATACATTAAGAACAAATAAGATTGAAAATATAACAAACATTTTAGGAAGCCAAGGAATAAAACCTATACCAGCAAAATATTATACCTTTGAAAATATTGGCAGGAAAAGAATGGCAAATAAAACCCATAAAAGACAAAAAAAAAAAAAAAACTCTTTCATCTGTTACAAACAGAGCATTATAAGCATAGTGATGGTTGTCTACTTTTTAAAAGGAATTAAAATATTTCAACATCATAAAAGAAACATAAAATCCACATAGAATGAGAGCTTTTATAGCCAATAAGCATAGTCACATGATCATTTTAAAGAGTTCATATTTGTGCAATGAGCCGAATCAATGGAGGACAAGCTACAGAGAAGGCTAGTAGTTCAGATGACTCTTAAGGGCTGTTTGGTTCATGGTAATAACATATTACCACATAATGAGATTACCATGGTAATATGGGTGGGAATGTTATATGGTTGGGAATATTTTGGTAATTTAATATAACCATATTTGGTTGGGAACTCTTATTACTGGGAATAGTTCATTACCTTGTTTAGTTTATGGTAATCAATTTGGTAAAATATAAAAAGTTATAAGATTATCATGGTAATCCAAGATAGACACCAAATTTAGTGGTAATAGGATTACCACCTTTTTGGTATTATTCTCATGTTGGTAATGTGATATTACCATCCAGATTACCACGTAACAAGTGGTAATTTTTCCCAATGCAATGCCAATGTGGTAATATTTTCAGATTACCACGTAACACATGGTAATCTTTCTATATTACCGCCAACCAAATGACCCCTTAAGCTCGACCGAGTATTAACTCTTAAAAAATTAGGACAAGCATAAATTTTTCATAAAATTCATCTCATCTTAAAAAAACTAGGATCCACCCTTGAGGATTCATATATCACAAATAAGTGCAAATTTTAATTTATAATAATTTTACGTTGAAGAACCAAACACTAGCTCTGATACCATTGGAATGTAGATACTCTTCAAATTGTTGAAACTAAAAGCCCAACGAACTAAGAGTTAAAAAGAAAACGGAAGTGGAGAAAAATTAAGAATAAACTGAATTGTTATTCAAACGTCAATGATCTTACAACAAGGAGAAGGCTCTTTATATAGACAATGAAAAGAGCTCTCCTAAGCATAACAAGACTTAAAGTAAAATCATAAGAGAAAACCATGAGCCAAAACAAGGGGCTCCCATGGTTTTAAAATGGTAACTAGAAATGAGTTAAAGTACAACCATACCACATACCAAACCAGGGGAAAAACCCATAGATTTTATACAGTATTATTACTATTTACAATAGTATGCTAGGCTAGGCTTCCTAAGCCTATCTCTCCATCAAGTTGTCCAAGTTTTGTTCTCTGATATCATCGAGTCCTTTAGGAGAACCTTAAGGACTTTGAGAAGGAACCATTAATTCTTCCGAGGGGATGCTCAATCTTGAATAATCTCCGACATCAATTTTAGGACTCTATTGCACATCTTCACGAAGAGGAGGCAAGCAAAAGAGGAGGAACTTAGCCGAAGGTCCAAGGCATCAAAGGAGCCATTTATAGAGAAATCTAGGCGACATCATTGATGAACCTTCGGAGACGTCGTCTATCCAAGGAAATCGCGATTATAGAGGAAGTTTTCATACTTCTTTTTAATATATTTTCTTTCCTTGATGTTGTATAAGGGTTTCTCTACCATAAGGATGTAACTTATTTTGGTATTTGGACCTGGTTGAACCCTAGAACTATTTGCTTGGTATGATTTAACTTTTTTTTTTTTTCTAATTTGAGATATATGTTGAGTTTCAACTTTGTGTTTTAATACCACGCGATTCATATGAGCAAGAGCTTGATTGTGTGTTCCAATCATGCTAGTAAC
The DNA here is from genome assembly GCA_020875875.1 of Dioscorea alata. NCBI lineage: Eukaryota > Viridiplantae > Streptophyta > Magnoliopsida > Dioscoreales > Dioscoreaceae > Dioscorea > Dioscorea alata. The sequence goes on from CM037015.1 coordinate 7,093,758, forward strand.
ATGTTGAGAGACCAACTATAGTTAGATTCATAAAAGTTGGAAAGGGTTGAGTGGGTGATATTTGAGGTAGAAAAGTATCCTTTTCTCTTCCAATTTGACTATCCTTATGACAATATTCCACTGAGTGTCCTACAATCGTATGAACCCTAGTGAAGAGAGAGATTACCGCCAAAGTTTGTATGGGATTAGGGATCAAATGTCTTCAAAAATGGATTGATCTAATATAAGGAATCGGGTTAATCACTTTGGGATCCCTAGAGCTTCAAACAGTGATATGTTTTAGGCGAAAAGAGAGATCACTGCTAGAACCTCAATTGGGACTAGTCATTGGTTGCCTTGAGAAAGGAACAAGAGTATTTTAGGATACCCATAGCTCAAGCTATCTCAGTTAGAGTTCATTGGTTAAATCTCTTGCGTTAATGAAGTTCTAGAGGGCATCCTTACCTGAATACTCTCTTCTCATGTGTGATTCTCCCTTGTGTGATAATTGTGTGCAATAGTAGTCTAGTCCTTATTTGAGTTAGTTCATCTTCATTTGTTTTTACCGCTCATTATTATTATTTGGCTAAATAGTAGAAGAATAGCTAGTATTAATACTCCCTAGTCCTAGTGGGATCGACAATCTTGCTATTATAACGCACTTTATTACTTGTGAGACGCATGCACTTAAGTGAGTAGGCTCACGCCTCACATTAGTAATATTTAGCAAGGATTGCATTGATTCCTTGCCTTCCCAATATGTCACTTATTCCATTAGTTTTTAAAGTATATATAATTTTATTGTTCTTAGAGCGTTGCCATATAATTGCTTTTGTAGTTAATAGATTTAATTTGGTTCCTACCATATTATAACATTATGATTTAATAATAATCTTTATGTGTTTATATAATGTGCTTAAAGATACTAGATAATCCATTGTGAGATAAACTAATTCTAGATTATTATTTAAATTTGCCTCCATAATTGTTAGTATGGTTTTGAACATTGTTGCTATATGTTTAATGTCTACTAATCCTTTTCTATGCATTCCTATTACTCCTATTAATAATAATCCTAAGTGTACAACTGTAAATCCCAATTGTAATAATGCATGTAGGATTCTTCTATTATTAAATCCAAGATTACCTGCGTATCATCATTCAGACTATACACTTCTACTTCATCATAAAACTCATATATCATATTATGAAAATCAAAACATTATAATTATATAATTGTTCTCTTACTACTAATTAGACATTCATACTCCTAATTTGTTCTATTTTTTGTTCCGGAGGAAGAAGCATTTCTACCTTTCTAATATATTTCGGAGTTCTAAAAGAAAATCTCCTAATATTATCTTTGTTTTGAATGATTTGTCTGTTAGCTATGAAACATAATAACATTATATTGATTCAAGCTCATGTTCTAATTCTTTTCTCCATTCTAGCAAACTCTAAAGATCATATTGATACCATCTGTCAAATAGTTTATGAAGATAAGGGGTTGTTGATTTTCATCTCTCAAGTCTATCCTTACATTGTTTTCTTTTTCAAATAGATTCTTGGACTTTTTCTAACCATTCCAATCTTCATTCTTTTATTTCTTTTTTTTTCTAATTTAAGTTCTTCATATTGTCATGTCCGTATTTTATAATAATAATCTAATATTCTATCTAAATATTGAAAATCATCATAATCCGATAGTTCTTTCATATTTTTGGGTATATTAAGAATTTTTTGGAAAATCCTAATCTATATTTAGGTGATCTTTTTAATTCTTCTTTGGTCTAGACTACATTGGGAGAAACGTGTTTCTTGGTTTCTCTTATATTTTTTTCAAATTTAGATTTCTTATGTGTTTACAAAGTTTGGTTATATCACTAGTCAGTCCATTGTGGTTTTGTTTTTCTTCCTTTAAATGTTCTAAACTATTTTTGATATAGTCTAAGTTTGCTAAAATAATAGTTCCCGGGTTTTTTTAATGACAAAGGCGACAAACCCCGCCTTATTAAGGAGTTCTAGGTTTTTCATATTTTTACCCTTGACGGTATATATATATATATATATATATATATATATTTCTTTAACTAATAAATGTGTAGAAAGTTTTGAGCTTGAGTTATTGAAAGTGTAGGAAAATCACTTATAAACAACAAGATACCTTCTAGTGTATGGTAAATCTAGGTTCAACTCTAAATGGATCCTTTTAACAGGTTATTTCTCTGTATTAATAAACTAAGGCCTCTTCCCTTCTCATCAGCTAGGTAAAACTAGGCTCAACTCTGAAGGGATCCTAAATGTTTCAACCAAGTCTTCTTTAGACACTCTTCCCCTAAATGGACCTCTTGTCTAAGAACCAGTACTGTTTCATCTTATGGGTAGTGGTTTTCTCCTACAAGGAGTTGATGATAGTGTAGCTCTACTTTCCATAGCAAGTTTCAAAGATTCTTCCAAGTCTGTGTGCTTAATACTCAAGTGAAACATTCAAGCTGCTCTTAAGGTATTAAACATGAACAGCTCCTAAGATATTCAAATTTAACCATTAAACTCATCAAAGCTGGTATACTAAGCAAAGTCATAGATTATCAAATAAAAAACAACCAGAAAAAAGAAATTAAAATATCATCCTAATTGAATATAACAGGGGGATTCCATTAGAGATCTACCCCAATAATGCATGTAAGTTAATACCTTTATATTCGAAACAATCGCTTGGATATAAGGAATGATAGGAGTGTTCTTCAAGTTGCAATTCATGTGTTCTCCAAGGATATGCCCCTAGTACTTGAAAAATAGATTTAAACCTTTGAGATCTCTCTAGACGAAAAAAAGATATTCTCAAAGAAGTATACAACATGTCATCACAACCCTCAAAATTAAGCTATATAATACTAGAAGGCTAACAAGAGCACATCAAAGGTTGTCGCACTTGAGACACAATTTGATTTTCATACTCTTGTGCGTTCATTTTATTATTTGCATCCACTTCTCTCTAAAAGCATAGCTTTACTTTCCGTAGCACGTTTTAGAGATTCTTCCATGTCTGTATGCTTAATAATAAGGTGAAACATCTGAGCTGCTCTTAAGGTATTAAACCTGTACTATTCTCAAGATATTCACATTTATGTATTATTAAACTTATCAAGGCTGGTACTCTAAGAAGAGTTATACCTTATCAAATAAAAAACACCCATAAAAAGAAATTATAATGTCATCATAACTAAATACACAATGAGCGATTTCGTTAGGGATCTACCCTCAATAACACATGTAAGTAAGCTAATAGCTTTATATTCAAAACAATGGCCCTAATACTAGGAATGAGGGAAGTGCTCTTTAAGTTACAATTCCTGCATTCCCCAACGATATCTTTAGACATAGAAGAAACTCCCTTCAAAGAAAAATATGGCACATCATCACAACCCTCAAAATGAAGCTCTGAAACAGTAAAAGGTTGAGGAGAGCATATGAAAGGCTATCACACTTGAGACACAATTTCCTTTTCGTACTCCACCATGTTCAATTTAACGTTTGTATTCACTAATCCCAAATAGCATAGATCTATATTGCATAGCAAGTGTAAGATATTCTTTTGATAAGTGCTCGTGTATAACCTATACGAAGTATACTTTTCTTATATTGAGCATCGCTTTATCCAGATTTTATCACTTATATGTGTGTATTTGTGTTCTTTTGTGCATATAGGGTTGTGAAGGCAAATTCAGGAGAAAAGAAGCAAGAATAGGTCACGAACGCAATTGTTGAGGGAGTTCTTGGACTGGACAAGGAACAAGGCACAAGTTGTGCTCAAAGACATGTGAGTGTGTGCCAACCTCCAACTGAGTTCAAGGGAATATGTAAATTAGAGGGGCACAAAGGCAGTCACACTCACATGTTCCGACTTGTGCAATATCATCAAGAACTTCATCAATGTGGTTAACTTAAAGACGCAACGTGATCTACCGCACGGTTGTGTGCCCAACTCGACAGCCTCGATAAAGAAATGAAGCCAGGAGCATTTTTGGCGCAAGTACTGTAGCAGTACTATAGCAAAGCATTGTAGCAATTCGTTGTAGAAGTTACTGTTCACAACGAGCCGAAAATTAGAATTCCAGAGAATCCACACGAGCGTGTGAAAATTCCTCACGACCGTGTAGATGCCCGATTTCAGCCCTTTAAATACCGCGATTTCAGATTTATTTGGGGATCTTTGTCATATCTTTGGCCCAATCTTCGAGAGAGCTCGCGCTAAGGTTTGGAGAGGTTCTTGGAAGTCTTTGGGAGCGGTCCTACGACATCGACATCTAGTTCTTTTGGAGGAGAGCTATTGGAGAAGCTTTCATTGGCATCGATTCGGCGAGGTGTGCCCTAGGCTTGACAAGGGAACCTTTAAAGAAGACGAGGAGGCTCCGCAAGACCATCGATATGGACTATGAGGGAGTTTTCTTTATGGTTTATATGCATATGCGTTCAAACTCTTCATTGATTTTGTATTGCTCCATGGAGAGCTAAACCCCTAATGGGTGCTTGGACTTGTAAACCCTAAGATGAATTTGTTTCATTGACTTTTATTATGCTTCCTTAATTGATGATTTTAATTGAGTTTCAAACTTGAATGTTAATTGCATGATTTTCCCTTAGTCATGATACTAGGGTTGAGAATCAATCTAGGTAATCCTTTGAAGGTGTGACAACTTCATTAGGGTTAGACTATACAAGATTGGAGAGGGTTGAGAGGGTAAGTCGAGAGGTAGCTGAACGTCCCATTTCCCTTCCGAAGTGATTTATCCTACCTCCACATTCCAAGAGTTTTTTGCGGTCAAAATAGAGTGAAGTGCTAAGAGATGAACTCCACTGGGGTTTAGTTGCACAAGCGACAGAGTGAAGTGTTGTAGTGAATCTTAGTGATGGGCTTAATTAAGACTAGGGTTCTTTCGCCTGGACCAAAGCGTTAGAACTATATTAGGGAATAGGGTTCATCACTTGGAGTCCCTAGAACCCCATACAGTCCCACATAGTGTGAGGCGTCGAGAGTATAACTTTCCGCCGGGGCATAGTGTAGAAGGCTAGTCACGGTTGACCTTAAGTTTTAGGACTGTGTGTCTTTGGATTTCCACGACTCGTTAAACATCAATTACCTAGGGTAAGCATTGTCCGGGTACCCCATTTTCATATCGATTACCTCTCTTTACTTTTATTGTTCTTCATGCGTTCTATTTAACTTTCTTTTGCATTCATACATTGATTTCTCTCACAATCTATTTTCTCTATAACTAAATAGTGATAACTCTTGTTTCTAAACACTATTCCCTGTGGATACGACTACCCACTCACCGGGGTAAAATTTTATTACTGCGACGACCATGCACTTGCGGAACACTCACGCAAGGGGTGTGTCATCTTCCATGTCTGCATGCTTAGTACTCAGGTGAAATTTCCGAGTTTCTCATAACATATTAAACCCGAACTGCCCTCATGATATTCAAATCTGCGCATTAAACTCGTCAAGGTGATGTACTTAGAAGAGTCATAACTTATCTAACAAATAACAACTAGAAAAAAAATTAAAATATCATCCAAACTAAATACACAAGGAAAGATCTCGTTAGTGATCTACTCCCAGTAACCTATGTAAGTAAGTTAATACTTTATATTTGAAACAATGTCTCTAATACCTAGAATGAGGGGAGTGCTCTTCAAGTTGCATTTCATGCATTCTAAGAGGATATACCCCTAGTACTCGAACAATAGATTTAAATCTTTTAGATCAGTCTAGATGTAGAAGACACTCTCGAATAAAAACAAAGCATATCATCATAATCCTCAAAATGAAGCTCTCTAATAGTAGAAGACTGAGAAGAGCATGAGAAAGGTTGTCACACTTGAGAAGCAATTTTTCTTTTCGTATTCCTGCATGTTCAATTCAACATTTGCATCCACTTCTCCTAGATAGCATAGCCTTATCTTCCATAGCAAGTTTAAGATATTCTTCCATGTTTATGTGCTTCATAATCCAGGGCATTAAACTCATCGGCGCTAGTATAGTAAGAAGAATAATGACATATCAAACAAAGAACTAGAAACTAGAGAAATTAAAATATCATTATAACTGAATACACTATAAGAAAAAATGACACATCATCATAATTCGCAAAACCAAGCTTTATAAAACTAGAAGGCTAAAGAGAACATGGCAAAGGTTGTCGCACTTAAGACGCAATTCATTTTTCATACTTTAGTATATTCAATTTAACATTTACATCCACTTCTCCTAGATTGCTTAACTCTAATGTCCATAGCAAGTTTTAGAGATGCTTACATGTCGTTGTACTTAATACTCAGGTGAAACATCGGAACTGCACTTATCCTATTAAACTTGAACTACTCTCAAGATATTCAAATCTATGCATTAAACTTACCAAGGCTGGTATTCTAAAAGGAATTGTAATGTATCAAAGAAAGAAGAACAAAAAATAAAATAAAATATCATCCTAAATAAATATACCAGGAGGAATCCAGCTAGGAATCTACCCCAAATAGCGTATATAAGTTAATACTTTATATTCGAAACAATTATTCTAATGCAAGGATTGAGGGGTGTGTTCTTTAAGATGTAATTCAAGCGTTCTCCAAGGATATACCCCTAGTACTCGAATAACAAATTTAAACCATTGGAATCTCTCTTAAAGAAAAATACAACACATCATCCCAATCCTTAAAATCAAGCTCTGTAATATAATAAGACTAAGGAGAGCATGTCAAAGGTTAGCGCACTTGAGACATAATTCGCTTTTCACACTCCCACATGTTTAGTTTAATGTTTACGTCTGCTTTTCCCAAATATCTTAGCTTTACCTTTCATAGAGAGTTTAAAATATTCGACCAAGTTTGTGTGTTTAATACTTAGGTGAAACATACGAGCAGCTCTTAAGGTATTAAACCTCAACTGCTCTCAAGTTATTCAAATCTATGATTAAACTCATTAAGCCTTATAAACTTACAAGAGTCATAACATATCAAACAAAGAACAACCAAAGTAAATAAAATTAAAATATCATCCTAACTAAGTACACCAAGAGGGATCCCGTTAGTGATCTACCCCCAATAACGGATGTAAGTAAGTTAATACTATATATTCAAAACAATGGCTCAAATACCCGGAATAAGGGGAAAACTCTTTAAGTTGTAATTCATGCACTCTACAAGGATATGCCCCTAGCACTTGAACAATAGATTTAAATTTTTGGAATCTCTCTAAACATAGAAGAGACTCTCAACGAAAAAAAGGGCACATAATCATAATCCTCAAAATCAAGCTCCATAATACTAGAAGGTTGTGGAAAGCCTGTCAAAGATTGTCGCACTTGAGACATAATTCACTTTCCATACTCTTGCATGTTCAATTTATCATTTGCATCCACTTCTCTTAGATAGTTTAAGTTTACCTTCTAGAGCAAGTTACAAAGATTCTTCCATGTCTATATGATTAATACTCAAGTGAAACATCTGAGATGCTCTTAAGGTATTAAACTCAAACTATTGTGAAGATATGAAAATATGTGCATTTAACTCATCAAGCTAATATACTAAGAAATTCATAACTTATCAAACAAGAACCAAAAAAAAAAAATTAAATTAAATTATCATGCTAAATAAATACACCAGGAGAAATCCGTTTAGGAATCTAACCTTAATAACGCATATAAATAAGTTAATACCTTCATATTTGAAAAAGTGGCTTTAATGCCAGGAAAGAGGGGAATGCTCTTCAAGTTGCAACTCACGCATCCTCCAAAAATATGCCCCTAGTACTTGAATAATAAATATAAATATTTGGATCACTCTGAATGTACAAGAGACTCTCATAGAAAAATATAGCACATCACAATTCTCAAAATGGCGCTCCCTAATACCAAAATGCTGAGGAAAACATATCAAATATTGTCGCACTTAAGATACAATTCACTTTTCATACTCCTATATTTTCAATTTAATATTTGCATCCTCTTCTCTTAGATAGCCTAGGTCTATCTTGCACACCAAAGTTCAGAGGTTCTTCTACATTAGTGTACTTAACACTCAAGTAAAACACCCGAGCTGCACTTAAGATATCAAACCCAAACTATTCTCAAGATATTCAAATCTATGCATTAAACACATGAACGTTGTTATACTAAGAAGTGCCATAACTTGTCAGACAAAGAACAACCACAAACAAATATATATATATATATATATATATATATATATATATATATATATATATATATATATATATATATATATATATATATATATATATATATATATATATATATATATATATATATATATTCAAATATCATCTTAACTGAATACAGCATGAGGGATCGCAATAGGGATCTACTCTCAATACGTAAGTAAGTTAATACCTTTTTATTCAAAATAATGGCTAAGATACCAAGAATAAAGAGAGTGCTCCTCAAGTTGTAACTTATACATTCTCCAAGGATATGCCCATAATTCTCGAATAATAAAATTAAATATTTGGGATCTCTTTGACATTGAAGAGACTCTAAAAAAAATTACACATCATCACAATCCTCAAAACCAAACTCTGCAATACAAGGAGGCTAAGGAAAGCATATGAAAGGTTGTAGCACATGAGATGCAATGCGGCTTTCATACTACTACATTTTCAATTTAACATTTACATCCACTTCTCCCAGATAGCTAAGCTCTACATTCCATAACAAGTTTCAACATTCTTCCATGTCTGTATGCTTAATACTCAGGTGAAACATTGAAGCTACTCTTAAAGTATTAAACACAAAATGCTCTTGAGATATTCAAATCTATGCATTAAACTCATCAAGGTTAGTATACTAAAAAGAGTCAAACCTTTTGAGATAAAAATAAAAAAAAAAAAAAAATTAATATATATCATTTTAACTAAATGCACTTGGAGGGATTAAGGATTAACCCCCAATAACACATGTAAATAAGTTAATTTCTTAATATTCAAAAAAGTGGCTCAGATACAAGAGATTTTGATCTTTTAGATCTCTCTAAACGCACAAGAGTCTCTCAAAGAAAAACAATTATGGCAAATCATCACAATTCTCAAAATCAAGTTCGATAATACTAGAAGGCTAAGGAGAACATGACAAAGGTTACTGCAATTGAGATGCAATTCGCTTTTTATACTCTTGCATGTTCAATTTAACATTTGCATCCACTTCTCCCAAACAACACCTTCCTTAGCAAGGGTCATAGATTCTTCCACATTTGTCCCTAATACTCAAGTGAAACATCCGAGATGCTTTTAAGGTATTAAACATGAGTTGTTGTGAAGATATGCAAACTTGTGCATTAAACTTATCAAGGTAGGTATACTAAGAAGAGTCATAACTTATCAATCCAAAAACAACCAGAAAAAAGAAATTAAAATATCAACCTAACTAAATACAACATGAGGGATCCCCTTAAGAATCTACCCCCAATAACGCATGTAAGTTAATACATATATATTAAAAAAAAAAGTGGGTTTGGTAACAATATTGATGGGAGTGCTCTTGAAGTCGGAGCTCATGCATTCCACAAGAATGTGCACCTAGTATTCAAACAATATATTTAAATCTTGGGAAAAGTACAATAAAAACTCTTTTGATTTCCGAGATTTGCAAAATAAGGAGTGAGATTTTTTTTTTTTTTTTCCGATTCTATGATGTGTGGTTTCACATATTTGTAAAAATAGGAAAAACCGTTAACGGTGTTAACTTTGTCATTTATGACAGAGGCAAAATCATTCATTTATGTAAAAAAATCACTATATGACATAAAAAACATGATTTTTCAACATGATTTTGTTTGATTTTTAGAATTTAATTTTTTTTTTGTTTAATAAAATTGGAAGAGATTAATAATTTAAAATGTGTGTGTGTCATATAAGTTAGTTTTTAGTTGAAATGACGATTTTGCTCATTTGAGTTAACGTTGTTAATGGGTTGGTAACTGTTTTTTCTCTTTTTGCAAATCTAAAAAACCACACATCATTGAATCGGAGAAGAAAACCTCACTCCTTATTTTGCAAATCTCAAAAACCACAAAAGTTTTTTTGTACTTTTCCCTTAAACTTTGGGATCTCTCTAGACATAGAAGAGGCTCTCTAAAGAAAAATTTTACACATCATCACAATCATCAAAATCAAGCTCTGTAATACTAAATGGCCAAGAAAAGCATGTCAAAGGTTATATACTTTAGATTCAATTTTCTTTTCATACTTCTATATGTTCAAATTAACATTTGCACCCACTTCTCCCAGATAGCTTGACTCTACATTTCGTAACAAGTTTAGGAGATTCTTCCATTCTTGTGTGCCCAATACTGAGGTGAAACTTCCAAACTACTCTCAAGATATTCAAATATGTTCATTAAACTCATCAAGGCCGGTATACCAAGAAGAGTCATAACTTATGAAAAAAGAACAATCACAAAAGAGAAATTAAAATATCTTCCTAACTGGATACACTAGGAGAAATCCCGTTAGGGATCTACCCCCATAAAGCATGCAAGTAACTTAATACCTTTATATTCGAAACAGTGGCTCTAAATGAATGAAAGGAGTGTGTTCTTCAAGTTACAATTCATGCATTTCTCAAATTATATACCGCTAGTACTCAAACAATAGAATTAAGTCATTGGGGTCTCTTTGGACGTAGAAGAAACTCTCTCAAAGAAAAATACGGTACATTATTACAATTCTCAAAATCAAGCTCTATAATACTAGAAGTCTGAGAAAAGCATGGTAAAGATTGTCGCACATCAAAAGCGATTTACCTTTCATGCTTCTGCATGTTCAATTTAACATTTACATCCATTTCTCGTGGATGGCTTTCGACTACCTTCCATAGCATGCTTTAAAGATTATTCCATATCTATGTGCTTAATATACAGGTGAAACATCTAAGTTGCACTCAAGTTATTAAACCCGAACTGCTCTCAAGATATTCAAATTTGTACATTAAACTAATTAAGGCTAGTATACTAAGAAGAATTAAAACTTATCAAACAAAAAACAACCAGAAAAAAAAAATTAAAATACTATCCTAACTGAATATACTTGGAGGAATCTTGTGAGGAATCTACCCCAATAATATATCTAAGTTAATATTTTTATATTAAAAAAAGGCTTTAACACTGGGAATAAATGGAGTGTTATTCAATTTGCAACTCAAGCATTCTCTAAGGATATGCCCCTACGACTCGAGCAATAGATTTAAATATTTGGGATCGATTTGGATATAGAAGACTCTCTAAAAGAAAAATAAGGCGCATCATCATAATCCTCAAAATTAAGCTCTATAATACTAGAAGGCTAAGGAGAGCATGTCAAAAATTGTTGCATTTGAGATACAATTTGCTTTTTACACTCCTGCATGTTCAAATTAACATTTACATCCACTTCTCCAAGACAACGTAGCTCTATTGTCCATAACAAGTTTCAAAGATTCTTTTATGTTTGTATGCTTAATACTCAAGTGAAACATCAAAGATCCTCTTAAAGTATAAAACTTGAATTGCTCTCAAGATGTTTAAATATGTACATTAAACTCATCAAAACTAGTATACTAAGAAGAGTCATAACTTATCAAACAAAGAACCACTAGTAAAATTAATTAAAATATCATCCTAACTCAATACACCATGAGGGATCCCTTTAAAGATCTACCCCCAATAATGCATATAAGATAATACCTTTATATTCAAAATAGTAGCTATGCCATGAGCAATGAATTGAGTGCTTTTTAAGCTTCAATTCATGCTTATTTCAAAAAATATGTGCATAGTACTCAAACAATAGATTTAAATCTTTGGGATTCCTCTAAACATAGAAAAGACTAAAAAAATACGGCTCATCATCATAATTCTCAAAATTAGGCTCTGTAATACAATAAAATTGAGAAGAGAGTGTCAAAGATTATCACACTTGAGACAAAATTCACTTTCATACACCTATATGGTCAATTTAACATTTGCATCTACTTCTCCCAAATACCTTACATCTATCTTCTGTAACAAGTTTCAAAAATTCCTCTATGTCTATGTGCTTAATACTTAAATGAAACCTCTAAGCAGCTCTTAAGGAATTAAATCCAAACTGCTCTCAAATATGTGCATCAAACTCATGAAGGCTATCATACTAAAAAAAAATAATCATAACATATCAAATAAATAAAATAAAAAAGAAAATTAAAATATCATCTAAGTTGAATACATCTGGAGGGATCCCTTTAGCAATCTACCCCCAATAACATATGTAATCAAGTTAATAAATCTATATTCGAAAAAGTATCTTTGATACCAAAGATAAGGAGAGTGCTCTCAAAGTTGAAATTCATACATTCCCCAAGGATATAACCCTAGTACTAGAACAATATATTTAAATCTTTGAGATCTCTTTCGATATATAAGAGACTCCCTGAAAGAAAATATAATGCATCATTATAATCCTCAAAATCAAGCTCTCTAATACTAGATAGCTAAGAAGAACATGTCAAAGTTTGTCACACTTGAGATGCAATTTGCTTTTCAAACTCCTAAATGTTCAATTTAACATTTGCATCCACATCTCCCATATAGTTATGCTCTACTTTCCATAGCAACTTTTAAAGATTCTTCCATGAATGTGTGCTAGATACTCTGGTAAAATATCCGAGCTGCTCTTTAGGTATTAAACAGGAGCTACTATCAAAATATTCAAATTTGTGCATTGAATTCATGAAGGATGTGGTACTAAAAAAAGTCTTAAATTATCAAATGAAAAGCAATAAGAAAACAAATTAAAATATCATCTTAACCGAATACAAAAGGAGGGATTCCCTTAGAAATCTACCCTCTATAACGCATGTACGTTAAAACCTTTATATTTGAAATAGTGGCTTTGATACTAGGAATGAGAGAAGTGTTCTTCAAGGATATGCCTCTAGTACTCAAACAATAGATTTAAATCCTTGGGGTCTCTCTGGACATAGAAGAGACTCTCAAAGAAAAATACGACACATTATCACAATCTTCAAAATCAAACTCTGTAATACTAAAAGGCTAAGGAGAAAATATCAAAGCCTGTTGTACTTGAGATGGCATACACTTTTCATACTCATGCATGATCAATTTAACATTTGGATCCATTTCTCCCAAATGGCTTACCTCTACCTTCCATAGCAAATTTTAAAGATTGTTTCATGTCCATGTACTTAATACTTAGTTAAAACATCCAATCTGCTCTAAAGGTATTAAACCTAAACTACTCTCAATATATGCAAATTTGTTTATTAAAGTTATCAAAGCTAGTATAGTAAAAAAAAGACATAACTTACCAAGCAAAAAACAAAAAGAAAAAAAATTAGAATATCATCCTAATTGAATACACCAGGTAGGATCCTATTAGGGATCTAACCACAATAATACATGTAAATAAGTTAATACTTTTATATTCGAAAAAATAGCTCTGATATAAAGTATGAGGAAGTGCTCTTTAAGTTGTAATTCATGTGTTTCCTAAAGATATACCCATGTACTCGAACAATAGATTTAAATCTTTGAGATCTCTCTAGACATAGAAAAGATTCTTTCAAAGAAAAATACGGCACATTATCACAATCCTCAAAATCAAACTCTTTAATACTAGATGGCTGCAGCATGTCAAAGGTTGCCACACTTGAGACGCAATTCTCTTTTCATACTCCTATGTGATCAGTTTAACATTTACAACAACACAATATTTGGGCAAAGTGAATGTAAATGTTAAATTGAATACACATGAGTATGAAAAAGCGAATTGCGTCTCAAGTGCGGTAACCTTTGCCATGATCCCCTCAATTGTCCAATATTAGAAACCTTGATTTTGAGGATTGTGATGATGTGCCGTATTTTTCTTTGAAAGAGTCTTTTCTATGTCTAGAGAGATTCCAAATATTTAAATCTATTGTTCATCTAGTAAGGGCATATCTTTGGAGAATGCATGAATTTCAACTTAAAGAGCACTGCCCTCATTCATCATATCCAAGCCATTGTTTCGATTATGAAGGTATTAACTTACATGCATTATTGGGGGGTAGATCTCTAACGGAATCCCTCCTAATGTCTTCAGTTAGGATGATTTTTTAATTTCCTTTTTCTAGTTGTTCTTTCTTTGATAAGTTATGACTCTTCTTAGTATACCAGCCTTGATGAGTTTAATGCTCAAATTTGAATATCTTGAGAGCTATTCGTGCTTAAAACCATAAGAGCAGCTCGGATGGTTCACCTTAGTAAGCACATAGACATGGAAGAACACATAAAAGTTACTACGTGAAGTAAAGCTAAACTATCTAAGAGAAGTGGATGCAAATGTTAAATTGGTCATATAAGAGTATTAAAAACAAATGACACCTCAAGTGCGACAATCTTTAACATATTCTTCTCAACCCTCTAATATTATAGAGCTTGATTTTGAGGATTATGATAATGCCATATTTTTATTGAAAGAGTCTCTTCTACATCTATAGAGATGCCAAAAATTTAAATCTATTATTCGAGCACTAAGGGCACATCCTTGGAGTACGCATGAATTGCAAGTTGTAAAACACTCCTTTTATTCTTGGTATTAGAACCACTGTTTTGAATATAAAATATTAACTTATTTACATGTGTTATGGTCCCTAACAGAATCCCTCCGAAGTAAATAAATGATTTTTTTTTTTTTTTTTTTTTTTTGCTTCTTTATTTGATAAGTTATGAATTCTCTTTATTTGATAAGTTATGAATTCTCTTAGCATACCAGCATTGATGAGTTTAAAGCTCAAATCTAAAAATCTTGAGAGCAGTTGGTGTTTAATAGCTATCCCCCAAAATTTACCTTAATATAATGGATAACTATAGAAATTAATAATATAAATAAAATATTATATAAATACCAAATTCTAATTATGACAACTAAATTAGAACATAAATTCTTTTGTGATATATAACTCATTTTTGTACAATCAAAAGATTATTTAATAAAATAAATAAATATAAATATAAACATAAAAATTACTGCTTTTTAATTATCATTTACTAAATCATTATTTTATATTAAATATTTTGAAATTTTTAATCATATTTTAATAATTTTTTATAATATTTCAATAGTATTTAAATGCCGCATCAGCTACTCAAACCAAAACATGACAGACATTAGGTGAAGAACCAATTATTTTTCCAAAAACAAATAATAAAAGAGATAACGGAGACAACAAAAAAAAAACATTTTAATTATAATAAAGAGACTATTCAGAATATTATACCAAAAAAAAATATACCAACCCTGGCAAGACTATTTTATCTATACAAAGTCATCACATATTTAAATTGGTGCATAAACATCTCTCTCAGTGTAATAGATGCATACAAGGAAGAAAAGAGAATAACATAAGTGTGGTAGAGAAAAACCTTAGTTTTCAAACTTGTGGCAGGTCAAGACAAACAAAACAGAGCCATGCTTCTCAACCATCATTGATATTGTGCCACTTAACATGTGGAATTGTTTTCCGGTCCAAATTTCTTTGCCATCATAAGAACAATTGCTCGGGAAATTGCCTTTAAGAACTTCGGCAAAATCCTCTACCTTTGCAGATATCCGATTTCTTTGATTATACAAGTTGAAGAAGGCAAGATATATTTCTCCTGCACAAAAGACAATGCCAGTTTCATTCTAGAAGGAAACAATCCATTGCCCTATTGAATTTGCATCTTGCTATACATTATGCGGATAAAGAGCAAGATAAATTAAATAAGTCATACTTATTCTACAAAGATGGCAGAATAAAATATCTGAGAAAAATCTTTCAAATGTTATCAACTAATTGAAATGATAAGATGGTTCATTACAAGAACATGTATTTGATTCACCAAATACATCATTATTCCATACTCTGTCATATGTATGGCACAACCCAATCAACCTTGTATCAGACAATTACTTTTTGATTAAACACATTTCGCCATATGCTGATACATGAGAATCAATCCTACATAATGACAAAGTTGATACAAGAAGGCTCTTTGGACAAAATAGCCATAAATTTCAAACATTTTATTCAATATAGTTAGTGTAAGGGCTGTAGCTCTTATGTCTGGTCATGATCCTTATTTTGTGCCCAAGTAACCAAGACTGGTTGGATGACTTGGGTGGGGGTGAATCCATGCCCAACTAGGGCAGCTTGATCAAGCGAGCGAGACAGGCAGGCAGCGTGCAAGTTTACAGCCACACGGACTAGGCAGTGAGCAACTAAGTGCATGGCCATGGGCACTTGGCCAAGTGAGTGAGTGTGAAGTCCCGTGCAGCCAAGGACGAAGACTTAGCGGCACACACGGGGCAAAGGCTGACAGGCACCTGATCATGGACATATGCAAGCAATCGCACGCATGACCAAGCACATGGCCGCGCCAGACAGGCACATGAGCTAGGGAGTCAGCCTCATGACCGAGACGCACACGCACGACCGAGGCCGATAGGCGATGGCCGAGGTGCGTGTGCGAATGGCTAGTACAGGTGCACACATGGGCTTGACAAGTCAGCACCTGGCCAGGCAGATGCACAATAAGGCTGGTGGAGCTGCAGTAAGCGAGGGGATAAGGATGGATGAATAATGTCATCTACAGTGTTACTGTGACCATTGACTTTTTGTGAGCCCTCTGATGTGAGTCATCCTAGTCGTGCCTTGTGTTTGGGATAAACCATAAAAGAGTCCCCTAACCTCCATGTAGCACTCAGTGAAAAATCTTGATAATGAGTCTTGACCTTAGATAAGAAAAAAAAGAAAGCAAGTTCATTCATTTATTATTTATTAGTAGAAGGAACCATATAGTCAACCTAATGGATAAATTTTCAACTTCTCTGTTTTATGAAGGCAATGCCAAATAAAGTCTATATTTTCATATGATGATGCCATTAGTGAAGAATTATCATAAAACTTGCTTATATTCACACGATCATGTGGATTCAAGTCAACCACTATCCATTCCGCAAGCATGTTCAGCACTTTCCTTCAGTCACCCGTCGGATAATCTCTCAGTGTTACTGTCATATCCTAATCACTTAGCTGTCACAAGAAGATCTAGTCCAATACTTATAATTGCTAGGTTTGTGGAAAGAATTAAATCATCTAACTAGAATGTGAACGCAAGCAATGGACTTCATGGAAGCCTTTCCTCATATGAAACAACCATGTCGTTGTATCACTACAGTTTATTTGACATTGAGCTGGGGTAAATTTATCAATCAGACTTCCAGATCCAGCTCAGAGAACTCTTGAATGCTGGTGAAATATTTCTGTAAACATCTTATATTTTGTGACAGAGACATAACAATTTATTGACCATTTGTTTTGCCTTGATATTTATCGATATAGGAAAATGAATCATGCACTTCATAGTTATTGAAAATACTTGGACAAATTTTTGATATGCAACAAATGAATATAGTGGCAAAACTTCTGTCCAAATTCGTTATGTATACTGTGCAATCTATCCAAAACAATATAGTTTATAAGCAAAATGCACAAGATTAACAAACAGGGGCTATTGGATCAAAGCATCTATGTTAATAAGATCATGTTCTAATATACGCTAATTAGACTGATCGTTCAGTGAACTCACTAATTGATATCATTAAGATCTCTGTATGAATGTGTTTACAAGAACTAAGCTGAGGGCCAGTTCAAGACATAACTATATATACTTTTCTCATCTAAACAAAAAAGGCATGCCCTAATATAAATAATGTGAACGAAATGACAGAAACCCAAATGAGAGAGACGATTTTGCAGTAGATAACTTATAGAAGACGCAAAAGAGAGTAACGCTAGATCTGAGGGTATCCAAAGGGGATGTGAACTTAGAAATAATGAAGCAAGAAATGCTATAAAGCTTTTATTTTGCCATATATAATATAAATCTACACAAAACTTGAGTCACAAAGAGGATGGCAAATTTAGTAACTCCTAGGAATGAGTTGGATTGTGGATAAGTCCTTAGTGCAGATAGATTGTACATGATATTACCCTACCAACAACTTGACTCAGAATGCCTGTAGTTACTCAGTAATTATTATAAATATCAGATGTCTACATATGGATATGCAAGAGAACTAATGGAGAAATAAAATATAGGCATAAATTTATAAACAAAGATATGATCATTATAAATTCCCGTCAAAATCTCATTAAACTAATGCTTATGGATATGCTTCAGACAATACATTAAAAAAATTAATTTACCATAAAAGGAAATGTTATGGGAAACTCACAGATCATGTTCATGTGAAATGATGTGCCAATGCATCAAAATAATGGCAAGCATAAAGAATATAATTTATAGTATCAGCAAAAATGGTAGAATGAGCAGATATAAGCAGTACTTAAACTGCATAGAATAGTCGTAAGAAGTGAAAAGAGTAATATAATCAAACAGAACATAACAGTCCGAAGAGGATACTCACAAAGAAAAGGGAAATGAAGAATACATCTATGAATAAAATTAGACGTATTAAAATTTCAAACCAAAAGATATACTTTTTGTCAATGATCATGGTATAAAAAAATTAAGAACTTAACAATTTTAATAATCTAATGAAAGCTATACAAGTTAAGCTAAAACCCAGCACTTTTGAACTTAACAACCCTGAAACTGTGAAAAGCTATTAAGTTTTATCTGATGGTAAATGGTGAGTGGGAGATTTAAGATTAAAGTAGGATTTATGAAGTTACATTAACCTTTTTATTAAGATTCTCAAAATACTGCACATAACTAGCTCATGCTTTAGGCAAGGATATTCATTCTCTACAATATTTTCCCCAAACTCAATTCGAAAGTTGAAACTCACAAGCTCAAATGGAATACTTTCAGGCTATCAGTTAGACTTGGGCTAGCATAACACAATAGCCCTAGTTATGGATAACTTCAAGAGGGAGGAGTGAATTTATCCTCATAATGAATCATATAGCTATTGCTGCACTTCAAGATGGAGGTCAGAGGGCATAGCGGCTGATGGCTGGGAAAAATTGGAGCAGGTTTCCTATTCTTGCATTGGTAGAACTAGTCAAAATTTGGATGGTCCAATTTATCATACTACTGGTCTGCCCCTTGCATATCTGTGTCTTGTACTGTTGTGGAATTGATGGGGGGTCTAGCAATGGTGGACATGTGCATCAGCTATCTACCCAGTGTATTTAATGCAACAAGTAAACTTTAAGAACACATCTATAGAAATTTAGCACACATTGTAAGATTTCCATAAAATAAACTCCATCAAATTGCTTTCAAGGCATCAATTTCCATTATTCAATTCCTTAAGGTTAAACAAATCATAGTATACATTTAATTAATGAATATTAGGGAATTCATTCAGTTACATCAACAATGATGATTTCATGCTTGGATGCATCAATTTTGGTCTCCCAATATCTAACTATTTCTGGAAATGCAAAGTCGTGACTGAACAGTCTATGGTTTTAGGATGTAATAGAAGTGCCTTTCAGCTTATTATATAAGGAGAATTTAAAAAGAAGAGGGGCACGGTGATCTAAAAATCCAATAAAATGGCAGCAACAATGCTAACACATAAGCTTCAAAGTGGTTTTTTGCTTTTCTATGAATCAACAGTGATTACATCAATACTAATATGACAGTCAAACAGAGAAAAGGAGGGTCTGTGTATGATTACATCACATTTGAATATTCAAAGAAATTAGCATAGAAAACTTAAAATCACATCAAAGCTTCATTCAGTATTACAAGGATATTGCAAAGCAGCAGTACAAATAACAAGAATCGGATTTTCTTTTAACATCAATCTTACACAAACTATGCCATTGGTGAGGACTCTAAAATAACATACAAATAATGAAAGTTCCATTGAAGCATAAAAATGTTTTGAAACATCAAATACAAGATCTTTCCCGTCAAACAAAAAAGACCAAATCATCACTTATTTGGATACTGAAAATGCAACATGAATAAAAAGTAATATCTTAAAAACCAAGAGTTTTGATATGGATGCATCATCATTGAGTTAAACTTATATATTTAGAATCTTACTGCTTGTAGAATTGAACCCTTTTCAAATGAAATCAATAACCAAAATGCAATTTTAGGAAGACTAGGTCCACTACAAAAATGAGGTAATATCTCAAAAATTGCACTGACCTCTTCTTCCAGTTGCAATCCAAGAACGAATACCACCAGCATCCACATTGACTGTATCAATAACTGAGTCAGTTCCTCTACCTTTAAGCTCAGCAACAGATAATAGACATGCATGTGCAGCACAACTGCAACTAATATCTAAGAATTACCTTTCTTTGGGACAATAATTGCACACAAACCAGAAATAAGATCCACAAGTGTTCCATCATTATTTAACCCCCACCTCTGCAGCCCAATTAATGTTAGTTTCAAACTCATTTGACTGAACAGAAAAAACAATGCATGATAAACCTTGAAATTTAAAAGAATCATAACTAAAATTGTCAGATTAAAACCTTAGGAATGATAAATTTAAGTCATTGCTATTATGTTCATTGCTATGACATTTCTGAAAATTGAAGTGGATCATCCATGATAGATATAAAGAAAAGGCTGCAAATATACAAATTAAGGACCAACAAAATCTCTATGAAGAAGCATCCATAGAAACTGTGCATTAAAAGAATGATAATATCGACCCACAAAAGCCAAGCAGTCTCCATGATATTCCAATATGTTTAACAATGTTTTTTTATACTGCTCAATTAAAGGTGAGTATCCAAGTTTGAAATACATGTCAATCAGCCGAATCCAAAGTAAAAGCAAAAAGAAAAGTTTTCAGCATTTAATGGAATGACTAGTAAGGGCGCTTTGGGATTCACCTGTTTTTTTTTTCAGCCCAAAAGTGCTTTATTTGTAAGTAAAGCACTTTTACGTCCAAATGATGATATTTGGATTCACTTATTAAGGAAAAACAGAACCAGTGGAAAACATAATCTTTTGGCCCGAATGTGGATATTTTGGTGCTTCTTAAAAAAACAATTCTAGGGCTTAAAATAACCACTCGGCTAGTTCTTTTGGACCAAAATACCCTTAGGAAAATAAGTTTTTACCTTTTGTCCCTCTCATATA
The DNA here is from genome assembly GCA_020875875.1 of Dioscorea alata. Taxonomy (NCBI): domain Eukaryota; kingdom Viridiplantae; phylum Streptophyta; class Magnoliopsida; order Dioscoreales; family Dioscoreaceae; genus Dioscorea; species Dioscorea alata. The sequence goes on from CM037015.1 coordinate 7,114,899, forward strand.
TATCCATCAAACATACCTAACTTTCTTCTTCTCTCCCGTCCCAGCTGAAGAAAGGTCCCCCATCTCATTTCTCCACATGAGTTTAATATGAGGTTTTACCAAGGTTTTCAAAACCGGCTCGGGCTTTGACCCAGAGAAAGTCAAGGGTTTGGAATCGAGGGGTTCAACTGGGTTGAACCGAAGTTAGACCGTGGACAATAATTTTATCAAAATTAATTTATATATTAATTATATATGATAAAAAAAATCAAATATTGCAAAATAAAAAAATGAAAATATGGCTTTTAAAGTTTAAGTAATTAAGTCATATAATAAATTTCAAGCACACCAAATTCAAGTACACCAAGCAATATAAACATAAACTTGTTCAAATCTCCACAAATTAAAACATAAATTAGAAACACACACCTAAGAAATCCATAACTAAAGAAACATAAACATGTTCACATCCATAAATTAAAATACAAACATGATTTTGTCTATATCAATCAAGTCTATGTAAAACAAATTACAAAGTATGTTGGCAAATGTTAATAAGGGGTTTAACAAAGTTGAGACACAAAAGTTAAATTTGTAAATATCAACAATATACTACACACTAAAGTATCTAGCGTTGCTTCTAACCTCTTGAAGGATTCTTATCATAGGAATATGCCATTATGCTTTCATTTGTTAATTCTCTCATTATAGTTTACTGCCAATGACATTGTGAACTAGGATTAGTTGCTTTCTTGTTTCTTCAGAAAAAAATTAGTAGCTTTCCAACTTTTTTTTTAATTCATTGAGTTCATATACATAGCTCATACGTACTAGCATACTTTATGAAGCCTTTCAAAACTTTTGCTGTTTAGCATTTATATTGACTAAGGCACAACAATATTAGCTTGAAACTAAACATTGATGCCTGATTTTCATCTTCACATTGTGATTTCTATATATCAAAGTTGATTTTATTGTTGAAAGATAAGTCAGGGGTTCAAACAGGAGATTTTAGTTATTGCTGGAACTGCTATTTTTATTTAATTAAACATGATGTTTTTGCATTAATTCTCTTTTACCTAAGGACTATACAATTATGCAACAAATAATCATGCACAAATATACCACCACAAAGACCTGGAATCTAGATGTGCAATTTGCTAATGGTGAGAGAACTGTTAAGACATAATGGGGCGAGAGGATCACAGAAGTACTTTTTAAGATGTGTGGATGAAGGTAAGAGTCAGGAGCATTTCCCATCTATGTTTCACCAAAAAAGATTGGGTAAATATTATTCACAAATTCAAGCAACTTATTTGCAAAAGCAACTAAAGAACAAGTGGAATGCTCTGAAGAAAGAATTCAACCTATGGGCAAAACTTACTGAAAAGCAAACAGACCTTGGATGAGATCCGCTAAAGGAGACAGTCCAAGCATCAGACGAGTGGGGTGAGGCAAAAGGAAAAGTTAGTGTACACTTGCAAGTTCTAAATTTCCTAATTTACATATTTGATGCTTTATATTTTCTCGTACTAATCATTGAGTACTTTATTAGAATGTAAAAGAGAATCCAAGAGTATTTGAAGTGGAGACATGAGGGTCCTCACTGTCTAGAAGCACTTCCACATAAACTCACCCAAACACATACAAGAAAAATTAGAAGTGGCTCTTAACTTGCTGTTAGAAGCACTTGTACATTTGGTATCCAAACAGAAAATTTTTGTGCAAGCACTTTTGGAATAAACACTTCTAAATAAGTTAAGCACTTTTTGACAAGTAAAAACAGGCTGTAAATCTTAATAAACAAGCATGAACATGAAACTTAAAAAACCATTGCCAGAAAATCAGAATGCATGGCATTTCTCATGATAAACATATGTGCCTTAAAAGACATTTGGATCCACTTTCTATATCTAACTTCAATAATAATTCATTGGGATGATAATAAAAGAAAAGTAGTTTGCTATTCTTTCAGGTAAAGACTATTTGGCATCTCCTATGTTAGATAAAGTTCCAATGCTGTCTAACACTTCACAGGAAGAAAGAAAATCTACTTTCAAAGACTAAAGCCACTAGCATCAGATCTTCAGTTTGTATCTATCTGTAATCATCCTCTGGATGGTATTAGAAGAAAGTATACCTTCAATTTTCAAGTCAAAAGAAAATGATTATTTCTTCACATTAATTAGATGTAAGCTTCCTCAAATGCTTTCTATGGGAGAAAGAAGTTACCTATTTTAAATTCACTGATATGTTAACTAAAACACAGAATCTTTTCTGCTTTCACTAAACTATACAAGAAAGCACCAATACCTTAAATTCAAAAAGTAACACTTTATTGAACCAAAGGATTCTAAAGTATAATGTCATATATTCTCAGCACAATTCTGCTAGGGTTAAACACCTAGCCCCAGATAACTATAAATAAAATTTTTATTGATTGTTCAGATGGCATGTAAGCTTGTGCCTGTTCATAATTTCATATTTTTGGCACATATCATGATCTATAAGAAGCAAACATAAATGCAGATACCAGAAGTAGAGCAAGATATAAAAATGGAACGATTTTTATATACATCCTACCGTATTCACAGTCTTCCCGCAAGGATGTAAGGAAACACTTCTTATCTCAGAAGCAGAAAGCTTTCTGTTCACAGATATACCCAAGCAAGTGTTTGCTGTTGAACTCATCAATAGTTGAAAAGTTTCTGTCTCCTGCTTGTATTTTATCTTTTTGTCTCTGCATTATGTAATCATTGAGACCCAAGGTCATATATACATAAGATAATACACAACGCAGAACAAAGTAAATGAAGGACAATGTCAATGATCCTTGCCTTTTGTATAGACAATAAGACTTGACACCAGTTCTGTTTGTGTCAAACTGCCAACAAATCTGATCTAGGTCTCGGTCAAATGATGAAATAGTCCACCTCTTTGCCTTGTCATCCTCGCAGCTGCTTGTGCTGAGTATGTTGTTTTCAGCATTATTCTGATGAACTAGATTCATGAATCTATGGGGTAAAGAACGAAGTCTATTTCTGCGCATTTTTGTTGAAAACACATAGGGGAACTGTATCAAATTTATAAAAAAAAAATAAAAGCAACAATAGTAAGTTAGTCAGTTGATAAGCTTCAAATAGAGAAGATACCCCTTTTCCAAGTTCAAACACTAGTATAATGAACAAAGAAAGGAATTAGTGATCAAAACCTCCATATTGTTTGAGCTGTAATGATTTATCTCTAACAGTGTAGGATTTGTAATGAGATTGAAGGTACTTCCATCAAGATGCCTTAGATCTCCTCCAAACATGAGAGGTGACTTGGCCATAGACCACAGTGTCATCTATGCAGTGATTTTTATTAATAATAATAATAATAATAATATATATATATATATATATATATATATATATATATGCAAATAGCATCCTATAGAGATATTGCTAAAAGGAAAGGGTCCAGCAAACCTGTGTTCTCTGCTCATCCAATGTAAGATAACATTTCCTATGAGGACCCTGTTGCACACCTGTAGGAAATTTGTTTCCAAATTAGTGAAAGACAGCATATTTCATGTCTAATTAAATTCATAGGAAAAGAAAAGTATGAAAATATAGCATAAAACAACATATAAGACAATTCAATACAGTAATAAGATATCTTTAAACTACTAAAATCTCTAGAATTAAAATGCAATCATCCTTCAGACCTTACAATTCACCATGTTATTCAGTGTTCACCATATAGCAGGCAAAGAATGAGTGCAGAAAACAGGTTTTAGAACATTGTCACTAAGGAGATTCTCTTACTTGGATCAGTAAGCCATCCAAGTGGCAACATGTCTAAATCTGGCCAAGACCTCCCATTCAACCCCTCAGCTCCAATTTTATTGGCAGCAGCAAAAGTCCTGAAAGGGCAAAGGTATGCATAAAAGTATAAAAGGTCAAACACAAATGGGAGATTCACAAAACCGTATTCTACCTTGAGACATCAAAATGAGCAGCAACATCTTCCCACTTATCCCAATCATCACCAGTTATTCTGTACATATTTACATGATTACTGATGCCATTACTCATGGATGGCATTACTCGTTCTCCAGGAGATAAAGAGAGTACTACTGGGCGGTCAAGCTCTTGTAAGAGCTGCAGAAGGGATATTTTGTAAGAGGAAATCTGCTTTCTGAAAAATACTGATCATCCAAAACATTGCTCAAGTAGATAGCTGGTTTAGTGATGTACCTCTGATACTGTAATTATTTGTTTGGCATCCAAATCAGTACCAAAGACGCAATCAAGCTTAACTGAACAAGAAGCATAATTACGAAAACAAGGTGAGTGCTAATTTAAATTAACTGTGTCCTTAAAGTCGCTATAATATTAAAACAATCCTGTTAATATCAAAGGGACTATATATTTACTAATTGCCAAGTAGGTGTCAAAGAATTCGAAGTGAGGAATAATTCACATGTTGGAGTAAAGCAGAGAAATTTGACCATCAACAGACCTTGAAATAGAAGTTCTACTAATGGACAGCAGCACAGATGAGGAGAAACCCCTCCGCATACAGAAAGCCTAAAAAATTAACCTTCTAGAAAGCAAGCATAGTATAGTAGGCTGCCACGTTTTGTTTATTGCAATTTATTATTAATGAACACTTGATAAAGCGTTATAACATAAGTCATGTTCATTGTCTGCATGATAGCTATAAACTTTAAAATCCATACAAAGACATTGAATGAAGTGCCTCTCTTATTGATTTTCAATAATTTTCAATTATACCTATATATGTGGGTCTCAGTGGAGGGTGTGTGTGTATCAGTGCATAGAGAGGGAAAAGTTATGCAGGCATCGTTTATTACCAAAATCAACACCCCACTGAGCATACTGGCGGTACAGAGACCTCAAGAAGGCTCTTCCGGCTGCCAAACTTGTGTCAACACTCATAAATCCCTTGTCCATCCATTTACATGTCATATTTTTCAACCCTATATCCCTGGCCTGCCATGTTCGACCATCCTTCTTGTATGTGCCTCCCTATGCATAGGGGAATTTCATTGATTATAAGGAAAGCATGATAAAAAGATAAAGATTCTCCATAGAAATAACATACACCTATAGACATCATGAGGAATTTATCACCAAATAAGAAAAGCATGCTGAGCAGATAAAATTGCCTCCACAAATCATTAATATAAAACTCCATAAGTCAAGAAAATTACCACATTGCAGAAACAACAGGAATGATAGGTGTTTCTCTGTTTGGCAATATCACAATATATATCATTTCTAGTCCAATGATTAATCACATTCAAAGTGCAAACAAAGGATATGGGTTATATATATATATATATATATATATCATTTCTAGTAAAATGATTAATCACATTCCAAGTGCAAACAAAGAATTTGGGACGATTCTCTTTAATTCAACAGTATCTAGGTTTGGCCATGAGACATGCAGGCCAGCATAAATATGATAAAATCTACAAAACCTAAAAATTACAACATTGATAAGTTTACAACTAAAGCAGAGAAAACATACAGTGTCAACATCTAAGATGGGTGTGTTGGCATCAACTGCTTGAACACTTATTCCTGTCATGACATGGATGCCAAATTTCAAACCCATCTTGTGAACAATTTGGGCCACTTCCTTGAACCCATTGCCACCTTTGGATGAAGGCCACCTATCAGGGTCAGGACAGACCCTTCCCCATGGATCGATGTTATCATAGCCATAGGCATTTGCTGAAGACCCATTTACATTCTTTCTATACCAAAGATAGTCTACCACGGCATACTACATGAAATTTGGAAACCAAAAAAAGCAAATTAATATTGTTAATGAGTGTTCTTCCAAAGGAGCATGAGCATCTGAGTCAATTACTAATCATAAAAAAAGCCTGCAATAGTACCTCATATCCATATTGAAGAAGCCTCTTGGATAAAATTTCAGCATTATATAGAAATGCATCTTCATCAATCACCCATGAGAAGGAATCATAGGAGTTCCAGCCTCTAGGTGGCAGCATTGCAACCTCCCCTGCTTCACTCACTGATTTAACTTCATATAACTCCCTGAGAAATTTGTGCAGCATTAAAAGATCAGATTTAGACCAATTTTAACCTAATTCCGTTAACCCAAACTAAATCCAAAGAAAATCATCTTCTTCAAGAAATTGAACTAAAAGGTTGAAGAATTTAACTCTTACAGATGAAATAATCAATTCTTCTTATAAAGTTTATAAAAACAAAAGTAGCAAACACTGAAAGTGCCCAGACAGAATTTTACGCACACACACACAAAAAGGAAAAGTCGTTTTATTCTTAAAGAAAAAACAGACTCGTTGCAATGGCCATTGGAAACATGATGCAAATTGATAATCTTTCCGCTGCCACTAAACATTTCAGTTCATTAACCGAAAAAAAAACACCCAAATGATCATGAGCAGAGAAAATCAAACAAGGGAAAACACCTGCAGATGAGGCTGACAAGGAGAATGAAAGAAACAGAAGCTCTCATTGATGCGAGAGACGAAGGAATTCCCATCAAGATTGAGCTAAAACAGGCCTTGCTACTTGATACTTGCTAGATTATGGAGCAGAAGCGAACAAAACTCAAGAGACCTCAGCTATCAGTGAGCCATGCCTTAACCATAAAGCTCAGCAGCACTGAGAAGCCGACAGGGACGTGAAAGAGAAGGACGGCATATCTGCTAGGTGTCGCGCGGAGGCAGGGCATAATGCGTGTAGCCACTGAAATAGTTAATGCATACCCTATGGAATTTTATAATTTATTACCAATGTAAACTCTACAGTAACGTCATATATGCAGCTGCAAAGTTGTTGCTTTCACATGAACCAAATGGGTTTCAGATAAAAATATTATTTTATAATTTTTTTATTTTTTTTTAATTTATAAATAGATGTTTTTAGAAAAATATTGTATTCATCCTCAATTAAATAATTTTTTTCTTTTATACTCTCAATTTTTTGTTATTATCTTGTTATTGGTTTTTTTTTATTCAACTATTTTTTTACACGAAAAACAGATAGTCCGAAGGCCCTGCACAAATCTCGGTGGAGCAAATGGGGGCAGAACCCGTGCTCACATCGGCGCTGGGACCACCCGCACATAACCACCGCTCACATCTCCCAGAAATGTGCTCTCACCCGAGAATCGAACTCTCATCACTCGGTGAAGAGCTCTATCGGGACCCGAATACTAATAGACCGTTTTATTCAACTATTTTATAATATTCTCGTCATCATAATGATTGAGTGGTTAAGACATATGACTCACATGCAAAAGATCAAGAGTTCAACTCCCTTCCAATGCATAATTGAGATGTAAATAAAAATGAGTGTGTATGCCTGTGAAGTGGCTTGTCCACATTGTAAAAAAAAAAACTACTCCCTCCCTCCCTTTCATTATAAGTGTCAACTTTAATTGTCTCATGCAGAGTAAGAATAATTAAAGTTAAAATTTTCATACATTTAACTTGCATTTCCCATTTTGCCCCTTTCTCTATTCATTCGTTAACGTTGTGCATTTAAGATGCTCGCAGTGAAGAACAATGCACGTAAATATATTGGTAAAGTTAAATTTAAAAATTAATATTTAAATTAGGTATATGAATAGATAATTGGGGACATGAAAATCTTCTAGAATTTGAGACTATAATAATAAGACAAAAAGTGCATTTTGTAATATTTTCACATGTTCCCACAAAATATCATTTTGTGGCAAACTCTCTAGTTTTGTTATGATGAAATCTTCGCTTATATTGTGACATTGAAATTAGAGGAGGGCATGAGTTAAGAAAAACCTGGCTGGACTCGCACCCAATAGATGGGGGCCTTCAACTTGTAACTGACTTGCTCTACATCTGCCCCAATTACAGGTTAAGAAAACCTTAATCCATGACCACACGTCCATGACTTTAAAGTTCAAACCCAGTGGCTATCGGCAGGCTACTTATTCCTTTCTATTATATATATATATATATATATATATATATATATATATATATATATATATATATATATATATATATATATATATATATATATATCCATAATTTTTCTTGGTCTATGTATATACTTCTCTCCATCTTGTAATACATTTACATGAATTTTTCTCAAACCTCTAACTCTAACACTCTAAGGGGTTGTTTGGATTGTTGTGTAATCAGAATAGGTAGGAATGGAGTAATGAAAAGAGGGATGGGAATGGATAGTGGATGTGAATGAAAAAGGTGTTTTGTTAGAAAGATAACTCATTGGGAATGGGAAAAGGAAAAAAAAAAGTAATTGAAGAAGATTACCTTTATACTCTTATTATAATAAATTGATATTTATATATGTTAATTATAAATAAAAGTTTTTATTTGTAAAATACTACAAATATAATTATTTACTTTTTAAATGTTATGATTAACAATTAAGTTAAGTACATTTTTTTTAAATTTTGTAAATTGCATCAAACATGTTTATTTTTTATAATTAATTATATAATTAATTAAATTTGTGACAAGATTATGATTAAGAGTTAAATTAAAAAAACTCATTTAAATTGTCAATTACAATCGGCGATTAAATTTTCAATTAGTTATATTTATCTTAATTTTATAATTATTAGTTAATGAAATAGATTCTTTCCCTACTATATTTTATTCACCATATTAATTTTCAAAGTAAAAAGAAAAAAAAAACTCTCATTCAAACACAACATTGCCAAAGTAAAAAAATGATAAAAATAATATAAAATTATAAAATATCCTCTAATCACCAAAATTCAACAATTCACCAAACCAACAAAATGAGCATCACAATTCTCCACATGTATAGGTCCAATACAAGAAATTATAAAAAGATAAGATTTACCATATGCAATTCAACAATTCACCAAATCACCAAAATTAACATCACAACTCTCCACATTTATAGGTCTAGTATGTAATCATGCATTCTCAAATAAAGTTCCACTTAAATTAATAAGCTATGCAGCTACACAAAATAAGGAAAAACAAACAATTCCTCTAGTAGTCATCTTCCCATGATAACACTTGGCGGACAATGATTTAACTTGTTGAAAAAACAATGAAAGTAGAAATGTTATTTGATTTTTTAAAAACAAAAACAAATTCCATATCAACCACAATGGCAAATTCTCTCACTATATGGATTGAAGAATAAGTAATCATCAAATTTAAATGTCAACAATGGCAAATTTTTACCAAGATGATTCACTCATTAGGCGGGCAATATGACATTCTTGATAAGAAAACCCAGCAAAAACGCAACTTCCTTTCAGTTGGAAAGTCCCAAAATACTTTGAGTTGGTCTTCATCTTTTGCCAAGACTTGCAACATGAATATTGCCTCATCTTCAGTAAGCCCGTCAATAGAAAAAAGTATTTCACTGAGCAATCTCTTCTTCTCTTCAATTTATGCACGAGCTTGATCACTATGAGCAATGATATCAATATTAGGGGCAGAAATTTCAACATTATGTGTAGTAATCTCAACATTGCAAGCAGCATATTTAGCTTTGTGTGCTGCAAATTCAGCAATGTGAGCTGCTAACTCAGTATTACGAGTTGCTACTTTAGCCGATGCTTTAAACTCTAGACTAACCTTCTCTATAAAATTTTGAAATTTTGTAGATATTTGATCCATTGTTGGGTCCTTACTAAGACTTTTCCTCTTTTCGATGCCTAGATGTTGTTGAGGTGCTGTTATCAAATGGCAAAGGTGATGGAGATTGAGATGGTTCTTATGTGGGCATAGGGAGGTCATCAATAGGCACTTAGGATAAACCTACGCCCTCCTCGAGTGAGATGTTGTCATTGTTGGGATCGACAAGGGTCTACAAGCATGCTAGAAGCAAAATATGCACAGCGGATAACAAATAAAACTAGCATGGACTCTAGCATGCAATGGAAGCGAATAAAGATATAAAAATCTAAAATAAATAAATAAATACAATTCCAAGGGTGAAGTCAAAAAAGGGACTGCATATACGCGACTCCCCTCTACTCTCACACACACACAAGCTGGAAACAATCCGGTATGGATTGCTAGTATCCAACGATAACTCTTATCGAGAAATACGAATAGCAATTAAAATTAGGTCTCAAAAACCTAATCGTAAACATGTGTAAGGAATTGTAAATCCAAAACCGACACTCGGCGAATGTTTCACATGTGAGAATCTTTTGAGAAAAATTCCACAACCATTATGAACTAATCTCAAAAAGGCTCTCACTCCGGCGATCTCCATTGATAAAGAAATATCAATAAAAAAAGCCGGCCTATGAACTAACAACATACATGAATAAACAAGAAAGATCAAAAGAGTGTCGACCTATACCTTTGCCGGAGCCGAGTAATGGCAATCTGGATGGAGAAAACTTTCTCCAAAAGGGGGGGAAAAGGCGGACAGCACCTTTGCGAAGGATGACGGCGACCAACAATTGGACCCGACGGCGGCCTCGGCTTAGATGGACAGGTGGCGGCGGCGTCCTCTTGGCTAGGGCGGACCGGCGGCCTCCTTGAGTGAGAGAGGGAGAGGAAAGATTAGGGTTAGGGTTTTCTCTAATACACATGTATTTATAAAACCCTAAAACCAATCCCAATGCAATATCAACCATTGATTCCACATATTGGATCTTCCCTCTTATTGGATATTAATCATATTAGATCCAATAAGCTAACACTTAATTTCTAATTAAGTCCCTCAATTTTTAAGTTATCTCATAACTCAATCCTTACACATTCGCGGTTAGACCAAATCAACTCTTGATTTATCTAAACTACATTTAGCTATTCGACTCATTAGATTGAGTCCGGATTTCGCGGCTTTTACATGTGCGATCCTATAGACCCGTTTTAAAATTGGCAATAGTATTTTAACCTCGTTAAGGCCCATAAGTCACAAATGTCGTCTAGCATGGCAATGCGACTACTCGAATTAAAACGGAGGTCGACTGGGTAATCAACTAACCTCGTAACCTTATCTGATTCCTTTGCCAATTGAATATCACTACAAGGAAATTACTGTTTAGAAACAGCATTTTTTGTTTCTAATCCGTTGCTAAACTGAATTAGCAACGGATTAGAAACGGAATATATCTGTTTCGAAAACCCTTGTTTCTAATTTAAATAGAAACGAAAAATATTCCGTTTCTAAAGTTAAAAACGGATTTGAAACAGAAACTAATATGTTTCTAACTTTTGAAAAAATTAAAACGGAATAACGTATGTTGCTAATCCGTTTCTAAATTCCGTTGTAATTCCGTTATAAAAATTAAAAACGGATTCCAAACGGAATATTTTATGTTTTATTTTTGTCCCTCCTCATTAGAAACAATTTTTTTTTTTTGTTCCTAATCCGTTTCTAAAGTTTTTTTTAACTAAAAAACAATATTGAAACAAACAAATTCATTTCTAATCCGTTTCTAACATTCAAGTAAAATAAAAATAAAAATTATATTCCTGATTTTTTTTTTAAACCTGGCACATGAATTTTTTTTAAACCTAAAATACCAATAAATAAGAAAAATTCCTCAATTCATACAAAATCAAATATTTAAGTATATATGTTCAACAATACAACAATTAATATTCTTTTTCAAACTCTCAAATTGAATCAGCACATTTGAGGAGAGAAGAGAAAAATCTATCGATATATATATATATATATATAGCTAATTAATAAGCTAAAATTGGATGGAAGTGGCATAAGTGCTCGCAAACTTCCAGGTAGAAGGAGCCACATTATTACAAGTCTTAACACGGCCATCATCAGTCTGCACCCTGAAAGACAAAGCCTGTCCATTAAGGCAAGAGTTACTCTGTCAATTCATACCCCAGTTCCTGCTCATGCTCTCCCACCCAGTTCTTGATCCTTTGATCCACATCATAGCCACCACTCCACTCCCTCCCACATTACTCACCAGGACCAACTCATAATAGTCCTTTCCATTGATGGCAAACCTCACTCCTCCACTCCTTTGGCACTTCACCTTGCAATATTCATTCATGCTTGCATGAAGCTAGCTACATATGTACATGATACATCTTATGCAAGTTGATTTAAAAGTATAGATAGATACCTTCTGTAAAAAACTGGGACAATGCCAGCACAGTAATTGAAGAGAGTCTCCCATGCAGGCTGAGACATGTCAAAATGGCACCTGGGTGGGTTGCACCAGCCACCATTGTCGCTGGACAAATTATAGTTTGGTGGGCAAAAGTTGGTGTCAATACCTTGCATAATTATACAAAAGAACAAGAGGGGCAACAGAGAAAGCCAATAGTTAGAGCTAAAACTACCAAAAAGAAAAAAAAAATCAGAACAAGAAAGAGATTTCCTTTTTCCCCTTTTTCTCAACAACAATACCAAAATCTGAATCCTTCAATTCAATCACAAGAAGATAAACTGAACAGAAACAATAGATTCAATCAAAATGAATGGCAAAAGCTAAAAAATCAATCAAAATAAAAACGAAAAAGGGAAGAATACCTGAAGATAGGGCTCAGTTGGGATGAACTGGAGTTGTCGGTGTCTTCTCTAGTTGAGAATGATTCCAAATAAACCAAGAGTTGGGAATGATAATTGAAGAAAATAAAGGGCGCAATAGTCTGAAAGCACGGTGGTGGTCGAAAGAGACCAAACTGCATTATATTTACCTCCGATCAATAACCTTTTCCTTCACCTCAAAATTTTCTAACACATGAAATTCACCTACGATCACAAAAAAAAAATGACCACCAAGCTATACAAGCATGGTAACCAATATCAATATTAATTAGAGCCAGCAGCTTAGCAATCACTCATGCATTGGTAGCTCCCAATAAGATTTTTTTACTTCAAAAGATCATGCGCAATCAATTTTACACCTTAGGAAAATAATAAGAACATTGACTCATACAGAAAAGGTATTTGTGTAGTATCTATTATATTGAAGTTTAGAAAATTTTATAAAAGAAAATAGTGGATTAAACATAAACTGTGTGTGTCCTGAATAATCAGGAATGCTAGTTTATTCTCTTCCAAATTATGAATGTTCTTTCAACTTGATCTGGAACTTTCATGAGGAATTGGTAATTAGTAACAATACCAAAATCTTTCAACTCAGTGAACTGATTGGGTTTCATATTAATTTTGAGAATGGCTTTCAAAATGTTGCTTGGTTGGAGTTCAGCAAATTAAATAAAAAGAAACTATTAGCTTCTATTATTGCTGCCTATTTTGGGGTTGTTAGCTGCAGATTGGTTACTCTAACATTTGGAGAATAACCAATGCTTTGACAACGCTCAAATGTCTTATTAACAATAGCAATTATTGAATCTGCATTGGGTGATAATGAATGGTGCATATGAAATAAAATCTTCAGCATACTATCTGATGATCCAATGTGACTAAACCATAATGTGAATATTCAAGACCTGCTATTGATTAGTTCACTACACTAACAATATTCAATATAAAGAAAACCAGAGTTCTGTTTGTATTTCATATTGAACGAGTTAGGGATAGTAGCAATGAGATTGATTGGGAAGGCTAGAAATCTAAGCTTACAAAATATTCTGCAGAAATCAAACAACGCCATGATCTTCTCTACACTGAAAAATAAGGGCAAAGCAACAACTTCTTTAAAAAAAAGTAATAATAAGCAAATTAATAGAGCAGAAAAGAACAAGAGCATTACCAACTATATATATATATATATATATATTCATCTCAAAATCAATAACCACAATCAAAGGGCTCCAACTAGCAAACTTATGGCAATCTTAACTCCAATGCACATTGTGATTTAATTACTCCCAATAAAGGCAAAAACATTGATAAAAATAACAAGATCTACAAATTTAAAAGGCCGCTATCACTATCATGCTTGAATTCCGAATAGAATAGGATGCAATCAAGATCATGGTAGTAGAGATCATGCAAGCATATTAAGAGGCTGTCACCTGATGGCTCAGCGATTGCGGATTTTGGAGAGGTGTTTGGCGAGGTTGTTCTTAGCGATGCGGAGCTCGGCGTTCTCTTGGCGAAGGCTTCGTGCTTGTCGATGACGGGAAGCCCCGATTGAGAAGAAGCCCGCGCGGGGACGTCGCAGTCGGCACCGGCCGTGGTTTCGCCGGCAATGGCGACGACGAAGGAGGCGCTGAAGGAGAGGATAGCTGGGCTGCTAGGGTTGGAGCACGAGACGGCGGGGTTTGTTTGTCATGAAAAAATAAAACCGAAACAAGTGTTGGGATGCTTTAATAGTTCATTAGAATTGCCTATGCTTTAATAGTTCATAACCATAAAAATGAGTTCAAAGCTGAAAATAATTTATTAATATCTAAAACTTAATTTAAAAAACTAAAATTTCCATTAAAAACATAGTACATATCTATGAATTCAAATATACATTGACAAATAAATAAATAAATAAAATTCCAAATTTTCAAAAAGTTATAATATAAGATTTTTTAAATTAATTTTTCATCAAAAACATTATCTTAAAAATAAATAAAAATATTTTAAATCCATTTCTAATCCCTTTCTATTAGAAACGGATTAGGAACGGAATTTTTTTAATATTTAATAATATTTAAATAAAATATTAATTTTTTAATCCGTTTCTAGTCCCTTTCTATTAGAAACGGAATAGGAACGGATTTTTTCTAATATTTAATAATATTTAAATAAAATATTAATTTTTAATCCGTTTCTAGTCCCTTTCTATTAGAAACGGAATAGGAACGGAATATTTCTAATATTTAATAATATTTAAATAAAATATTAATTTTTAATCCGTTTCTAGTCCCTTTCTATTAGAAACGGAATAGGAACGGATTTTTTCTGATATTTAATAATATTTAAATAAAATATTAATTTTTTAATCTGTTTCTAGTCCCTTTCTATTAGAAACGGACTAGGAACGGAATTTTTCTAACATTTAATAATATTTAAATAACATATTAATTTTTTAATCCATTTCTATTCCCTTTCTATTAGAAACGGATTAGGAACGGATATTTAAGAATATTTAAATAAAATATTAATTTTTAAATCTGTTTCTAGTCCCTTTCTATTAGAAACGGATTAGAAACGGATATTTTCAAATATTTAATAATATTGAAATAAAATATTAATTTTTTAATCCGTTTCTAGTCTCTTTCTATTAGAAACGGATTAGAAACGGATATATAATAATATATAATAATATTTAAATAAAATATTATATTTTTAATCCGTTTCTATTCCCTTTCTATTAGAAACGGATTAGGAACCGATTTTTTCTAATATTTTAATAAATTATATTTTTAAATGGTCGTTTTTAAGTAGTTGTTATTAAAATCATGTTTAAAACGATTGTTAGTCCGTTGCTAGTCGGTTTCAATTACAAACAGAATAAATTCTGTTTCTAATATTTTGTTTTTAATAAATAACTTTCTCGTAGTGTATCTCGATCAACATAAGGCATGGAGCTTAGTCACCCTTATTTATTTGTCGATCGATTTCTTGATCCTCGGTGAACTGACTAGGTCAAATAAATGATAACCCTTACCATTTCACTTGGGCGTGCCCACGCACTACTCAGTTTCACCGATCAAGTGGCAGGTGATATTCTCTCTCCTTAGAGAGTGGCAATCCCCTAGCATTGCAAATGTTACTCGCTATGAATCTCGATGCACCCAATCATACCCACACTTGTCACTCTGTTACGAATGACGTTAGGCGTATGTCAAAGTACACCAACATTCATCCAAGCTCCATAGCGACCTTGAGTCTAAGGATTCAGTATAAGCGTTGGACGAGAACCACTTATGACTTTGCAACCATGTAGTGATCTCATGAGCGGATCGATCCAGACACGCTGTTCACTAACACGTGTCTATGTCTATTGATTGACATCACATGTTCTATAATCCGTAAAACATGATCATCACACAATAGACATACTAGTCTTAGTTTACTAACATTCCCATGACAGTAATTGACTAGGGATGTTTAGAAAGTTGTTCCTTTACGCACCAATGCTTTACTGCCCGAATCACGTATTCGGCAACTTGTGCGGAACAAACTCTCAGGGATAGTTCTATCCAAGCATACATGCACAGAAATGCAGTAAGATAAAACAAGCCAGGTTTTATTAAAAATAAACATATAACTAATAAAGGTTCAGATCAACGCATTGGGGCTAGGGCTAACACTAACAGTCATCATGTTCATATTGGGTTGCGTCATCTCCAATATCACCCCTGGAATTGCCATAAACTCTATCTTTGGTGAAGACTGACCCGAGATCACTGAAAAATGGAAAATATTTACCATATAGTCTATATGCTTCTTTGTGATTCTGCATTGCATAAGAAAAATAAATGATGTCATAAAATGTCGATCTAACTTTGTACACGTAATAAATATGTTTTTTACCTTGACATATTCATCAAAGGCGCTTTTGTCACACATGATAGTGCTACTTTCAAAATTCCAATCAAACCCACTAATTTGTAGAATATCGGAGATGGCATTCATCTTACTTCACAAAAGTTTAACACGAGATTCAATGTTTGGTATAGCCTTCAGCTTGGTTTGTGGAATCTTTTCTTGTATCATTCTTTCCAACTGAATAAGGTACCCACTCCTAAAGCCATTTTCTGCCCGCCAAATAGGGTTTGTTGAAAGTTCAACTAAAGCATTTATGAGAGCTTTATCTTCTTCCAGTGTCCAGTATCGTTTGTTCTGTCCCCAACCCTTTTGTTGTTGATCTGACTCCATACTATCAAAACACATAGAAAGAAATTAATGACTCGCATTGTTATATATAAAACAATACTATACATGATTATGATTATGAATATAAAAAACTAAAAATATCCAATGTGCTATGAGAAAGTGTTGGCTTCAGGTTTTAATCAAGAAATTACAATAAAAATAAAGATATGTAAATAGTGAACATAGAAACTAAACTCATAATACGTTGTTTGTCATGTGATATACTATGACATGATAGATGTCTTAAAAGGATCTCTATGAGAAACTCCAATTATTAAGAATTTGTTGCAATAAAAAACCAATGAAAAAGTAGTGCCAATAGCAACATCAGTAAATTAATTTATTCAAATGAATCTTCTAGTGGAACAATGATAAAATAATGAAAAGCACAACAATACACTTTAAAGCCTATAAAATGCACAACAATAGACTTTAAATTTACAACTGGTTACACAATACAAAAGAAGGAACTACACTTAAAAGCATTCAGTACAAATTGATTCGAGCACTAAATCAACGTGATTGCCATGTGTTAAACATATCTATCATCATCTCGCGCCTAAATTAAGTCCATTCATCCGTGGGTTGTATGGCTACTATGTTATCGGTGTCATCATCTATACTCTCATCAAAAGATGTTGTATCAATTTCTTCTTCTGCAGGATCTTCCGCCATCTCCCTCCTAATGAAATTGTGGAGCAAACAACACGCATTAATAATGCGTCATTGGGTATTTATGCTATAGAAACTTGGACTAGCAAGAAATTTTCAATAGATTTTCAAAAGCCCAAATGTCCTCTTGATAACATTCCTAGCACTGGCATGTTTCATGTTGAAAAACTCTTCAGGAGTTTCCGGGCGACGGCCATCAGCCCGTTAACTCAAGTGATACCATTGGCCTCGAAAAGATGCAATGAATCAGGGACAATTTGCATATCCGGCATCCACTAAATAATAAAAACCTAAGATGCAAACATATTGTTCGTTAGACACACATAAATTAGCAATGACATCATTAGAATAATGCGGTATATCTAATTTACCATTTGGAACTTTTAGTCCATTTGGTTTTGTGACAACATCCCTTAGTACTTGGGCATCATGCGCTAAACCCTCCCATCCTGATAGGACATATATAAACTGCATATCTTGACCACAAACACCAAGTACATTGGTAGTAATTTCATATTTGCACATTCTAAATCTTGGACGATCAACTTTGGGTACATTCACCCTGATATGTGTCCTATCCAATGCTCCAAGGCAATTCTACATCGAAGAAAAACATATTATTATTTACTCAATCATGTAATCGCATCCCCCCTAAAAAATAAAAATTAAAACACCTAGTAAATTTGATTTGTTACCTTAAACCATTTCCACTTAATATCACTTGAATTCTCTAGGACTGGTTCAGGTTTTTTTAGTAGAACACCGTGACAAAGGATAATTGACCTCAATACAGCATGAAAGTGTCGACTAACTATTTCAGTAGATCGAACAAAATCAAACTTGATTATCCTATTCTTCACATGGTGTGCTACAATGTTTAAAAACATTGCTACCATCTCCTCAACCATAACATTTTTTGTAGCCTATAGTCTACTAGTGGTGGTCAATAACTGACACAGGTTATGAAAACAGCGCCGATCCATGCATAACTTATCGATGCATTTTATGTCACTTTCGTAAATCCCTCGCTTCAAGTATTCATGTTGTTTTCGGCGCCTACTCGATGTTGACTCAATCTCATGTTGAATAACTCTACTTTTATTGTAACATTATTTCCATGCACATGTTGCAATCATGAGATTTAAAACATAAAAGTAGCACATATACATTAGGAAATATAATTTGACTTCATCAACATCGTCCGTATATGAAATAACAGGTATATATGTCAAATTTATGAAAACCTAGACATATAAACAATAAATACAGCAACAATCATTTTCACTAATTACTTCAACATATATCAAAGTATACAGCAGCAGGAATATGAATAAACATAGCAGTGAACATATTTAAAGATCTTCACTTTAATGAAAACTTTAGCACTGTAAAAAAAATGCAATCCACCATTTCAACATCACAAAAAAAAAGGTTCAAATTAGCAAACAAATTCAGCACAAGCCCAAAAAAAAAAATCCAAATTTCTTGATAAAACCATTCAACATTCGGCACAATAAAAAAAATCACAAATTAAAATTTAATCAATGAATTAGCTCAAAGAAACCCTCTCTTCTCAAACAAAGAAAAACGATATCAATCTCTCCAAACTCCTACAAAAAAAAAAAAGAGGGGGGGGGGGGGGGGGGGGGGGGGGGGGGGGGGGGGGGGGGAGAGAGACATGCTTTTAATTTTTGGTTTTTTTTTTTTGGGAAAAGAATCCAAGCACCTCTAGCACAAAAAGATAAACATAAGCAAAAGAGTTACTTGGTTACTAGTGGTGGAAAGCTCCAACAAAGTGGTGACAACATTGAAATCTCCAGTAAGGTTGGCAACACCGCCAACTGAAGAAGAAATTACGATGATGATGATGACGAGAGGTTGCGGAGATGGTCTGGATTGGTGGAGAGAATTTGTCCGCTAAGGTTTAATTGATGTTAAAAATTATACATATGTGTGTCTTTTTTCTTGTAAGGGTAAAATAATAATTTTAATCCCAAGTAATGAGTATTCCCCCCACCAAGGGGGGAATGAAGTTCAACCTTGCTGGGGATTATGGTTACCTTGTGGGAGTAATCATTACTTCACTAAAAAACACATTCAAACATGGTGTTGGGAAAACGTAATCAATGATTCCCTCCTATAGTGGAATGATTATCCAATCTAACTCAAAGCTATTCCCTCCAACATTTAGGGATATTTTATTTATTTTGTTTGTTATTTAATTTTTACTATAATTCCTTAGCCATTTTAATTTTGTTAATTTTGCATTGAGTGTTATAGTATATATATATTTTTTTTTATTTAATTTTTTCTACATTGTTTATTTTTATAAATTTTTATTTGGTGTTATTTTATTTTACTCATTTTTTTTGTAGACTCAAAAAAAAAAAAAAAAAATGGCATGACACGGTGGAAGATGGAAAGGGAAAAGCATTACTTGTTAAATCTCCTTACCTACTACTTAGAAAAGCAGTCATTAGCACAAGTTTGAAAGTCCAATTAAGAAGTCAACATCACTTGATGTACCCTTAGAGACTGGAGCAACAAACTTCACAGCAGAATCCGATCCTAAATCAACAATTTTTAAATTCCAATCTAACTCAAAGCTATACCCTCCAACATTGAGGGATATTTTATTTATTTTGTTTGTTATTTAATTTTTTTACTATAATTCCTTAGCTATTTTAATTTTGCTAATTTTGCATTGAGTGTTATATTATTTATTTTATTTTTATTTAATTTTTTCTATGTTGTTTATTTTTATAAATTTTTTTTTGGTGTTATTTTATTTTACCCATTATTTTTTTTGTAGACTCAAAAAAAAAAAAAAAATGGCATGACATGGTGGAAGCTAAAAAGGGAAAAGCCTACTCCAGTGTGTCCGTCCACCGGGGTGAGGTAAAGGTTAGGGCGGAAGCCTTCTCCCCTAGGCTGAGAGCCTCCCTTAGGGCTCAGGGCATAGAGAAGGAGAACTCAGAGAGAAGAGAGACTAGAGATGGAGATAAAGAGACAAGATCTAAGAAGAAAGGATTTTCTTTTATTTCATAAGCTCACACTTTCTTACAACTCTTTGTTTTGCACACAAGCACACTCTTTTTTGCACACCTTACTTACAAACACTAAGGGGCCTTATATAGGCTCCAAGACTTGGCCCTTAAGAAACCTAAATCATGGTTAACAAGCTAACCATGGTTAAGTGATCTTATCCTAATGATAAGACACTTACCTACCAAGTACAATGATTAAGACACTTACCAAACTTACTTGGAGTATAATATTATCCTATAGTGTTTTTACTATTTTTCTACAGTGTTTTTACTGTACAAGCTATCTTTCTTATTTATACAATAAAAAAAACAAACACCGCTTCAGTTCACCAAGTTGCTTTATAGATCCATCATGTCTTCAAGGTTGAAATCAGCAATGTCATCTAAGCCTTGTGGAGATCCTTCTGTATCTGGACTTGGTAGCATTAAGACTGCAGAGGGGATACTGAGTCTTGAGTAATCTCCAAATTTATATTCTCTTGCCCATGCATAAATCTTCTTCATGTGATATTCAGTAGCTGGCATTTGAGAAATCAAGCTTGGAAAAGGACAGTACATAGGGAACATGTACTGGTCAACATATACTTTCATTACTTTTGTTTCCAGCACCATCTGACATTTTTGGTTATCCACGATAGTTGGGCAAGTTCTTTTCCAGTCAGTTGAGATTGTACAGGCACGCCATAACTTTAATTGTTTCTTGATATCTCCTGTAATAATCACATCTTCTAACTGAATAGGAGTTATCCTTGCTTGATCAGGATTATGATGTCGGAGAAGAGTAATCTTAATATGGTGTCTTGCTTCATCTGGATACCCTTCATCATAACAAGGTGGTATTGAATTTAATTCTAAATTTACGTACCCATCAATTTGAGGTCCAAAAGCCTTAAAGAATTTGTGTAGAAGATGAATCAGTTGCCAGTAGTTGTTCAAGAAGCTTGCTTGCTCAGGACTTGTCAGAATAATTCTGGATAGGTAGCCATGCTTAAAGAGATTTAATGCCTTGATCTGGACGCCATTGATTTCTTGGTCTCTCCATTGGGACATATCAAGTGAGCATTTGAGAACCGAAAATCCTTCTTCACATTGGCATCCTGTATCCTTATGTGCCAATTCTCTGAACACATTTCCTGCTAATGCGAATCCTGCAGGGAATACTTCTCCTTTTGCCAGTTGTCTAAACACTTCTTGCTCAGAGATAAACTGATTGTATTTTGTTGTCATAAGTTTCTTGAACACCAGTTGTTTTACTTCTTCAATATGTTCAGGAAACAGTTCAAGCTTTTCCATTCTTTGTCTTCTGTCCTCTATTAATATATCTTTCATTTTTTCTGCTTCAGAGGAAATCTCTTGAAATTGTTGTTGCATTATTTTGATTTCTTCTGTTTTTTGAATTACTTCTGTCTCTAGACTTTTGATTCTTTTTTCTTGATCAACCATGTAATCAAGAGTTTGGGGTTTCAAAGAAAATTTTATATTGGAGTTTGGTGGTAAAGGTAGATGTAAATTTTTTGGTGGATTTTGGATTTTTTCATTGGACTGATGAAAATATTTTGCAAGAGAGTGGAAGAGAGGGATGAGGTTTTTTGGGTCGTGCTTATTGGCCCAAAGATTATCAAGAAGAGTTTGTTGTGACAAGCTAAGGTTGGCTTGTGTACGGAATTTCAAGGATGAGGTTGAGGGGAATATTGGCAGATTGAGTTGAGGATCAAAAGAGGATGATTGGTTGTAGAAGTTTTTTCCTGCCATTTTCTGCAAAGTAATAAAAACTTATTTCAATAATTTTTCTTGCATAGCAAGCATTTATCTGCAAAACAAAAATTTGTTAGCATAAACATTTCTTGCTATTAAGCAAGTGTTATGGGAAAGTTAATCCAGACTTTCACCATAGTAAGAACGCAAATGGACCTGCTGGTTTTTGCAGCCACAGTCTCACTATTCAGATGAACAAGTCTTTTGTCTATTTGGGACTTTTGGTTTCATAGTTCCCACAATTAAAGAAAACGCATATGAACCTGCTGGTTTAGCAGTCACAGTTTCCTCTAATGCAAATGGACAAACTATGGGCTAATTTTTAGACTTTTTTCCTCATAGAATTATTCATGATATAATGAGGATATTAATACTTTTTCTTTTATTTTTATCTTTTCTTCTTCCTTTTCTTTTTCATTTCTTTTTATGTTTCCCACAAAGGAGAGAGGAAGGGGAATTCTTTTTGTTGAGTATTTTCTAGATTTAAAGATAATTGTAAATCTTCCATTTCTAGATTAAGAATAGGGTTTGAAAAGAATTGTGAACTTTGTATTCCTAAAGAAGAGGAACATCCTAATGAAATATGATTTTCAGTTTCAAACTGTTTTAATTTTTCTTGAATATTTCTTATTTCATTTTCTAACATACTAATTTTTTGTTTCATTGTTAATTTCTTTTCTTTCATTCCAATTATTTCTCCATTAATTCTATTTTTCCTTTTTGTGATTAAGTCTATAGAATTTTGTAATGACTCTACGGCTTTACTTCTAGAATGAGAAAGGTGATATTTTTGAATTATTTTTTCTTTACATTCTTTTAAATCTTTTATTATATTTTCTAAGTCTATAGGATTTTCCTTTTGACTTTGTTTCTTTTTCTTTTTAACCATTGTATTCTTGTTTTTCTTGACTAGTATTTCCCTGAAAATTTTCTTGGATATTTTCCTGGATTACTATACCTTTTTGTTTAGTTATTTTATTTTCTTGTATACTATTTTCTAATATGTTTTTTCCTTTAATTATTTTTCTTAGGTTATTTATTTCTTCTCTGAAATTTTCTTCTGTTATATTTTCTTTGATTTCCATTCTTTCTAGATCTTTTCTTAATTTTTCATTTTCTTCTTCTAAATTTTTTATTCTTTTTAACAATTGTTCTATTACATCTCTATTTATGATATTTGTTTTATTTCTAAATTTTTCTGATTTTTGTTCTTCAAAACTAAATTTATATAATTCTAGGACACATTTCCTACACAAAGATAAATCACATTTTTGACATGTTGCCCTATGTTTTGTAATATGAAATCTATAACATTTATCACATTTTGTTTTATAATTTATTTTGTGTGGTTCAAATTCATGATTACAATTTTCAAAATTTTCTACTTGATTATATTGTTCTAATAGATATTTAGGATTATCATCTAAATTGTATGTTTGTTTATTCATAGCTTATTTCTATTTCATCATATTCATTTATTAATCTTTGTTTAATGAAACTTAGCCTGTTTTGATTTCTAAGATATTCACTTTGATGAAAATATTTATGTTTTATTTTTGTTGGTTTCCATATTGATTTTCCTTTTTCATCTTTTTCTTTTATTTTAGTTTTTACTTCTATTAATTGTTCTGCTTCATAATTTAGTTGATCTCTTAGATTTATGTAACTTTTAACTTCTCTTAACCACATACATTTTCTAGCTTTTATTTTTTCTTTTAAAGTTTTATTTTCTTTTATTGTATATTTGATTGAATTTTGTATCAGAATATCTATTATTTTCAAATCTGATGAGTCTATTAGATTTTTCATGTGTAACAGCTTTCTATTGATTCATGATGGTTTATTAGTGATTTTTTCCATTTTCTTAGTGTATTTTGTCTATGTTGATGTTCTAAAGGATGTAATTCTTTTCTTAATATATTTTTTGTTATTAATTTCCAATTTCCTTGATTATCATATTCTACTGAATTTACTTCAATTATTGTTTCTGATTGTTGTTGATATATGTTTTTTATTGTTATATAATCTCTTACACATATTAACCAAATTGCTCTTCTGTATTTTATCTGATCATTTATATTTATATTTATTTGAGTTAAATATTTCCTTAAAGGTTTTAATTCATTTTCTATTAATTCTAAATCTTTTGCTTCTATTAAATCCATTTTCTTTTTTAGATTTATTCTTGAAGTTCTTCTATTACTACTCCTTTATTTTTATAGTTTAACATTCTTACACTAGTACTGCCGTCTGTATTTTCATAAAATTCTGCATCACTAGGTCTTTTTGTTGTTTCGATTTCTATTGGTTGGATATTCCATTCAGTTTCTTCTAAAGCTTCTGTTGAGTAATATTTTCCTTTTATTCCTTTTAAACCTTGATTTTCTAAGAAAGATTTTATTGTTTTTGGGGTTAAAATATATTTTATCCTACAGCTGTTTGTTAATTGTCCTGTAAAAGATTTTGTTATACATAGATTTGATACATTTGGGATCATGTTGTAACCTTTTGAATTTATCACTATTTTGATATATTTGTGGAATATTTCTAGAGGGATTAAGAAATTGGGTGTCATATAAATTATTTCAGGATGATTTTGATTCATGTCTATTTCAATTGATTCTATTGTTGCTTTTGTCATATTTTTTATTTGTCTTATGTCAACTAAACTTACTAAAACTTTTGCTCCTAGGCCTTGTCTGTGTAAACCAATTACTCCTAACATTAATAGGCCCATATGAATTAGAGTATAGCCTGACATTTTTAATTTTTCATATGATTCTTCTGTTATTAAGTCTAAAATTATTTGTTTTTCATCACTTGTACAACAAATTTCCATTTCATCATAATGTTCATATATTTTTGTTTTTAATTCAAACATTCCAAATTTATATAATTCTTCTCCAGGTATTAATTTGATTTCCATGTTCTTTATTCTATTTTGTTGTTCTTCAATTGTATGTGTTACTTCTTTTCTTTTTTGATGTTTAATTTGATTTGTGTATTTTAGATGATTTAAGAGAGAGAATCTTCTTATATTATCCATATTTTTTACTATTTTATTTTCTGAATTTTCTTTAGACATATTTTGTTTCTATTTCTTTTAATTGTTTGGATAATTTTATTTTCCAATTTTTTAAGGATTCTTTTTCTTCTTTTGATTTATTTTTTCCTATTCTTATTTTTTCCATTAAATATTCTTCTACTTCATTTAGCCATTGAAATTTTTGATATTTTATTTTATCTTTTAAATTTTGTTGTTTTAAGTCTTCTAGAGGATAGTATCTTATTTTTATTAATTCTATTTTATAGAATTCTGTTGTTTTAAGTAGATGTTTCATTTCTTGGGAATTTTAACCTATATTCTGGTGGTTTTAATAATTCTTCTTTAGTCCAAATTTTAAATGGTGTATTTTGTTTTCTAATTTTTTGATTTGTTCCTATTTGGATATTTTTTACTTGATTGCATAATTTATCTATTTCAATTTTATTATTTTCTTTTTCTTTTATACTATTTTTCACATAATCTAGGTTTGATAATATAGTTTCTAATTTTAATAGTTGAGTTTCCAAATTATTTAATTTTTTGATTATTAAGTCCATTTTTGCATCCATTTTAAGTGCTTTCTGTTACTATTATTTCTAGGATTTGTATTGTAAATTTTACTATTTTCATTATTGTTGTGATTATTTTTAATTCTTTCTTCTTAATATTTTTCATTTGATTTTTCATTTCAAGATTGTATTTATTATTATGTTTATTATCATAGCTGTGATTATAAATATTATTTGTATTAATAATATTTCTATAATTTCTCCAGTTATCATTGTTGATTTGATTTTTTGATAATATATTTTTGATTCATTTGGTTTTTAGATTGACTTGATTGATTTTAGATGTACTACTTGTAGTAGTAATTTTAGTTTGTTTTTAATATGTTGTTTGATTTAATTTTGTTTTTGCTTTTTAATTTTTGATTTTTTTTTAGTTTCTTTTTGGTTTTTTAATTTTTAGTTGCTTTTCAGATTTATAATATATACTTTGCTGAAAGTAAAGTACTGAAAGTAAAATACTGAAATAAAAGTACTGAAAAATAAACTGTGCAAAAATAAAAGTTGCTGAAAGTAACTTGCTGAAATTTAAAGACTTGAAAGTAAAATTGCAGAAATTAAACTGCTGAAAGTAAAAGTGCTGAAAGATAAAAATACTGAAATTAAAATTTTCACAAAGAAAATTAAGAGAGAAATCTTATGCTCAAACAAGATCACCAACATGTAACATATGATAGAAGTTAAACTTAGTCAAATAACTTATATTGATCCATATTTAATTGAAAATAAAGTTGCATGTTTTTTGGTTTTTAGTTTTTTGGTTTTTTCTTTTCTTTTTAGTTGGCATATATTCACTTCTCTTGATATGATCAAGAATCATGATTTTATCCTTTATATTGTGAGTTAACCCTTCTTTGTTAATGATCTTATGTTCACTCATCTTAATATGATACAAACGCCCATAAGTAAGAATCATGATTATATCCTCCATATTGAGAGTTAATCTTTCCAATTTTAAGAGTAGTTAAGACTTACCTCCACACTCTGTCAGACCCTTTTCTAACGGCTCTCCCTCGCCTCTTTGGGTACTAATGGTGCTCTCCAGTTTATCTTCACTAACTCTTTCTACCAGTTGGATTTTCTCAATTCAAATATTTTGGATTATGTTTAAGTGATTAAAGATGGATTATCTCATACAAATATTTAGGATGATCATTTCATTGGTTGCCAATAATTTTTTCCATAATTTTTAGTTGGTTTTTGTTTTATGTTTTATATGGATCAACATTAAGTTATAAAACTAAGATAAAACTTACTATCTACATGTTGGGGACCCTGTTAAGGGTTTACCCCTGCATGGTTAGAGATTACCTTTCTGAGGAAGGTAACCTGGGCTCTGGTACCACTGTAGATCACGGGATGCCTTTCAACCTACTCCAGTGTGTCCGTCCACCGGGGTGAGGTAAAGGTTAGGGCGGAAGCCTTCTCCCCTAGGCTGAGAGCCTCCCTTAGGGCTCAGGGCATAGAGAAGGAGAACTCAGAGAGAAGAGAGACTAGAGATGGAGATAAAGAGACAAGATCTAAGAAGAAAGGATTTTCTTTTATTTCATAAGCTCACACTTTCTTACAACTCTTTGTTTTGCACACAAGCACACTCTTTTTTGCACACCTTACTTACAAACACTAAGGGGCCTTATATAGGCTCCAAGACTTGGCCCTTAAGAAACCTAAATCATGGTTAACAAGCTAACCATGGTTAAGTGATCTTATCCTAATGATAAGACACTTACCTACCAAGTACAATGATTAAGACACTTACCAAACTTACTTGGAGTATAATATTATCCTATAGTGTTTTTACTATTTTTCTACAGTGTTTTTACTGTACAAGCTATCTTTCTTATTTCTGTAGATCACGGGATGCCTTTCAACCTACTCCAGTGTGTCCGTCCACCGGGGTGAGGTAAAGGTTAGGGCGGAAGCCTTCTCCCCTAGGCTGAGAGCCTCCCTTAGGGCTCAGGGCATAGAGAAGGAGAACTCAGAGAGAAGAGAGACTAGAGATGGAGATAAAGAGACAAGATCTAAGAAGAAAGGATTTTTCTTTTATTTCATAAGCTCACACTTTCTTACAACTCTTTGTTTTGCACACAAGCACACTCTTTTTTGCACACCTTACTTACAAACACTAAGGGGCCTTATATAGGCTCCAAGACTTGGCCCTTAAGAAACCTAAATCATGGTTAACAAGCTAACCATGGTTAGGTGATCTTATCCTAATGATAAGACACTTACCTACCAAGTACAATGATTAAGACACTTACCAAACTTACTTGGAGTATAATATTATCCTATAGTGTTTTTACTATTCTTCTACAGTGTTTTTACTGTACAAGCTATCTTTCTTATTTATACAATAAAAAAAACAAACACCGCTTCAGTCCTCCAAAGGATGAGTAAGAGTCATTTCATCTGTCTGAAGGGACTGATCTGAGTAGTATCCACGTGGGAAGCCCAAAGGAAGTTCATCTTCTTCTTCAACAATAGGAAGATATCCGGTAGAGTAGTCTCCCATATGAGAGAGTGAGATAATTGCATTAACATCTTTGAAGTGTTGGATTACTGAAGGGTTGTTGAATTTCAGATTAGGGAATGGAATGTCAATGGGGAGTACCTCTTTTCTTGCATAAACCTTCATCGTGGCATCTTCAAGCGCTAAAGGATGGTAGTAAGATTGCCCATTATTTATAAAAGTGAATGCTCGCCACAGAGATATTTGTTCAGCAACAGAAGTGTCAAATTGTTGAAGTTCCTCTTTGAATGCTCCAATTGGAATGTGTGATTGATAAGGAACAGATTTTGTAAAGACTTCGATTGTAATTCGGTGTCGTGCACCCTCTATGTATCCTTCATTGTAGCTTGGTGGAATTGATATGATTGCTAAGTTGATAACTGCAGGAAACTTTGTCTTCTTGAATATCTTGGTTAGTAGATAGGAAAGCTTCCAATGTTTCTGAAGGAATTTGATTTGTTTAGACTTTGTGAGCACGATTCTTCCAATCATTCCAAACTTCATTAATTTTTCAATACTGAGTTCTACTCCTTTAATTTCTTGATCAATCCACGAAGAGAGCTCAAAGGATGCTTTGACAATAAGAAATCCTTTTTCGCATTGACAGTTTTGATGTCGATGTGGTTCTTCTTTGAACAGGTCTACTGAAAACGCCATTCCCAGAGGTTGTATCTCATCTTCAGCCATTTCTCTGAGAAGTACTTGTGTCTGAACAAAGTCTTCATATTCTGTCTTTAGAACTTTTTGTAAGATGATCTGTTGTACGTCTTTAAATGTCGGAGGAAATCTTTCCAGAACCTCTTCTTTTTGCTTCTGAGATTTAATCATGTGCTTGGTCATCTCATCATGATCATCAGTCATCTTTTGTAATTTCTTTTGGAATTCTTCAATTTCTTTTTTCTTAACTTCTATTTCTGTTTCCATTATTTTAATTTTTCTGTCTTGAGCAATAAAATGTTCAACAGCTGGTGGAGAGAAAACTTTGGTTTGTGGTTGATTTTTGGTTGTGGAGTTATAAGGAATTATCTGATCAGGTTTTTCATTCTGTTCTTGAAAATATTGGCTAAGGTTTTTCATGGATTGAAGGAACAGAGGATTGTTTCTTGTAGTCCAAAGGTCATCAAGAATAGTTTGCTGTTGATGATCCAGAATATTTGTAGTACGGAATTTTTGAATTGATCTTTTTGGGAAGATGGAAGGGTAGGGTGTGATATTTAGTGGAGTTTTTTCTTGAGTTGACAAATTCCTTGATGTTGCCATCTGCAAATAAGGAATTAGTTAATAAAAATTTCTTGCTAATTCAAGCAAGTGTTAACCTGCAAATAAACTTGTTAGTAAAATATTTCTTGCTTTCGCAAGCATTATGGAAAGGATAATCCAGACTTCCACCATAGTAAGAACGCGAATGGACCTGCTGGTTTTTGCAGCCACAGTCTCACTATACAGATGGACAAGTCTTTTGTCTAATCATGTTTGCTTTCTTGTATAATTCTGCTTAATTGATCTGCAATGATATTATCTTTTCCTTTAATATGTTCTATCACAACATGAAAGCCATTTCCCACTATATAATCTATGAATGTTAACCATCTGTTTGTTGACAATTTATTTTCTGACTTTTTATGGTAAAAAGACACTATTGCTTGGCAGTCAGTTCTTAATAAAAATTCTTTACTTTCTATCACAAATAATTTAAATTTTTCCATTGCTTTTATACAGGCTAAAATCTCTGCATCTGTGCTTGTTACTTTGGTATTGTATGTACCGCTGTCATATCTACTAATTTTTTCTTCATTTTTCAAGGACTCTTTTTTGGGTCTAAATTTCAAAACAGCTCCCCATCCACCTATACGACCATCTGTTTCAATTATTAAATAATAATTTGGTGGAGGCAATTCTAAAGGTTTTATGTTACTTACAATTTGTTTTATTTTCTGGACTAATTTGATATCTTCACTGTTGAATTTTCTTTCACCATTTTGTTTTGTTTTATTATATAATGGTCCAGCTAATTTGCTTAGATTTGGTATGAAATTTCTTGCATAATTTAATTTTCCTAGAAAAGATTGAATCTGTTTTAGTCCTTCTAATTTGTCTGGCATTTCTAGGATACTGCTTGTTATGTGATTTTGTAATTCTATTTCCCCTTTTCCTATAATGACTCCTAGGAATTCTATTTTCCTGCATCCGATTTTCATCTTTTTCTCCGATAAAACAAGACCATGTTTTTTGCATTTTTGAAAAAAGATTTTTAAATGATTTACATGCTCTTTTAAATGATTACTGAAAATTAAAATATCATCAATGTATGTC
The DNA here is from genome assembly GCA_020875875.1 of Dioscorea alata. NCBI lineage: Eukaryota > Viridiplantae > Streptophyta > Magnoliopsida > Dioscoreales > Dioscoreaceae > Dioscorea > Dioscorea alata. The sequence continues at coordinate 7,145,570 of CM037015.1, forward strand.
ACAATAAAAGAATCATTTCTAAAGATATTGTCCATTTTTCTTTGAAATATTTGAGGGGCATTTTTTAAACCAAAAGGCATAACTTTCCATTCATAATGTCCATTGTGTGTTACAAATGCTGTCCATTTTCTACTTTCTTTTTCTAATCTAACTTGCCAAAAACCACTTTTTAAATCAAATTTGCTGTAAATATTTGTTCCTTTTATTTTGTTTAATAATGCTTCTTTATTTGGCAATGGATATCTATCATCTTCTGTGTTATCATTAAGTCTTTTGTAATTAAACACCATTCTGCTTTTTCCTCTTACTATTTCACTGTGTTTATTTACTATGAAAGCTCTAGTTCTGTGAGGACTTTTTGTTGGTTCTATTATTTTTAAATCAAGAAGTTCTTTGATATGTTTATTAAATTCTTCTTGTTCATATGGCGTTGATTTTATTACTGGGCAAGTTATTTTTATTTCTGGATTTATTATTTCTAGTTTGCATTCTTCACTTGTTCTATCTATATTTTTTATAGGATTTTCTCCTATTGTTCCATCTATTCTTAGATCTTCTAAAATGGGTTCTATTTTATCTTTTAATGGAGTTATTTGATTTAGTTCTATATAGTTTATGACTTCTATTTCTTCATCTAATGGGATACTTAATTCTGATAAATATTCTAAAGATTGCACTTTTGTTGTTGTTTCTAAATGATTTGCTTTGTTAAATAACATTACTTTTTCTCCTTGAATAAATATTCCTCCTGATTGATTTTTAATGAAATTCATTCCTAATAAAAATTGTATTGAATTTTCATTTGTGATTGGTTTTATCCATGTGTATGGTAGATTATATTTTTGATTGTTTAATATTATTGAACAGTCTACCAATTTTTCATTTAAGGTTAATTGATTTCCAAAGGCATCTTTTACTATTGCTTTTTGAGAAGTTTTTTCTTTGTATTTTGATGGGACTAGATTTTCTGTTATATATGTTTTGCTTGCTCCTGTATCTATTATTCCTTTTCCTGATATTTTAAATTTATCCTTAAATTCTAAAATGAAATCTATATTCAGTAGATTATTATCTTTATAATGAATTGACATTATACTTTCTTCATTTATATTGTTTTTATTTTCTTGATTTTCTTGGATATTATTTTCCTGAATTTCTACCTTTTCTTCTTTTATTATTTTATTTTTTATTTTTTGTTCATCATCTTCTATAATTATTGGATTATTTTTATCATTTCCTTGTATATTATTTAATTCTTCTTTTATTTTGCTCATTCTTTTTATTTCTTTTCTTAGATTTTCTAATTCTTTTTTAAGTTCTATGTTTTCTAGATTTAATTTTTCATTTTCTTCTTCTAAATTTTTTATTCTTTTTAACAATTGTTCTATTATGCTGTTATTTGTCATATATATATTACTTTCTTTTGTTTCAATTTTTTGTTCTTCAAAGCTATATTTATATAGTTCTAGGATACATTTCCTACATAAAGATAAGTCACATTTTTGACATGTTGCCCTATGTTTTGTGATATGAAATCTATAACATTTGTCACATTTTTGCTTATAATTGATTTTATATGGCTCAAATTTATGATTACAATTTTCAAAATTTTCTACTTGATTATATTTTTCTAATAAATATTTTGGATTATTATCTAGATTGTATGTCTGTTTGTTCATTTTGTTATTTTAGTCTTCAGAATAAAAATTTGGACCTTCATTTCCATCAAATATACTACAGACATCACTATCATTTTCACTGTCATTGCTGTCTATACTTACAATATCTATTTCATCATGGATTTCTAAATTTTGGTACATATTTAATCTTTCTTTTTTAACTTGTGAGTTTTTACATTCTCTTGCATAATGTCCTTCTATACCACATAGATAACATTTGCATTTTCCTGGTGGTTTATGTGTTTTAAATTTTTTAACATGGTTTGGCTTTGGTCTTCCTTTCTTAAAATATTGACTTCTTTTTAATCCTTTTGTCTTTTTCCATTCATTGTTTAATGCTGGTACATAGATTTTACTACAATAATTGTAATTTGAAATTTGTCTGTTTGCTTCTGCTTCTAAACATTTTTCTTTTAGATAATTAAATGTGAACATTATTGCTGGCCCTATTCCAGTTAAATTTTCATGTCCTTTTTCTATCCAATTTCTTAAAATTATGTCTCCTAAGGGTTTTGGAAGTTTGTTAAACCATTTTTTAGTTAATTCATTATTTGTAAATGCTCTTCCTGTTTTGGCTGCTAATGTGATGTATGCTTGACTAAATTGGACAATTTCTCCAAAATTATTGATTTGAATTCTTTCTAAATCTCTGGCTGCCATATCTTGTAATAATGTATCTCCCCTAGATGGATTTGTTCCTAAAATGATTTGTCTAATTTGTCCTGTTACATTATAAGGGTTATCTGCCATTTGTACCATGTATTGATATTCTTCTGCATAATTAATTTTCCAACTGTTTAACAGATCTCTTGCTGTGGTTCCTAAAAGATTTTCAATAAAATTTGTTGTTCCTATTGAATCTAATGTATGAGGTATTCTTTCTAATGCATTTATGGCATCTGATTCCCATCTGTCTATTAATTCTGGCCATTTTTGAGGATGGATTGTACTTAATATTAACATGCTTCCTTCATTATTTTGTTTTGGCATTGTTTTTATAACTTCTAAGGGATCTGGTTTTCCTTTGTTTATTTTATAATTTTGTTCATAATAGTTATTATTAAAATTATGTTGAGATGGAAATTGTAGAGGTTGAGTTGTTCTACTAGTTTTTTCAATTGTTGTTGGTGTTATTATTGGTCTAGTATTTGAACTTTCTGCTCTTTGGTTATTTGGATTATGGCTTGCTCCTGATTCTACATTCATCATTATTTCTTCAATATTAATTTCTTCTAGTTGTTTAATCATTTCATTATATTCTTCATCTTCATTGTTGTTGTTAATTTCTTCCATTATGTTTGTTTCTTCTTTGTTTTCAATAGTATTTAATTCTTCAATTATATAGGTTTCTTCTATTTTATTTTTTATAGGATAGTTATATTTATCATATTTGCATTCAATTAGAAATATTATATCATCCATTTCTTCTGGTAATTCTTCAAAATCTATTTTCCAGTTATATCCTGGATATATATTTTCAATTTTTTCTTCCATTTTTATATATTTTTTAGTAATTCCATATTATTTTGATAATATATTTTTGATTCATTTGGTTTTTAGATTGATTTGATTGATTTTAGATGTACTACTTGTAGTAGTAATTTTAGTTTGTTTTTAATATGTTGTTTGATTTAATTTTGTTTTTGCTTTTTAATTTTTGATTTTTTTTAAGTTTCTTTTTGGTTTTTTAATTTTTAGTTGTTTTTCAGATTTATAATATATACTTTGCTGAAAGTAAAGTACTGAAAGTAAAATACTGAAATAAAAGTACTGAAAAATAAACTGTGCAAAAATAAAAGTTGCTGAAAGTAACTTACTGAAATTTAAAGACTTGAAAGTAAAATTGCAGAAATTAAACTGCTGAAAGTAAAAGTGCTGAAATACTGAAATTAAAATTTTCACAAAGAAAATTAAGAGAGAAATCTTATGCTCAAACAAGATCACCAACATGTAACATATGATAGAAGTTAAACTTAGTCAAATAACTTATATTGATCCATATTTAATTGAAAATAAAGTTGCATGTTTTTTGGTTTTTAGTTTTTTGGTTTTTTCTTTTCTTTTTAGTTGGCATATATTCACGTCTCTTGATATGATCAAGAATCATGATTTTATCCTTTATATTGTGAGTTAACCCTTCTTTTTTAATGATCTTATGTTCACTCATCTTAATATGATACAAACGCCCATAAGTAAGAATCATGATTATATCCTCCATATTGAGAGTTAATCTTTCCAATTTTAAGAGTAGTTAAGACTTACCTCCACACTCTGTCAGACCCTTTTCTAACGGCTCTCCCTCGCCTCTTTGGGTACTAATGGTGCTCTCCAGTTTATCTTTACTAACTCTTTCTACCAGTTGGATTTTCTCAATTCAAATATTTTGGATTATGTTTAAGTGATTAAAGATGGATTATCTCATACAAATATTTAGGATGATCATTTCATTGGTTGCCAATAATTTTTTCCATAATTTTTAGTTGGTTTTTGTTTTATGTTTTATATGGATCAACATTAAGTTATAAAACTAAGATAAAACTTACTATCTACATGTTGGGGACCCTGTTAAGGGTTTACCCCTGCATGGTTAGAGATTACCTTTCTGAGGAAGGTAACCTGGGCTCTGGTACCACTGTAGATCACGGGATGCCTTTCAACCTACTCCAGTGTGTCCGTCCACCGGGGTGAGGTAAAGGTTAGGGCGGAAGCCTTCTCCCCTAGGCTGAGAGCCTCCCTTAGGGCTCAGGGCATAGAGAAGGAGAACTCAGAGAGAAGAGAGACTAGAGATGGAGATAAAGAGACAAGATCTAAGAAGAAAGGATTTTTCTTTTATTTCATAAGCTCACACTTTCTTACAACTCTTTGTTTTGCACACAAGCACACTCTTTTTTGCACACCTTACTTACAAACACTAAGGGGCCTTATATAGGCTCCAAGACTTGGCCCTTAAGAAACCTAAATCATGGTTAACAAGCTAACCATGGTTAGGTGATCTTATCCTAATGATAAGACACTTACCTACCAAGTACAATGATTAAGACTGCAAAAAAGAGTGTGCTTGTGTGCAAAACAAAGAGTTGTAAGAAAGTGTGAGCTTATGAAATAAAAGAAAATCCTTTCTTCTTAGATCTTGTCTCTTTATCTCCATCTCTAGTCTCTCTTCTCTCTGAGTTCTCCTTCTCTATGCCCTGAGCCCTAAGGGAGGCTCTCAGCCTAGGGGAGAAGGCTTCCGCCCTAACCTTTACCTCACCCCGGTGGACGGACACACTGGAGTAGGTTGAAAGGCATCCGGTGATCTACAGTGGTATCAGAGCCCAGGTTACCTTCCTCAGAAAGGTAATCTCTAACCATGCAGGGGTAAACCCTTAACAGGGTCCCCAACATGTAGATAGTAAGTTTTATCTTAGTTTTATAACTTAATGTTGATCCATATAAAACATAAAACAAAAACCAACTAAAAATTATGGAAAAAATTATTGGCAACCAATGAAATGATCATCCTAAATATTTGTATGAGATAATCCATCTTTAATCACTTAAACATAATCCAAAATATTTGAATTGAGAAAATCCAACTGGTAGAAAGAGTTAGTAAAGATAAACTGGAGAGCACCATTAGTACCCAAAGAGGCGAGGGAGAGCCGTTAGAAAAGGGTCTGACAGAGTGTGGAGGTAAGTCTTAACTACTCTTAAAATTGGAAAGATTAACTCTCAATATGGAGGATATAATCATGATTCTTACTTATGGGCGTTTGTATCATATTAAGATGAGTGAACATAAGATCATTAACAAAGAAGGGTTAACTCACAATATAAAGGATAAAATCATGATTCTTGATCATATCAAGAGAAGTGAATATATGCCAACTAAAAAGAAAAGAAAAAACCAAAAAACTAAAAACCAAAAAACATGCAACTTTATTTTCAATTAAATATGGATCAATATAAGTTATTTGACTAAGTTTAACTTCTATCATATGTTACATGTTGGTGATCTTGTTTGAGCATAAGATTTCTCTCTTAATTTTCTTTGTGAAAATTTTAATTTCAGTATTTTTATCTTTCAGCACTTTTACTTTCAGCAGTTTAATTTCTGCAATTTTACTTTCAAGTCTTTAAATTTCAGCAAGTTACTTTCAGCAACTTTTATTTTTGCACAGTTTATTTTTCAGTACTTTTATTTCAGTATTTTACTTTCAGTACTTTACTTTCAGCAAAGTATATATTATAAATCTGAAAAGCAACTAAAAATTAAAAAACCAAAAAGAAACTAAAAAAAAATCAAAAATTAAAAAGCAAAAACAAAATTAAATCAAACAACATATTAAAAACAAACTAAAATTACTACTACAAGTAGTACATCTAAAATCAATCAAGTCAATCTAAAAACCAAATGAATCAAAAATATATTATCAAAAAATCAAATCAACAATGATAACTGGAGAAATTATAGAAATATTATTAATACAAATAATATTTATAATCACAGCTATGATAATAAACATAATAATAAATACAATCTTGAAATGAAAAATCAAATGAAAAATATTAAGAAGAAAGAATTAAAAATAATCACAACAATAATGAAAATAGTAAAATTTACAATACAAATCCTAGAAATAATAGTAACAGAAAGCACTTAAAATGGATGCAAAAATGGACTTAATAATCAAAAAATTAAATAATTTGGAAACTCAACTATTAAAATTAGAAACTATATTATCAAACCTAGATTATGTGAAAAATAGTATAAAAGAAAAAGAAAATAATAAAATTGAAATAGATAAATTATGCAATCAAGTAAAAAATATCCAAATAGGAACAAATCAAAAAATTAGAAAACAAAATACACCATTTAAAATTTGGACTAAAGAAGAATTATTAAAACCACCAGAATATAGGTTAAAATTCCCAAGAAATGAAACATCTACTTAAAACAACAGAATTCTATAAAATAGAATTAATAAAAATAAGATACTATCCTCTAGAAGACTTAAAACAACAAAATTTAAAAGATAAAATAAAATATCAAAAATTTCAATGGCTGAATGAAGTAGAAGAATATTTAATGGAAAAAATAAGAATAGGAAAAAATAAATCAAAAGAAGAAAAAGAATCCTTAAAAAATTGGAAAATAAAATTATCCAAACAATTAAAAGAAATAGAAACAAAATATGTCTAAAGAAAATTCAGAAAATAAAATAGTAAAAAATATGGATAATATAAGAAGATTCTCTCTCTTAAATCATCTAAAATACACAAATCAAATTAAACATCAAAAAAGAAAAGAAGTAACACATACAATTGAAGAACAACAAAATAGAATAAAGAACATGGAAATCAAATTAATACCTGGAGAAGAATTATATAAATTTGGAATGTTTGAATTAAAAACAAAAATATATGAACATTATGATGAAATGGAAATTTGTTGTACAAGTGATGAAAAACAAATAATTTTAGACTTAATAACAGAAGAATCATATGAAAAATTAAAAATGTCAGGCTATACTCTAATTCATATGGGCCTATTAATGTTAGGAGTAATTGGTTTACACAGACAAGGCCTAGGAGCAAAAGTTTTAGTAAGTTTAGTTGACATAAGACAAATAAAAAATATGACAAAAGCAACAATAGAATCAATTGAAATAGACATGAATCAAAATCATCCTGAAATAATTTATATGACACCCAATTTCTTAATCCCTCTAGAAATATTCCACAAATATATCAAAATAGTGATAAATTCAAAAGGTTACAACATGATCCCAAATGTATCAAATCTATGTATAACAAAATCTTTTACAGGACAATTAACAAACAGCTGTAGGATAAAATATATTTTAACCCCAAAAACAATAAAATCTTTCTTAGAAAATCAAGGTTTAAAAGGAATAAAAGGAAAATATTAGTCAACAGAAGCTTTAGAAGAAACTGAATGGAATATCCAACCAATAGAAATCGAAACAACAAAAAGACCTAGTGATGCAGAATTTTATGAAAATACAGACGGCAGTACTAGTGTAAGAATGTTAAACTATAAAAATAAAGGAGTAGTAATAGAAGAACTTCAAGAATAAATCTAAAAAAGAAAATGGATTTAATAGAAGCAAAAGATTTAGAATTAATAGAAAATGAATTAAAACCTTTAAGGAAATATTTAACTCAAATAAATATAAATATAAATGATCAAATAAAATACAGAAGAGCAATTTGGTTAATATGTGTAAGAGATTATATAACAATAAAAAACATATATCAACAACAATCAGAAACAATAATTGAAGTAAATTCAGTAGAATATGATAATCAAGGAAATTGGAAATTAATAACAAAAAATATATTAAGAAAAGAATTACATCCTTTAGAACATCAACATAGACAAAATACACTAAGAAAATGGAAAAAATCACTAATAAACCATCATGAATCAATAGAAAGCTGTTACACATGAAAAATCTAATAGACTCATCAGATTTGAAAATAATAGATATTCTGATACAAAATTCAATCAAATATACAATAAAAGAAAATAAAACTTTAAAAGAAAAAATAAAAGCTAGAAAATGTATGTGGTTAAGAGAAGTTAAAAGTTACATAAATCTAAGAGATCAACTAAATTATGAAGCAGAACAATTAATAGAAGTAAAAACTAAAATAAAAGAAAAAGATGAAAAAGGAAAATCAATATGGAAACCAACAAAAATAAAACATAAATATTTTCATCAAAGTGAATATCTTAGAAATCAAAACAGGCTAAGTTTCATTAAACAAAGATTAATAAATGAATATGATGAAATAGAAATAAGCTATGAATAAACAAACATACAATTTAGATGATAATCCTAAATATCTATTAGAACAATATAATCAAGTAGAAAATTTTGAAAATTGTAATCATGAATTTGAACCACACAAAATAAATTATAAAACAAAATGTGATAAATGTTATAGATTTCATATTACAAAACATAGGGCAACATGTCAAAAATGTGATTTATCTTTGTGTAGGAAATGTGTCCTAGAATTATATAAATTTAGTTTTGAAGAACAAAAATCAGAAAAATTTAGAAATAAAACAAATATCATAAATAGAGATGTAATAGAACAATTGTTAAAAAGAATAAAAAATTTAGAAGAAGAAAATGAAAAATTAAGAAAAGATCTAGAAAGAATGGAAATCAAAGAAAATATAACAGAAGAAAATTTCAGAGAAGAAATAAATAACCTAAGAAAAATAATTAAAGGAAAAAACATATTAGAAAATAGTATACAAGAAAATAAAATAACTAAACAAAAAGGTATAGTAATCCAGGAAAATATCCAAGAAAATTTTCAGGGAAATACTAGTCAAGAAAAACAAGAATACAATGGTTAAAAAGAAAAAGAAACAAAATCAAAAGGAAAATCCTATAGACTTAGAAAATATAATAAAAGATTTAAAAGAATGTAAAGAAAAAATAATTCAAAAATATCACCTTTCTCATTCTAGAAGTAAAGCCGTAGAGTCATTACAAAATTCTATAGACTTAATCACAAAAAGGAAAAATAGAATTAATGGAGAAATAATTGGAATGAAAGAAAAGAAATTAACAATAAAACAAAAAATTAGTATGTTAGAAAATGAAATAAGAAATATTCAAGAAAAATTAAAACAGTTTGAAACTGAAAATCATATTTCATTAGGATGTTCCTCTTCTTTAGGAATACAAAGTTCACAATTCTTTTCAAACCCTATTCTTAATCTAGAAATAGAAGATTTACAATTATCTTTAAATCTAGAAAATACTCAACAAAAAGAATTCCCCTTCCTCTCTCCTTTGTGGGAAACGTAAAAAGAAATGAAAAAGAAAAGGAAGAAGAAAAGATAAAAATAAAAGAAAAAGTATTAATATCCTCATTATATCATGAATAATTCTATGAGGAAAAAAGTCTAAAAATTAGCCCATAGTTTGTCCATTTGCATTAGAGGAAACTGTGACTGCTAAACCAGCAGGTTCATATGCGTTTTCTTTAATTGTGGGAACTATGAAACCAAAAGTCCCAAATAGACAAAAGACTTGTTCATCTGAATAGTGAGACTGTGGCTGCAAAAACCAGCAGGTCCATTTGCGTTCTTACTATGGTGAAAGTCTGGATTAACTTTCCCATAACACTTGCTTAATAGCAAGAAATGTTTATGCTAACAAATTTTTGTTTTGCAGATAAATGCTTGCTATGCAAGAAAAATTATTGAAATAAGTTTTTATTACTTTGCAGAAAATGGCAGGAAAAAACTTCTACAACCAATCATCCTCTTTTGATCCTCAACTCAATCTGCCAATATTCCCCTCAACCTCATCCTTGAAATTCCGTACACAAGCCAACCTTAGCTTGTCACAACAAACTCTTCTTGATAATCTTTGGGCCAATAAGCACGACCCAAAAAACCTCATCCCTCTCTTCCACTCTCTTGCAAAATATTTTCATCAGTCCAATGAAAAAATCCAAAATCCACCAAAAAATTTACATCTACCTTTACCACCAAACTCCAATATAAAATTTTCTTTGAAACCCCAAACTCTTGATTACATGGTTGATCAAGAAAAAAGAATCAAAAGTCTAGAGACAGAAGTAATTCAAAAAACAGAAGAAATCAAAATAATGCAACAACAATTTCAAGAGATTTCCTCTGAAGCAGAAAAAATGAAAGATATATTAATAGAGGACAGAAGACAAAGAATGGAAAAGCTTGAACTGTTTCCTGAACATATTGAAGAAGTAAAACAACTGGTGTTCAAGAAACTTATGACAACAAAATACAATCAGTTTATCTCTGAGCAAGAAGTGTTTAGACAACTGGCAAAAGGAGAAGTATTCCCTGCAGGATTCGCATTAGCAGGAAATGTGTTCAGAGAATTGGCACATAAGGATACAGGATGCCAATGTGAAGAAGGATTTTCGGTTCTCAAATGCTCACTTGATATGTCCCAATGGAGAGACCAAGAAATCAATGGCGTCCAGATCAAGGCATTAAATCTCTTTAAGCATGGCTACCTATCCAGAATTATTCTGACAAGTCCTGAGCAAGCAAGCTTCTTGAACAACTACTGGCAACTGATTCATCTTCTACACAAATTCTTTAAGGCTTTCGGACCTCAAATTGATGGGTACGTAAATTTAGAATTAAATTCAATACCACCTTGTTATGATGAAGGGTATCCAGATGAAGCAAGACACCATATTAAGATTACTCTTCTCCGACATCATAATCCTGATCAAGCAAGGATAACTCCTATTCAGTTAGAAGATGTGATTATTACAGGAGATATCAAGAAACAATTAAAGTTATGGCGTGCCTGTACAATCTCAACTGACTGGAAAAGAACTTGCCCAACTATCGTGGATAACCAAAAATGTCAGATGGTGCTGGAAACAAAAGTAATGAAAGTATATGTTGACCAGTACATGTTCCCTATGTACTGTCCTTTTCCAAGCTTGATTTCTCAAATGCCAGCTACTGAATATCACATGAAGAAGATTTATGCATGGGCAAGAGAATATAAATTTGGAGATTACTCAAGACTCAGTATCCCCTCTGCAGTCTTAATGCTACCAAGTCCAGATACAGAAGGATCTCCACAAGGCTTAGATGACATTGCTGATTTCAACCTTGAAGACATGATGGATCTATAAAGCAACTTGGTGAACTGAAGCGGTGTTTGTTTTTTTTATTGTATAAATAAGAAAGATAGCTTGTACAGTAAAAACACTGTAGAAAAATAGTAAAAACACTATAGGATAATATTATACTCCAAGTAAGTTTGGTAAGTGTCTTAATCATTGTACTTGGTAGGTAAGTGTCCTAATGATAAGACACTTACCTACCAAGTACAATGATTAAGACACTTACCAAACTTACTTGGAGTATAATATTATCCTATAGTGTTTTTACTATTCTTCTACAGTGTTTTTACTGTACAAGCTATCTTTCTTATTTATACAATAAAAAAAAACAAACACCGCTTCAGTCCTCCAAAGGATGAGTAAGAGTCATTTCATCTGTCTGAAGGGACTGATCTGAGTAGTATCCACGTGGGAAGCCCAAAGGAAGTTCATCTTCTTCTTCAACAATAGGAAGATATCCGGTAGAGTAGTCTCCCATATGAGAGAGTGAGATAATTGCATTAACATCTTTGAAGTGTTGGATTACTGAAGGGTTGTTGAATTTCAGATTAGGGAATGGAATGTCAATGGGGAGTACCTCTTTTCTTGCATAAACCTTCATCGTGGCATCTTCAAGCGCTAAAGGATGGTAGTAAGATTGCCCATTATTTATAAAAGTGAATGCTCGCCACAGAGATATTTGTTCAGCAACAGAAGTGTCAAATTGTTGAAGTTCCTCTTTGAATGCTCCAATTGGAATGTGTGATTGATAAGGAACAGATTTTGTAAAGACTTCGATTGTAATTCGGTGTCGTGCACCCTCTATGTATCCTTCATTGTAGCTTGGTGGAATTGATATGATTGCTAAGTTGATGACTGCAGGAAACTTTGTCTTCTTGAATATCTTGGTTAGTAGATAGGAAAGCTTCCAATGTTTCTGAAGGAATTTGATTTGTTTAGGCTTTGTGAGCACGATTCTTCCAATCATTCCAAACTTCATTAATTTTTCAATACTGAGTTCTACTCCTTTAATTTCTTGATCAATCCACGAAGAGAGCTCAAAGGATGCTTTGACAATAAGAAATCCTTTTTCGCATTGACAGTTTTGATGTCGATGTGGTTCTTCTTTGAACAGGTCTACTGAAAACGCCATTCCCAGAGGTTGTATCTCATCTTCAGCCATTTCTCTGAGAAGTACTTGTGTCTGAACAAAGTCTTCATATTCTGTCTTTAGAACTTTTTGTAAGATGATCTGTTGTACGTCTTTGAATGTCGGAGGAAATCTTTCCAGAACCTCTTCTTTTTGCTTCTGAGATTTAATCATGTGCTTGGTCATCTCATCATGATCATCAGTCATCTTTTGTAATTTCTTTTGGAATTCTTCAATTTCTTTTTTCTTAACTTCTATTTCTGTTTCCATTATTTTAATTTTTCTGTCTTGAGCAATAAAATGTTCAACAGCTGGTGGAGAGAAAACTTTGGTTTGTGGTTGATTTTTGGTTGTGGAGTTATAAGGAATTATCTGATCAGGTTTTTCATTCTGTTCTTGAAAATATTGGCTAAGGTTTTTCATGGATTGAAGGAACAGAGGATTGTTTCTTGTAGTCCAAAGGTCATCAAGAATAGTTTGCTGTTGATGATCCAGAATATTTGTAGTACGGAATTTTTGAATTGATCTTTTTGGGAAGATGGAAGGGTAGGGTGTGATATTTAGTGGAGTTTTTTCTTGAGTTGACAAATTCCTTGATGTTGCCATCTGCAAATAAGGAATTAGTTAATAAAAATTTCTTGCTAATTCAAGCAAGTGTTAACCTGCAAATAAACTTGTTAGTAAAATATTTCTTGCTTTCGCAAGCATTATGGAAAGGATAATCCAGACTTCCACCATAGTAAGAACGCGAATGGACCTGCTGGTTTTTGCAGCCACAGTCTCACTATACAGATGGACAAGTCTTTTGTCTAATCATGTTTGCTTTCTTGTATAATTCTGCTTAATTGATCTGCAATGATATTATCTTTTCCTTTAATATGTTCTATCACAACATGAAAGCCATTTCCCACTATATAATCTATGAATGTTAACCATCTGTTTGTTGACAATTTATTTTCTGACTTTTTATGGTAAAAAGACACTATTGCTTGGCAGTCAGTTCTTAATAAAAATTCTTTACTTTCTATCACAAATAATTTAAATTTTTCCATTGCTTTTATACAGGCTAAAATCTCTGCATCTGTGCTTGTTACTTTGGTATTGTATGTACCGCTGTCATATCTACTAATTTTTTCTTCATTTTTCAAGGACTCTTTTTTGGGTCTAAATTTCAAAACAGCTCCCCATCCACCTATACGACCATCTGTTTCAATTATTAAATAATAATTTGGTGGAGGCAATTCTAAAGGTTTTATGTTACTTACAATTTGTTTTATTTTCTGGACTAATTTGATATCTTCACTGTTGAATTTTCTTTCACCATTTTGTTTTGTTTTATTATATAATGGTCCAGCTAATTTGCTTAGATTTGGTATGAAATTTCTTGCATAATTTAATTTTCCTAGAAAATATTGAATCTGTTTTAGTCCTTCTAATTTGTCTGGCATTTCTAGGATACTGCTTGTTATGTGATTTTGTAATTCTATTTCCCCTTTTCCTATAATGACTCCTAGGAATTCTATTTTCCTGCATCCGATTTTCATCTTTTTCTCCGATAAAACAAGACCATGTTTTTTGCATTTTTGAAAAAAGATTTTTAAATGATTTACATGCTCTTTTAAATGATTACTGAAAATTAAAATATCATCAATGTATGTCACAATAAAAGAATCATTTCTAAAGATATTGTCCATTTTTCTTTGAAATATTTGAGGGGCATTTTTTAAACCAAAAGGCATAACTTTCCATTCATAATGTCCATTGTGTGTTACAAATGCTGTCCATTTTCTACTTTCTTTTTCTAATCTAACTTGCCAAAAACCACTTTTTAAATCAAATTTGCTGTAAATATTTGTTCCTTTTATTTTATTTAATAATGCTTCTTTGTTTGGTAATGGGTATCTATCATCTTCTGTGTTGTCATTAAGTCTTTTATAATTAAATACCATTCTGCTTTTTCCTCTTACTATTTCACTGTGTTTATTTACTATGAAAGCTCTAGTTCTGTGAGGACTTTTTGTTGGTTCTATTATTTTTAAATCAAGAAGTTCTTTGATATGTTTATTAAATTCTTCTTGTTCATATGGCGTTGATTTTATTACTGGGCAAGTTATTTTTATTTCTGGATTTATTATTTCTAGTTTGCATTCTTCACTTGTTCTATCTATATTTTTTATAGGATTTTCTCCTATTGTTCCATCTATTCTTAGATCTTCTAAAATGGGTTCTATTTTATCTTTTAATGGAGTTATTTGATTTAGTTCTATATAGTTTATGACTTCTATTTCTTCATCTAATGGGATACTTAATTCTGATAAATATTCTAAAGATTGCACTTTTGTTGTTGTTTCTAAATGATTTGCTTTGTTAAATAACATTACTTTTTCTCCTTGAATAAATATTCCTCCTGATTGATTTTTAATGAAATTCATTCCTAATAAAAATTGTATTGAATTTTCATTTGTGATTGGTTTTATCCATGTGTATGGTAGATTATATTTTTGATTGTTTAATATTATTGAACAGTCTACCAATTTTTCATTTAAGGTTAATTGATTTCCAAAGGCATCTTTTACTATTGCTTTTTGAGAAGTTTTTTCTTTGTATTTTGATGGGACTAGATTTTCTGTTATATATGTTTTGCTTGCTCCTGTATCTATTATTCCTTTTCCTGATATTTTAAATTTATCCTTAAATTCTAAAATGAAATCTATATTCAGTAGATTATTATCTTATAATGAATTGACATTATACTTTCTTCATTTATATTGTTTTTATTTTCTTGATTTTCTTGGATATTATTTTCCTGAATTTCTACCTTTTCTTCTTTTATTATTTTATTTTTATTTTTGTTCATCATATTCTATAATTATTGGATTATTTTATCATTTCCTTGTATATATTTAATTCTTCTTTTATGTTTTGCTCATTCTTTTTATTTCTTTTCTTAGATTTTCAATTCTTTTTTAAGTTCTATGTTTTTCTAGATTTAATTTTTACATTTTCTTCTTCTAAATTTTTTATTCCTTTTTAACAATTGTCTATTATGCTGTATTGTTCATATATATATTACTTCTTTTTGTTTCAATTTTTTGTTCTTCAAAGCTATATTTATATGTTCTAGGATACATTCCTACATAAAGATAAGTCACATTTTTGACATGTTGCCCTATGTTGTGATATGAAATCTATAACAATTTGTCACATTTTTGCTTATAATTGATTTTATATGGCTCAAATTTATGATTACACTTTTCAAAATTTTCTACTTGATTATATTTTTCTAATAAATGTTTTGGATTATTATCTAGATGAGTCTGTTGTTCATTTTGTTATTTTAGTCTTCAGAATAAAAATT